>CAJVGC010000065.1:66160497-66612502 GCA_910822075.1 Senecio squalidus
TTAGATAATTTTCTGTTTAATTTGATACATTTGTTTGTGTTATTGTTTGTTAAGAGTGTTTATATATGTATTAATCGCATTAGTCGATTCGTTTCGTTTCGGTCGTTATATATTTGTAGTTTTTTATAAGTGATTATAGTTATTTGTGATTTTGTGTGTGTGAATTGTTAATGATTAGTAGTTATAGATGCATTTGTTTGTGTTATCCTTGTTTAGAGTGTTTATAGATGTATTAATCGCATTAGTCGATTCCTTTCGTTATATATTTATCGTTTTTAAAAGTGATTATAGATGCATTTGTTGATTAATGTTTTAATAATCTGTTTATTTTGGTTAATTTTGATTGATATTTGTAAAAATAATGTTCTGTAAGTTTTGTTATTAGTTTTAGTTGCAATAGTTCAGGTTTTTGTGTTTGTGTGGATCGTTGACGATTAATAGTGATGCGAAGAAAATTATTTAGTTACTGCATAGGTTGAGGATCGATTTATAGAGATATTTGTTTGTTTTTTCGTAGTGGAGTTAGGTTGTAGATGTATATACAGTGGTTTGTTGAGTTATTGTTATGTCTTAGAAGGAAGAGTTAAGATCTCTAATTTGGAAAATACTAATATTATTTTCTGTTGGTTTCTTTATAGATCGAGTTTCGTAACATTCTATGTATTAAACTTTTGTGCTCTTTGATTGACTTAGTGCAGGATCCAAGTATAAATTACGTTTTGATTTCTGCGATTTTGCATCCTTTTGTGTGTGTCTCCAATCTTTTCGTAATGGCTGCAAGTGGTTCTTTGCTGTTTTCTCGGGAATTGGGGATCACTAGAAGTTCTGTATATAGCAGCCAATCTAAGGTGCACAGTTTTACTCATAGGTTATTGCTTATCTTTGCTCGTAACCGATTGGTTGATGGCTGCAGATTAATAACAAAGTAGAGATTTTCATAGACAGGTTTCACGTAAACTTTATTTTATTCATTATTTTTTGTTTATCCCTAGGGAAAGAGATATAAAGGATATACTCAATTTTTTCCTGCCGGCCTTTCATCCCATACCTCGGTATTTTCTTCTCAAAACATGCCATTTATTTTCGGTTGAAGGAAATACTTTATGGGTTTGCCATTAACAACTATTCAAATCTACTTCATGAATACTTATACATTTGTTTGAGATTATGATTATGTACGTTGCTTCTGCAGCTACAAGAGGCTTGGAGTGTACACCTTTTGACCGTACGCAAGTCAATAAAACCAACTTCAAATAGATGTAATATTTTAGTTTGTCGATCTCTTTTCTCACCAAATGGAGGAAACCAGATTCCTATCTTAAAAACAGCTGCAACAGTTTTGACAAGGTGGCCTCTCATTTCTTTTTTCATCTTTTACGGTTATGTGGCAATATTATTGCCAAACCATGGGTGCGGAAAATAGAACCCTTTAGTTTTTTTTTTTTTTTTGTCTAAAACAATTTAAAGTTTTCGTTGAATATATTTCTGCTGTTATATGCAGGTCATTTGAAGCTTTTCATGGTGGATCTCTTGTGGTACGATTGATTCCAGCAGTTGGAATTATTGCTTTTGCTGCTTGGGGTATTGGACCTTTAATTCGTGCATGCAGAATCCTTTTTCTGCAGGTAAAAATATAGTTGTTTCTAAGCGCTTAATTGGGTAAATATCCTGATACCATAATTACTTATTACAGAAGAATGATAATAGTTGGAACAAGAGTAAAGAACACCAAGTGATGACATCTTATATTCAACCTTTATTACTATGGGGCGGTGCTGTACTTATTTGCAGGTGAAATAACGTCATTGTAGAAACTGTTATTAGCAATGCTATTACCAGATCTCTATTGCCAATTTCTTTATTTAACACTTACTGATTTTCTCAGTGTCCTAGAACCAATTATCCTACCTTCTGCACCAAGCCAAGCTGTCAAGCAACGGCTTCTGAATTTTGTTCGTTCATTATCTACAGTATTGGCATTTGCATATTGCTTATCGAGGTAATAATCGATTTTAGGTTTTTTGCCTTCCATGCCATCATTTAATATTTAGACGAGGCTCTACTTTGTCTTTGCAGCTTGATACAACAAACACAGAATTTCTTTGTGGAAAAAAAGGATCCTAGCGATGCAAGAACTGTATGTCTCCGTGACTCATGCATATCTAAATTCTTTGGATATATATAATTTATGTATGTGTGTATGTACGTACTTAATGAATATATAACTCATCTCCTATGCCCTATAAATTTGTCGTCATACTCAGTTTTGTACTGAAGGGGGCAGTATCAACCCATTTACTTGGTAATATAAGAAAATTGAGCTAAAAAGAAATGTGTCGGAAGTTGACCAAATCTATTTCTGAAGTATAAAACCTCTCAAATCATTTTATAATAAAAATTAGAATATAATTAAAATAATATAATATTTGTAAATATATTGGTATTAAGTTCCTTACATTCTCTATATTTTCAGATGGGTTACGAATTTGCCGGAAAAGCTGTTTATTCGGCAGTTTGGGTTGCATCTATTTCATTATTCATGGAGTTGCTAGGTTTCTCTACTCAGAAGTGGGTCACAGCTGGAGGTCTCGGTACTGTATTGCTCACACTTGCAGGTCGAGAGGTATAAATACTACGTTGTTTAGCTCTGTTTAAGATTCTAATTTTGAATAGTGGTTAATCATTGTAATATATGTGTAGATATTTACAAATTTCCTTTCAAGTGTAATGATTCATGCAACGAGACCGTTTATATTAAGTGAATGGATTCAAACAAAAATCGATGGGTATGAAGTCTCTGGTACAGTTGAGGTATGCATTTCCTGTATACTTCTAAAAATAAACCATTTTTTTTTATCATATTAGTTACTCCCTCCGACCCAAACCTGTTACCTAACCTGTCTGACCTGTCCATTTGGCCTCCTCTATTCTTCATTGCTTTATGTTGTGGTTTAAATAATTTTTTTTTTGGTTGCTTCAGCATGTGGGGTGGTGGTCCCCAACAATCATTAGAGGTGATGATCGTGAGGCGATTCACATCCCAAATCATAAATTCACAGTGAATGTCGTTCGAAATCTGACCCAAAAAACACATTGGCGTATTAAAACTCACCTTGCTATTAGCCACTTAGATGTCAACAAGATCAATGTAAGTAGTATTTCGAACCATATGTATTTCAGTATTTGCAATCTGCTTAGTTGTTTTCTTTCATTCGGCTAAATGGCTAATATATTGGAAACAGAATATTGTAGCTGATATGCGTAAGGTTTTGGCCAAAAATCCACAAGTAGAGCAGAAAAGGCTTCATCGGCGAGTGTTCCTGGACAACGTTGACCGTGAAAATCAGGCTCTTTTGGTAATTCCATGTTTTTCATTTTGTTGGTCCAATCTGATAAATGAGTTTATTTAACATAATGACAAATATATGTATAAACAGTGATGGAAGCTTTATAACGGGCATTTTTTAGTCATTGGATGCCTAACGTTTTCCTGTAAACCGTTGTTTTTATTTTACAGATTATGGTCTCTTGCTTTGTAAAAACATCTCATTTTGAAGAATATCTTGGTGTGAAGGTAAGTTGAAAACCTCAATTTGTTTTTATCGTAAGTTACGCGAATGATCTTTGTGAGTTTGAGGTAATACAAAATTCCATTATTGACCCCAGTCTCACAAAATACTTCAAAGCTCGTTGTAGTCTCCTAAATGTAATGCCGGTGGTCCCTAAGTGAAATGACTAAAGTACCATTTTCTTAGTCATTGTACTTGGTCTGGAAAAGGGTATTTAAGTCATTTAACTTGATCCATTGACCACCGACATACGTGAATCACATGTAACAATAGCGTAATTTACTACTCTTTTTTATATTTTTCGTTTTTCACATCCATTTAATTCATTTTTATTTGGCATTCTTGATGTAAAACATAAACAGGAAGCTATATTATTGGATCTCCTGAGTGTAATTAGCCATCACCGGGCCCGTCTTGCCACACCTATTCGTACAGTGCAGAGAATCTACCGTGATGCAGATATTGATAGTGTTCCATTTTCAGATATATTCACTCAAAGCCGAGCAGCTTCTAACCGTCCATTTTTATTGGTAGAACCTTCTTATAAGGTCAATGGTGAAGAAAAAAGTAAGCCTTTATCTCGGCAAGCTACTAATAGTAACCTGGAAGAAAAAGACGTTAAATCCGTAACTCCATCAGATCCAATCGTAGATTCTAATCCAAAACCGACTTCTGAAGTCAAAACATCAAATGTGGGACCAGCCAGCCCAACACCAACACCATCACCGTCACCATTGACATCGAGCGGTAATACCAATACACGGTCAGCATTGGAAGAAAACATTGTATTAGGTGTAGCTTTAGATGGATCAAAACGAACGCTTCCTATTGAGGAGGATGAAATGGGACCCACATCCTCCTCACCGAACCCCATTTCCGAGACTAAGGAATTGGCTGGCTGTTTAAACGGAAGTGGTGGGCCGGCTACTACTACCGGTAAAGAACAGAAAGATGATCAGAATAATTTAGGGTCGGGTGGTACACAGAACGAACAACGAGAACAAGAAAAGAGGTGAGAAAGTTTGTGTGGGTGAGTTCGTGAATAGTGTTGGTAGAGATGCGATTAGCTGGTTTTTAGTAAGCTTGCATCGTTACGATGTATTTATCTCACAAAATCCCACAATTTGTATATCATTGTGGTGCTTATGGGAGTTTGTTGCATTATTGGTTATCGGTTATATATTTGTTCTTTCGGCTCACGGTTTAATCAACTTATTTATAAATAAGACAAATTTATCACCTTCCTTCGAATTGTTTTTTCTCGAGCAGTGACTACTTGTTATACGGCTGCCTTATGTTATGACTTTTGAGGGAGCATATGATGCTTCATATAACAAGTCACTGGGAAAATGTATCAAGACGAATTGAGCATACATAAATCAGATTTACGATACTAGTAATTTGAGACTATTACCAACAACAAAAACTAAAACTCGCAAACCAAAACTGAAGCTCTACAATAACCGAAATAACAAACTCTCGAGCTCGTTACATAATTAGTTGAATATGATCGTTTGTCCCATTAATAAGTAGTTTGTAATGATATCATTGTAATCCGTTCATATGGACAATCACCTCTCTTTGTTTCTTAAGTGATTCCTAGAAAGGTTGTTATCGATTACATAAACTAGTGTTATACCCGTACGTTGTTGGGGTACCATTTATGATAAATTAAACATTTGTATAAGAAAACCGCATAAGTTAGGTTATTATTTATTGACCTACATTCCAACATCAAAACTGCAGTTAAGTATTTAATATAATCTTTAACTGTTATCCGTGTTAATTTAAACTAACAAAACTTACAATACAAGGGAATAATGAATAACAAACTATATTACTGTTGTTGACACATGCAATCGGGAATTGGATAGGTGTATATGGATTGCGTTTCCTTCCTTGATTTAATTTGGCCTTGTCTGTTCTTATGCCCGTTTTCTACAGCCTGCTGAAACTCCCACCATTCCATGGTTTCGTTAAGAAAAAGCTGGCTCAAGAGCACCATATTGGGTCTTATGGTCTTCATGTTTTTATATGCTCGATACCCTAACTGGAAAACATGCAGACACGTTGTGTTTTTAACAAAAATAAATAAATAAACATATGGATAACTCAAACAGTGAACACATTTTTAAGCATAATACTTGGTTTTTCAAGTAAGCAAAGCTGAGGTGACAAAAGGCGGGATGGACGAGTCTGGTAATGGTCAAGATGGGGTTGGGTCAAAACGTTGCTGAAAACTTGGAGGGGAACTTTGACCGGAATTTTTATAATTTGCTCTTCCGTGGCAGTTCTTTCAGAAGTTATAAACTGAATTTCTCAATCCTTTTTAGGATCGAAAACATTTTGCAGTTACCCTAAAAGTTACAAAACGGATTTTTCAATCCAGAAAATAAATTTTGATAAGCTTCACTGTAGAGAATTTTGAATATTATGTAACCTTTTTCAGCAATTTACACTAAATCTAAACCCACATTGACCCGTTTCGTTCTTACAAAGGACTTCTTTTTTGCATTATAGGAAATATGAGACGATTGAGGTGAAAACTATACATACCATTGCATTGTGCATATTTCCAGGGGCAGCAGAAATAAAGATGTCGGTGTGCATACTGACATAATAATCAACAGCAGCTAATAAGGACGCCTTTCCTTCAACTTCCCTCCGTTCTTTGTCAGATGCAAGGCTATTTTTATCTTCCATAAGAGGAAACATATTACGCAGTGTAGAGATACGTGCTTCTCCGCCATAAACCTACTAATTTTAAACAGAGCAAACAGATTATGCAAAAGTTGCTTTAATTACGCTTTAATTACGTTTTGAGCAAACAGATTATGCAAAAGTCTTTTCATTGTAAATATCGTGTCTTTGAGGTAAACTAGAATTTGCAAGAAAGAGTGATTTGGACAAAAAGTGCTAAACATTATTACAGTTAATTTTGCGTCTACAATTTCAGTAGAGATGGCAAATTCGACTCAATTACTTATAAACGGCCGATTCGGGTAACGCTCAATCCCTGAGGTGGAGAACGTGTAAAATTTAGAAAGTTAGTTTAACAGGAAACAGGTAAAACGGGTTGAGAGTCCCCAAAAGTGTTTTTTAAAAGCATAAAACCTCCTATCGATTTTGACAAAAACTAGATTATCATATCAATTTTGTAATTATAGTAGACATACTGATTTTTTTTTTTGTTTGACAAAAAGTCTTTCACCCAACTCAAAACATACCAAAAACGTAACCCATGACCCAGCCCGCCCACTCTGCTCATTTTGCCACCACTAATTCTCACAAATCTTCCAGAAATCCTCGTTCTTGCAGACTCTAACTTTTTCCGCTTGTTTTGATATGGTTGGTTTCTAGTGAGCACTATATGTGTGTGTGTGTGTGGGGGGGTTGTTCTTATTTCCTTGTGTTTTTCTTTCTTAAAGTGAAATTTAGAAACTCGAGGCGATAGGTCAGATAATAGCTTCTTTAAATTTATGCAAATTTAAACAAATAGTCAAATAATTCCCTTAAACTTTGACATTCTTATGGGGTGGATTAGAATAACCTTGTGGGATGCGAGATAGAGGCGTGTATCATTGTTGAAGCCCAAAGCTCTTAATAACAGACCGATCTCTTCAGGAGTGAGTGGACATCTTCCTTGACGTCTCAACTCCTCATTGGTGAACTGAGTTTTCATGACTCGTCCCTGCCAAATTACTTGGCGGTATTTTGCAAGAGCCAACTTCTCGGCTTTCCCACCACCAAAATCACAAGCTGAATGGGCAGCCATATCCTGTGTGAAATAAAATAAAAACGTTTTAAATACATAGGTTGTCCAAAATCCTACAATCCCGTAATTTACGGATGAGAAGAAGAGGTGTCAATATGGGCGGGGAACATGTCAAAACGAGTAATTTTGCTACGGGGAATCAGGTCAGAACTGATTCACGTGGTTTTATGCATTTAAAATACACTGGGTCACGTTCGAAAAAAGTTCAATCAATTTTCCTTTGAGCTATTTTTTTATAACCTTTTTCACTCTTTAGAGATAAAACACAACTCAGTTCGACACATTATAAGTAAACGGGTCGGATGGCCACATCTAATGTTTGAGAAAAATAAACGTCTTTGAAAAATTATAATGGGTGGGAGAAATTATGGGGGTTGGACCATTTCAGGTTACATTTTATTGGTAACGGGTAAAGGGTAATTAGCCATAAAGGAACCAGATCAAACAATATTAAAAGTTGACATATTAACCCGTTTTGACCCTCTAAGACTTTATCTGTTACAGATAAGAATCTTAATCAAAAAAGTTACCCCTTACCCACTTTTAAAATCCTTGACCCCGTAAATAAAAAGTAACCCGAATTGACCCATTCATAAGTAAGGGGTCAAAAATTGCAACCTCTAAAGAAGACTAAGGTGAAACTTACTTTGTCAAAGCGAAGATGTAAAACGATAAACTTTCCACTTCCAGTTTCATCCTCCATTTTTCCGTGCTTTATTTCTTTGTTTGAACTAGGAGAGATTCGAAGGCGTTGAACAATGGTGTCTCCTAACATTCTGATACGGGGAACAAAAACTAATGCGTGGAAGTTAACTTTGCATCTCAGAAGCTGGATCTCCTTAGGCAGGTTATCAAAAGCTAAACGATGTGAAAATGGGGCAATAGCAACAATCCCATAACTGAAATAATAAAATTTAACATCAAACGGTAATCGTTTGAAAAAAAATAGAAATACTTCTTTCACATGGTAACAAAAACAAGGTGGCAAAACAGGTGCAGGTTAGGTAGTGGGTCAAACATACTTAAATTGGTAACTTTCACATACGGGTCAAACAGGGTTGATTGAAGATAAAGCAGATAACAGCAGGCAATCAGTTCAAAACGCAACTACAAACACCCCCTTAAAGAAACGTGTCAAAGAAAAGATTATCATTTCTCACAAACCTGTTAAGCATCGGCAGCACATTTTCCAGATACCACTTTGCAGAAGCATGAACAGGGGCCGTTTTGATTCTCGTAGGCCGTATTCCTGTGCCATAATATTCTCTTGTGCTCCAAGAATACATGCTGGGAAGCTCTTTAACTATAGAGACTTCATTGTGTAATACCTCAATAAAGTGATCCACATCAAATATATCGGTGAAAGAACTGCAGATTACACGTAACTATTTACCACTAGTTTGAGTTGAGAAATAAAAAACAGGGAGAACGAAAGTAGCCCGATAAATACCTTGAATCTTGCCAGACGGGATTTACTTCAAGGTATGGGATTACTAGGGTTGCGTTTAAGATTTTAGCAACAGCAACTGCATCACAAATCTTCCAGAAAAAAGATTTAAAGAAAAAGAAAAAAGAAACAAATTTGTCCGTTCACTGGATAAAAGAGTACGTACCCCCATTCTCTGCTGGTTCAATCCACCATCTAAAAACACCTGAATATATCCCCGAGATCTCTCTGGATTGACTTAAAATATAGAAATGTTATTCAATTGCAGAATGATAACAATATGAACATGTAAATAATGTAGTTTAAGGAACTCACAAGGAATGATAGCAGAGTCGAGACAAGGTTTCCATCCTTGGTTAGCCAATGGAGACCAAATATCCGAGTGTTGTTTCTCAGACTGTGAAAAAAAAAAATATTAAATGTTAAGGTGAGTTTCATATAAATTTCATTCATAAAAATGGAAGATAAAACCCGCAAGCACGAACTCACAATTTGCTGAAGCAAAGCACCCTCTAATAGACGAACGTGTTTAGCACTTGGAGCATTCCATTCCTACAATAAGAGAGTAGTTGCATAAGACACTTTCAAGCTTGACTTCACTATGACAATCACATAAAACACGGTGTCACACGGCCAACAAAGGAGAGGTAAATCAAGTAACAGAACAGACAAAAGACGTGAAGCCTGAATTTTAACCCCTGGCCTCCGCTTTGTGCCTCATGACACATACATAAGCTTTTTCCTAAGGATTGTAGAATAACGTAATACCGATACAACAAATTAATTTAACTTATCATGAAGCTCAATCACATGGCACTAGCTAAGCATTTCGACAAACAATTACTCAACGAAAACCCATCTCGGTATTCCCAAACACATAGAGTTTTTGAGGAAATACTCGAGTAGAACATCATATGAAGCTAAGCTAACCAAGTTTTTCGTGTGAGATTTGTGTCCTTTTTTTCCTCTTCGTCTAAATAAGTCACTGGACCTTAAAATTGAATACTAAACCACTGTACTTTCTAAATAACAATTAGTTCGAGTAATTTCGACCAAAATCTTGTCACATTCTGACAAAGTCGAATTTTTTTTATAAATGATAAATAAATTGGAAATGAAGTGAAAGTTTATTGCTACTACTTAATAAACAATAAACGAGCTACCTGTCATTAACCTACTCATGGTGTTTACATAGTATATAACGTCTAACCCATTCGTTCTAGAACCATATAATTCTGCAACATTTAGCAGCTAAGGTTTACTATTCTGTGAGCAAACTGTAATCGATTTTACGCCCTACGTAATCCGAAACTTTAGCAATGTAAATCAGATCCTTATTCTTCTGTTCCCAATATGATCATACTCCATTTCAAAAAAACATAATAAATTCAATTCCAAAATAAACACATAAACCCTAAAATTACAAAATTACAGAAATTGAACTAATACAATAACAATTACATAAATTATGAAGTAAATTAGTACCGAAAACAATGATGGATAAGAACGGCTTAATGGATGAAATAAATTCGGGAAGAAATTAGGGAGAATTATTACGAAAACTGCAGCGAAAGCAGTTTTCTGTGATTGAGATTCTAACAATTTCAGTTTCTTCATAGCATTTGTAAAATCAAATCGATACACACTCAAATGTCTTAGATGCAAAGTTTTGTTTTATCAAAGGGTACGAGTTATTTCTTTCGACTTATTTATCGGACTTAGTATCTTATATTATTTTTTTTTAATGACTTATAAGTTGATAAAATCGGTAAATAAGTTAAAGTTGAAACAAACATCCGTAAAAGTTTTAGTATTGTTTGGTTTATATGTTTTTGTCAAAAGCAAACTTACGGAAACAAAAGTTTCATCTTTCAATTTTAAATATAAGTTACGAGTTTTGATTATTGACTCGAGAGTTTAACTATTTTACCAACAAATATATCGTATATTTAACAAGAAATGTTAGAAAGTTTGGGCTCTAGATTTGTTTGATTAATCGTTTTAAATTATTATAAAAGCAAGTTGAACTGATAATATATATAGTAAATAATATAAACGAGAAATTTGTATTGCGCATTGCGGCGAATACTTGTAACGTTCATTAAAAAAAGTTGGTCAGTTATATGTAAATAGTTAAAATATTAATCCTAATAAAACTAAAAACAATAATCGTATAATAAAAAAAAAGGAAATATAAAATACCATTTAACAATTGATATTTATAAAAATGTATAATATATATAAAATGGAGTCTTAATAAAAAAGAAAACTTAGGATAAAAAGTGTGTAATAAGTATATCGTCGAAAGAGATCTAACTAATCTATACTACATGTAAAAGCATTTGGTATTTTACTTAATATTGAAAATTAAGAAGAAAATAATTAAAATGTCCTTCTCTTTTATTGTTGTTATTAATTACCAACTCAACTTTCGTTAACAACTATTAAATTTTTCAAAATAGATACTAATAAATATATATTCCCTAACTGTTTAAATACAATTTAAACATAAATTTAAATTTATGGTGATTTTCTACGTATTAACATAATGCCTGAAATGAGATAACATACATTAATATAATTCTATCGTTCAAAAGTTTACTTAATATGGTTAGTTTACTTAATATGGTTACTTAAGGAAGAAGAAAAAAAACGTACATTAAGAAATATAAGAAATATTGATCAAGAATATTATAAAGTAAAAATATTAATCGTGTAAAATTAACAATGATATATAATAAAAATCGTGATAAAACTAACATCAATTATCGTATAATAATTAGGGAGAAAAAGATTGTTGGCGATTTGATAGAGCTTTTTCCTCTCATCCTTGTTGTTGTGATCTTTCTTCTCCATTCAAGGCAGAGATCATTGTCGCCTTTGTTAGTTTAATTCTCATTTATGAGTGTTTTATTTTCAGTTGGAAGATCGTTGTCTATTATCTTGTTAAATCTTTTGAAAAGATGGATTGAGATTTCAAAGTTTTGGATACGAGAATCACTCTTTGGATTACACATTTTTATGTGTCACGTTGCATTATAAGTTGGCAAGCTTTGATGGTAATCTGTATGTTCTTAGTCTCTCTTGCCAGAACCTGGACTGGAAGTGGGTTGCTTGAATGCTCGACAAAGCGTATCCTTCTGTTAATGTTGGACTCTAGACATTTTACTCTATCGGGCTACCAACTCCTTTGTCGTAACCATATCACTGTAGCATGGCTTTACACCTCTGTTAATGAATTGTGTAAGAGATTAAATGATGGACGTAGACTCTAGTTATGTACATCCTTAAGACAGATACAACGAAAATAAGAAGAAAGTGGTCCAAGCCGGAAAAAAAATCATTACAAACACGAATCTAAATTTGTATTACAACTCCTACAAATCCGAGAGTACAAAGTAGCGCAAATGACAAATGGTCCAAGCCGAAACTGGCAACATAATTAGTTATTAGTCTTGAATATTTTACCTCAAAACCTTTGGCACCAAAGGCTGTCACGCGGTCAGTTGTTAATATCGAGTTTTTTGATCCAAAATGCTAGTTGATCAGCTACACAGTTTGAACCAGTGGACCCGTATGAGGTAAACTTCTTAACTGAATTTTCTACTCCAAGATAGTCATAAACATCAGTGTCAAAAACCATATTGATACTCTGTAACTCGTCAAGACTCAGGTTCTGAAGCTCACACTCTTTGTGAACACATAACGCAACCGCCTTTCCAACTATGTCATGTGAAGTTCTAAAAGGTACTCCCTGCATAAAACACTTGTCATTATAAGTTATGCGTGTTTTGGTCAACCACTCAGGGCTGTTCGGTTTGGATTATTCAAAATAATAATAGTAAAAAAAATTATTTTCTTGTTTCCGTCGAATGCATGAACACAAGCCAAAAAAAAGAAGCATTCTACTGATTCTTTATGAGGTTTAATGAATCAAATATACACTTTAGACTTATTAGATTTTAGAAATTTTCTCTGTCCTTTACACGTTTGACCGATTAGAAATAAAACATAAACGTGAATCAACCTATTCATACCCAATGCTCATACATAGCCAACGAAAAAACGATAATTAGATCTTATTAGAGATATGGGTACGCCAAACAGGACCCAAGGCTCATCACTGCAAAGGAATAAAAAACGAGTTCTACGTTAATTTTAAAAGTTGACCAAGATAGGGTTGACTTGCCTTGAGAACGAGATAATCTGCTAATGTGGTGGCATCAAGATGTCCAGCAGGTAAAGCCTTCTGAATTCTGCCTCGGTTGAAGGTGATGTTTTGTGCAAACTCTGATGCAACTTCTAGTGTGTCAATGATTGTTTTAATGCTGTCAAATACAGGTTTCTTTTCTTCCTGCAAACGGGCAAACACGTTGCAAAGAAATTTCGAATTAAAACAAGACGGTCAAATTCATCTAACTAGTAATTAAAGAGTACCACTTTGACTGTTATGGTCAAAGTCATCTAACTAGTATCGAGAATCGATAAAGAAACAAAAAGAAATAAAGAAGACAATATTCATATTCGAAAGGCAGGCTCTCTCCCACAAATCAAACAAGCTACCAGCTAAGGGTGGCAATTTTTGCCCATTCATAGCTAAACGGGTCAACTAGAGTTGTATAGTTTTTTAAATGATATGATAATAACTAATTACAGTCTTACAGAATATCCTCTACCACCGACACTATAATATACCATTGTTGCCTATTTTAACTAATCTAACCGTAACCCAAACCCAAGTTTCTAGAATAAGATTTGTTCATGGCGCAAACAATATTAAGGAACATATAATACCTGCAAATCACGAGTAGAAGAGAGTGGAAGCGTGGTGTATAGCATTTGAACAGTGACATGGTCTCCTATAACTCGAGCAGATTTTCCACGAACAAGTTCCATTGGATCGGGATTTTTTTTCTGGGGCATTATACTACTACCCGTTGAAACCGAATCACTAGGAATGATGAACCCAAATTCCTCTGATGCCCATAAAACCCATTCTTCACCCAGACGAGACAAATGAAGAGCTATAATTGAATTTACAGATAGAAGCTCCAAAAGAAAAGCCCGCTTTGAAACTCTGCTATTTTGCATAAAGGAGTCATCAATGGGAAGGCCTGTGTCAGCTAAAGTGCATTCTTCACTTAGCCTCTTTTTGCAATTTAGAAGACGTCTAGCATCACGATCAAGCTTGAAAACAAGAAATTTAACATTTATTAACGGGTCAAGAAATTCTAGGATTATCTAGCTCATTCATTAGTTTTAGAAAAATTTAAAAAAGAAGCGAAAAAAGTAATTTCATGGGTCAATTTGGGTTATGTTTTTTTTTTCTCTTAAGGGGTAAAGGAAGTCGAAAGTGACTCAGAGTGTATTTTTGATGCATAATATCTCCAATATTCAAGAAGATAGATTATTACTGAAATAATATAACTTCTTTGTCTAACATAGCGATTATGATAAACATTTATAAACGTCGTAACAGACATATTTCGGGTCAACACATTTATGCTAACCTGCTCAACATAGACTAAGAGATGATGTTGAAGTAAAATTGGTTGTGCCCTTTGCATATGTGTATAACCAGGGACAATCACTCCTTCATTCTCCATAGCCAGGCTCACCAATGCAACCTGCGGACCACCAAAACGAATAAGCAAACTAGTCATTAAACTTTGAAAAGGTATCCCGTTATCAACATATTGATACAAAAATATGGACCATAATAGGAGTAATAATGATACTATAATAGTGACATGGGTGGAATATTTTAGGAATGTTATAGTCACTTTATTTCAAAAGGACCAAAATGACATTTTCAAAGCTGATGACTAGTTTGAAATAATATAAATTTTGGAAATCGTATTTGAGAAAAAGTGTTTACCCAACCCACCCATCACCGATGACTAGAAATGCACTAAGAGTTACTTCATGGTAAGTAGCAACCTGGAGATGTTGGACACGTGCGAAGATTTTATCAATAACATCCTCACACCACAAGTGAAATTCGGTTGAAACTTGATTGTTTTGACTTATCGGTGTAAACTCTCCACTTTCAATTTTTTTCTCAGGCGGAATTTCAAGAATAGTATCCCTCACGCTGTTACAACTCCCTTCCTGTATCACCGACATATGTTAGACCTACAGATGCTCTAAGCTACAAGTAGTTATTGCAACGCATACCCAAGGCTGACCGCTTCAAATGAAAACGAAAAAAAAAACTAAATATTTGTTTTTAAGTTGATTGAGATGCGGTTAGCTTACCTTAGAGGCAACGTTTTCTGCAAACTCTGATAAAACCTCTAGCATTTCTAGGATTGTTTTAACGCTGTCAAATACAGGTTCCTTATCTTCCTGCAAAACATTCAATATATGGAAAATGAGCAAGGGATTGAGATGCGGTTGGCTTACCTTGACTCTTATGGTCAAAGTCATCTATAAACAAATCAAGCATGCAATCTACAAGAGGTGGCAAATTCTACCCATTTATGAGTAAACCGGTGTTGTTTGATTATGAAAAAAAACTTGGATCATTATTGTAATATGTATGATTTAATGACAAAAGTAACAAAAGTTAAATTTATAGAGTTCAATAAGAGTCATTTGTCAATCGCATGAATAATGTTAAGGAATAGTACCTGCATATCACGATTGTAAGAGAGTGGAAGCCCCTTGCATAACACTTGAAGGGTGATAACGTGTGCAGCAACTTTAGCAGCTTTTTCACGAACAAGGTCTAGTGGATTAGGGTATTTTTCCTGAGGCGTAATGTTGCTACCCGTTGAAACAGAATCATGACTTGGGGTGATGAACCCAAATTCCTTTGATAGATGCATAGCTGTAATTGAAATACAAGAAAGGAGCTCCAATACAAAATCACGGTCTGAAACTGCATCGATGCTATTTCAAGAAACCAAGTCATCAATGAATTAATTGCTTAGTAATATACTTTATATCAAGTAGATTACCAAAACAAATATTCAATATCCATACTATTTTAACCATGATCCGATTATATATGGATAACTGATAAAACGACTGTCTTAGTAATATCAGATAAGAATGCATACCTGTTCCTCATTGGAGCAGCGAATCCCAGAGAATCAGAGGTCATAAATCTATCGATAGGAAGACCTGTGCCAGCTAACGCGCATGCACCTAACGGGCAGAAATTCAGCCCCTCTCTGCAATCTTGAAAACGTCCAACATCAAGATTAAGCTACAAAACAACATTGATTACAATGGTTTAGATTAGAGCAATCTATATACATCTTATACAGGTCAAATAAAACAAATTAGATAAAACAAGAGCAGGTCTCCCAAAGTCGGTTTTAGCGTTCAACATCCAAAATCATTTTACACCTGTCATCATAAATAACATGTTCGTTCGTGATCAGTTTCAACCTGGATTCATTTTAAGTTTTTGACACGTTATGCAACCGGCCCATCATGTCGATTGCCACCTCTGATTAAGATGACCCATGTATTCGTAGTTCTACTTTTTACATACAAATGTTAAAAAATATTAAAGGTATATATAATCATTTTATTTATATTTGGACACAGTTTATGCTAATTGAAACCTGTTGAACATGTTCAACGAGATGGCGTTGAAGTAAACTTGTATATCTAGGGACAATCACTCCTTCGTTCTTCATAGCTACGCTCATCAATGGAACCTGCCGACCACAAAGAATAAGCAAATATGTAGTGAATAAATGTGTTTACACGTATCGTATTAGTGTTAATAACCACATAGATCTTTTTATTAAAAAAAAAAAACATGGACTAGATGTATTAAAAACGAAGCATTTTGACCCGTTACTTTTCTACCTACAACAACTAGAGATGTGCAACAACCTGAAGATCTTTAATATGTGCGATTATTTCATCAATAGCATCCCGGCACCACAAACGCAAATCAGTTGAAACTTGATCGTTACGACTCCTAGCTGTATGAAGCTTCTTGGCAGCTTCACCAATCAAATCAGTAAGTGATGCTTCGATATTCATGTGCACGTCTTCCCGATCAATCCTCCATGTAAACTTTCCACTTTCAATTCGTTTCTTGATCTCTTCTAAACCTTCAAGAATACTATCCTTCTCCTTATAACTGATTAATCCCTGCATCATTACATCATTTTATCAAGATACTTAAAATTATATAAATATTCGATATAATAACATATTTAGTTATCTGAAATACAATCTTCGGTCCAATGAACCACACGTCACGGCAAGTTTGAAAATTTATCCAAACCATTCGATGAACAAAAACAATTGAAAAATCGGCACATTAGACGCTTAATACACAATAATATGTACCTTGACCACTTAATATAAACATAGCCAAATCCATCAAAAGTCTAAAGTGTTAGCTTTTCTACTTTTCTAATAAACAGTATGCTCGCTCGTTCAGTAAGGAACGCACATACTACGTTCATTCACATGACAAACTTCACAATGGACATGGTTTTCATTTAACTTCCGGCTCATATCTATTAGACGCGCCACATATATACATTGTGGTTGCCGTAAGTAGTTTTAAGATAAGTAACTAATGTCTTTAATGCAGAGGCAGAACGAGTTATGTAATGAAAAAATACGTTCATTTTGTTTTTTTTTGGAACGGAGGGAGTATAAGTGACCTGTTTAGCAAGCATGGATGCATGAGCACAGCTACCCATAATATCATACTTATAAAGCTCCTTATCATACGATATCGATTCGGTAAATCTCTCAACAACGTCAGTAACTCCTTCCTCAAATCGACCTCCCCATAATTTCACCTCTTTTTCACCCTCCATGTTATAGCACAATGCCACAGTTGCTTTTTTACGACGGTTAAACGAGATAAATTCACTGTGATTAATTACTGAAGATGATGAGGTTAGGTTAAAAATTGTTGATGATCGTAAATTAGGGTTTTGGAGAAATTGAGCCAACATTATTTTAAACCTTTTTGGAGTATGTTTTATTTATTTTTGATATTATTATTATTATTATTATTATTATTATTATTATTAAAGGTAATTTTCCTTTTATATCTTTTTGATTTATATCTTTTTTTACAGATTATTCTTTTATTAATTTTAAACTCATTTATTCAGTTTTTTTTAATTATCTTATTCACATATTACTTTGGTACATTTTCTAATGATTTTGGATTCATCACCTCGAGTGAGCCGGTGTTAACGGGTCAACTGGATGATGTGTTAGCAGACGTTCGTTCTAGTCCTTCAAGCTACATTTTCTAATGCTTTGAAAACTTCTGAAAAGGTAATATTGAAACCTTTCTCGGTTTCAACATTAAAGTCGATTTGTTAATTTTAGCATTCATACTTCTTTTCAATAAATAGATAAACAGTTTTGACGGGCGACATTTTGGTTTGTTGATTCATGCAGTTGCCATGAGTGATTGGAAAGAGTGTCAGCTTCAAGACCTCACCCTTGACGAATTCCGAAGCTTCTCTAGTGTTTTTGACGCTGATGTTTACGAGTACATTGGGATTGAAAACTGTATCGCAAAATTAAGCTCATATGGCTCCACTGGGCCATGGTCTGTAGCTGCTCAGCTTGATTTCTGGATCAAAAATTTGAATATCGGCGTGTCCCCAAGTTTTTCTGTGGTATCTGATAGGAAGGGTGATAATGATGAGCCAAATGGGCCTAGTCGTCCAGAATCCGTAGATGATGATCAACTAGATATGGGGGATAGACAAGCTTAACATCAACTGTGACGATATTTGACAAAGATTCTGAGGTAAGCCATTTTGTGTTGGGATTTCTAACTTCCAAGTTATTGTCATAATTCCTTGTGTAGCCATTTTCGGCTTGAACCATGTCGGGTCTATAATTCTGTAAAGCCATTTGCATATCTCCATTTTCGTTAAAACATTGAATACGTTATACTTCATACTTATGATGGTTATGAAGACATAGTTCTGGATATTGCTGTTATATGATGAATTCATGATGTAAACTACAATAGTATTTTGTTCTAGTTTAGTTTTGCTTCATTTTGAGTTCGGAATTGGACTAAGTTTCGAGTTTAGTCTTTGTTTGGTTCTATTTCTTCAAAGATTGTAATTTTGCTTCAGTTGAAGTTATTTATATATTTTGTAAATTATTTGCCATAAAAAAAAACTACAACCCAACTCGAGTTTAATAGATATGGCTCGAAACAAGCTTTGTTGAGATCGATCTCGGCTAAGCTCGTTTACACCCTTATTTTACAGTAACTACATATAAATCTTAAACAGATGGCCCTATTTGAGGTGTGTTGGAGGGAGGTCCCCGAACTCATCTTTGGGGCGAAGCATGAGACTAAAGGACTTATCTGATCCGAATCAAACATAAAGTAACACAAAACCCCATAAAAAGACTAGAGGACAATCAACGACGATCCCATTAAATGTTGTCTTTTCGCACCTAAGATAGTTAATGCTGATGACGACAAATCAAAAAGATGTGAACAATACGAAAATTCAGAGGATTAAACACTTTCATTATTCTAATCACCCTATATCATACATGGTCATACCGACACGATGACCTTAACCATTCAAAAACAAACTTTGACCATTCCAAGACCAAAAACTAAGTCAATACTAACAATATGTATGTCGGTGGTTCAATCCAAGTGCTAAATATCGCAGTTAAACACTAAATTCAGTTGCAACTAGGCGCGCCTTCAAGAGTTGGTTCAGTCATTCGCATCCTTTTCGCAGGATTCTGCACATCTGATTCAAATCCAGAAGACTCATCGGAACTGATGGGGTCATTCGCTTGCATTTCAGAAATTACGTTATTATCATCAAGCATCTCAATAGGCTCCAAGAATGGTGATCTTGGTTGTTGATCTTCTATATCCTTAATATCGAACTCTTCATTTATTCTTGGTTGTTGGTCTTCTAATTCCTGAAAGTCGAATTCTTCATTTATTCTTGGTTGTTGGTCTTCTATTTCCTTAAAGTCGAATTCTTCATTTATTTTATTACCCGTATTGATGAGTTCCAATGAATCTTCGCAACCGGAAATTGATGTTTCTGGTGATGTTTCGAAGTTGTTGTTTGGATCCCAAGATTGTCGGCTGGTTTTGAGATTTTGGGATGAATATGTGAGTGCGGGTAAGATTTCGATTTCATTGTCTTGCTGGAGATCGATTTCCGTTGCAGAATAAATAAATTGTCCACTAGTTTCTACATCTTCCTGTTTCAATCAACCAGTGGATCACGTATGTAAGTATTATCGCAATATATTTAAAGAAACGATTATTAAAAAGGTAAATTAAGTAAACGGTCTTAACATTACAGATTTGGTCGCTTAAGCAATCCCTACTCTTAATGGTTCATTATGGATATGGTCACTCGTCCACATAATGAGACATTAAAAGTAGGGAATAAACCAATAATAGAACATTCGGTAGCGTTCAGATACTGAAAGTATGGCCAAACCCGCAAAAAGTTTGCATGAGGGACAGGAATTTTCGCAATCATATCCGACACACTTATTATGTAGAAAAAATTCAACCCACACAAATAAGTATCTACTCTTAACCGTTATCCACACGAACTATCCATTTATCCACCTCTAGCTTACGGGTTAACAAATAATTTTGAAGGATGTACATGGAATTACACATACCTTGACTGGTGGCTCGAGGGAACATTTATACCCGTCAAACATTGTCTCGTTAAACGATGGAAATTGCATTCCCAGAAATGATCCTGGTTCAAATACTGATTTTGAAGATGCGAAAGGACCCACCGGACACGGTTCACTTGACATAGATAATGATGGTAACAGAGACATTTCAATTGCGTGATCATCTTGAGAATTTTGACAAAGCGTTGAAGAGTTGCTGCACATTATTGGAAAGAAATTTACAGCAGTTTCTTTGTCGATGTTGTTATCATCGTTGTCAGTTATGGAGGGTTGAACTTTACGAGAAGGTTGTTCTAGAAGATCATAGACCAATCTTTGAATAACCACCCTTTTAAGGGATGCATCAGCAGGTGTAAACCAATCAACATTTAGCTGAAAAATACGTAATTTATCTTATCAAGAAAAATAACTTTAACAATAAACGTAAGATGATGTTATCATGAGATCGAGATATGCAGTTTACTCACAAAGTCGACACTGTTTGTTATATGAAATGGATTGAAATAAATCGGGGCTTGCTCCAGGAAGAGCTCTACATAGTGGAGCAAGAATAAACCACAGTCGAATGAATTTGGCTGCTGCGGTAACTGCACAAACAGTAAAAGTTCAGAATGTTACTTACGTTTTTTATTTTACAGTTTCACTTTCTAAAATAAAAGAACACACACGATACCTCTAGTGATATGAAACGCAAATTATCAAATTTTGAGGAGATATCTTCAGATTCGTCCTGTACCCTCCCTTTCCATTCTTCTTTCAAGTAACTGCATTGACATATTAAAATGTTAATCGTAACTGTTCAATTAAGAAACTCCTGATAAAACCTCGTTATTTAATTTAGTTTATGATTCAAATATAATTAAATGTTACCTTTGCATAAGAGGTTTCAGGCCGGTATGACTGCCTCTGATAGAATCCATATGCAAAACACATGGCACTTTATTCAACTTGGTTACGTCTTCGTCTAAACCAAAACATAGCGTTTGTATAAATGATCACAATGCATACACATGAAGGGATATATAAGACAAATGAAAGACATACCTTCGTGTGCAGCCACTTCCCCAAGATGACACATTACAATAAGACTCCAGTGATAGCTGTACAAAAACGCAGTCTTTCAATTGATCACAAGAACTTCTAACGAAAAAAATAAATTTTAGTGTTTTTCAACTTACTTGTAGTTTACAGGAATAAAGACGTAGTCTTTCTCGAAAATGTTGACTTTCCTTGTCCACTTTCTTACACGTTGAAAAGCCGCCTTCCCTTCAGAAGCGTCAAGGGGACGTTTTTCTGGGTCAGCTAGCTTTCGGAAGAAGAAACTATTGAAAAAATGAAACCTGTTCCTATCCTCAGGCTTGATTTTGTTCTTCAAGTATCTGTCATCAGTTACAATTTAACACTCGTCAAGTACATCTTTGAAATGTATTTTAGTACATTATGACTATAAAGGAAGCACAAAAAATATGATTATCATATGAAACAATTTCTGTTCTGATATATAGAAGTTTAGATTAGTAATGCGGATTGTTATGAAAGTAATTAATTCTAGCAAATAAGTAAGATTTGAAACGGCAGTAAAGAAGGTGAAGACGAAATACTTTATATAAAAGTCGATGATTGTGTCATTGACAAATGTGTCTGGTAGAAGCATATCGACTTCTCTTTTACTAATAGAAACAGCATCCACATCGCCTTTTGGATAGATAACTTCTTCAAAAGGCTGATCAAAGCTGCAAGCAACCAAAGAAACGTAAAATCCAAAGATCAAACAGTAATGTTTGTTTTCCTAAAGGGTCGGATTTTTTACTAGCATTTATTTAACTTACTTGGGAAAATACTTCGTAAAAAGTGCTAAGGACTGTCCATTGTCAAGCTCCCTGCAGCAACAAATATAACACGTTGCTTAAACATGATTCAAACAAATGACCAATTTAATGAAATTATAGGTTATTAATTGTAAAATATAGCATAAATTTATTAAAGAAAGCAGAATGCTATATAACTCACTCAGACTCAACCATATTGCTCCATAAAAGCCTGTATGCGACATTCAAAGATGTAACTGCTTCCTGTTTCCCATACCAATTAGTGCCAGTTATTGCAAACTTCAGCTCGATACCTGAATGGGAGTAGATAGAGGACAAATTAAGAATAGAACATATCAACTGCATCAATTCAAGTTCAACATAACCAACTTGTCCTTGAGTCCTTGACTATTATACGTTCACAATATCCTATTTGAAAGTAAAACAGTAAGGATGATGACTATTACCTGAAGTGCATTCAACGTTTTCAGCATGTACTGTATCATTGTCAAGTACATGAATAGTCACCATTGCCATCCCAACCTGCATAAAATTTAAGGTACCAAAGTTATAAAGCTTAATACGAGGGAAATTCACAAGCTTTCGAGGACAGTTAGACTAAAACTTAATAGGACTTACCACTCTATACCAATGAGATTTGATGTGACTAATATCCTGTATTCCCCACTGAAACTTTACGTTTTTATCATCATCATAAGTTGAACCCTCTATTGTAATGCAACTGCTACTGAAGGTTAAAACACAATCTGTACAATAACTATCACGGTACACCATATGATCGGGATAAAAGACAACTGTTGTAAGATCTTCCTTGTCCTGTAATCATCAAAAGGAACATTAATAAGAAATAACGAAAAAATGACGGATAAGGAATAAGTAAACACATCAGAAGAATGCTCACCATTTCCATCTCGTCCGTGAAATGTTCTGAAGATGGTCCACATATAACACCTGTCACAAAAGAGTTAAAAGCTGGTATATTGAAGTCCATTAAACCAGAAGACTGAAGAGTGTGACGTTAATACACAACATGAAGCAATTACCATCATCTTCTGCAATATTTAAAGAATTTGACAAAGATCTCCATGGATCGACATTAACTGCATCATCCTACAGCCAAATCAGTTTACGTTAGAAAGCTCCAAATTTTCTGATTTTGGATTATCATCATAAATGATCGAAATATACAAGGACCTCGGCTTCAAAAGGTGCGTTAACATCGGGTCCATACAAATCAGCTGTAGGTTCTGAATAAGATTGAGGGAGATCTTGGACAACATTAACAGCATCAACTGAATCTGACATTGACTTAAGTTCGGGTTTTTCTGAATCAGATTGAAGGAGCTCTTGGACAACATTAACAGCATCAACTGAATCTGACATCGACTTAAGTTCGGGTTTTTCTGAATCAGATTGAGGGAGCTCTTGGACAACATTAACAGCATCAACTGAATCTGACATCGACTTAAGTTCGGGTTTTTCTGAATCAGATTGAGGGAGCTCTTGGACATCATTAACAGCATCAACTGAATCTGACATCGACTTCAGTTCGGGTTTTTCTGAATCAGATTGAGGAAGCTCTTGGACAACATTAACAGCATCAACTGAATCTGACATTGACTTAAGTTCAGGTTTTTCTGAATCAGATTGAGGGGGCTCTTGGACAACGTTAACAGCATCAACTGAATCTAACATTTCCTTACGTTCAATTTTTTCCGACTCAAATTTAGGAAGTTGTTCTGTAAATATAACATCGTCTACATTAGGTCTAAATCAAGTAGAAGAAACAATTGATCAATGTCGATTGTAACAACATCCAAAACAACAAAATAACTAATCTCCGCTAACAAAATCTATTTACGGCTAGTAGCTAAAAAAAAACAATAAATATAGGCAAATTGCCATAAGCCATAGCAAAAAACTGGAACGCCATCTCCAATATGCAGATGGATCTGATATGACCGTTTTAATACAAAATAATATTAAATACTGATTTCATGCTATTAAATTCAAACTGCCATAGGGGTAATATTAGATACTGATTTCATGCTATTAAATTCACTCTATGCTATTATAAATGTAACAGGGCCGTTGCTGAGTTATACGAGGCCCCAGGCAAAACATGTCTAAAAACAAAAAATGAAGATCTAAAAAAAAAGTTTCGTCCAAACGACATAACAAGTAATCATTACTTAAATTGCAATAGTCTTCTACCGTTTCCGATGCAAGTTCCTAAATCGGGTATCTGTACTCAATGTTTTCCCATATATAATTTTCACTTGATATCTTTGCTAATACATTAGGTTATATATTGGTAGTAAATATCTAAGGGCCCCAAAATATTACACCGTCATTACAATTTGAGCCTAATGTTCACATAAGTGGGGGGCGGATACTAGTTCTTCATTGCTTATAACTAAATAAAGTTCCCCCTTATCGAATTGCTAATGTTTCTATTCTAAATTTGTTGTTAAAGAACAAATCTGAATATATATAGCTAGAAAGAAACCGTGACAAACAACAAAATAAAGGAATCACTTACCTAAACTCTTGCACCAGACAAAACGGTAAATCTAAAGGACGTTTAAAATCACATCTGCTCTAACATAAGAAAGGTTCAAACGAACTCATTATATTCTCATGATCCGGGCTCCATAAGTTCATTTCATACAGCAAACATATATCCTCGCTCCTCGGGTGTATATGTGCAAATCTTATATAACTCGATACATTTTTGAAATTCTCATTAAACTATCAACTCTCAAAAACGTAAAACTTACGCCTACCTATCCAACTCTCGAAAATTCACATACTCAACCGAAACAACCGTTTATCCAAATATCACCGAACGTCCGAACCGATCCACAAATACGCTCGAATTATATTTCAAAACTATATTAAGCTACAATAACCTAATAGTCAACCTAATATCTGCTATAAAAAGTCAAACTGCAACAAATTACAACAAATAAACCCTAACTCAATTTCACAATCACAATTAAATACAATAATTTCATTATTATAATGAATATATATATAGCTAATAAAAAAATAATTGAATTACCGGTGTTGATGAATGAAAAGAGGTCAATGGAATCGGTTGACTTTTCCAGCTCGATCATAATTGCGATTAGTATACATAGATTGAATTATATAATTGCATTATCATGTATTTTGATAGTTGAGTAGAAAAATCGAATTAGGGTTTTTGAGTAATTGGAGATTTTGGGAATTTTTTTTTGTAGTAAGGAAAAGGTTCGTTAACTGGAAATGGGATGATCACACCAAATATATAGTTTTTTTTTTGTGTTAGGTAACGTTAACGTAAAAGGTTTAGACTTGTTAATTATATAAATTTTTTGTAAGATGATATTGATATAAAATGTTTTTTATTCTAATTGTGTTTGTAATTTCGGAAATATATATATCGAAACTACAATTTAGTTGAATCGTAAGAACTATTACATAATTAATTTAACGTTATTTTAAAATAACAACCATCGTTGTTTTTAAACAACTTTTTTAATTATTATTGTTAAGAGCATTTAAGTTAAAGTGATAGTAGTTGTTTTGTTTTTATATAGTTGGATTTTGAATTATAATAACCATAGTCTTATAAATTATGGTTAAAATAATATTACACGTTTAAATTGGCTATACATTTATAATTTAAAAATAAAATCTTGAAAAAACAAGGATCATATTCATTAATATACCATCAAATAAAGAATATCTAAATTTCTATAAACACCGTCAGGTTTTTTTTAATTTCCCAATTGAATATACTCCTTTCCTTTTGAGAAGAAAAAAAAAAACCAATGGTCTCCAATACGGGATAGTCAAATAAATTAAGCTGTCTCGCTTGATCAAAAATCAAAAAATTCAATAACAAAAGACCTTAAACTCAATTTAGTGTGGGACGATAACGGTTAATATTGAATAATATGTTATTTGAACGGAAATATGTATATATAACGGTTTGATTATTTCTTAAAACGCATAACCAAGCTTATACTTTTAATGTATAATCATTGTCAAAGTTGGCTATCCTCGACATGGTTGATTGAGAGATATTCATTTAAGTTCATATTATTATATTTATAGTGATACAAGCCCAACAGGTAAGCAGCCCAACAGGTAAGCAGCCCAACAAGGCCCAAAAAGAAGTTATTGAACAAATATGGATACAACCAATTTGATTCTCTATGATATTATTTCCCAACAAAGATAAAGAACAAAGAACGTTATTTTCTTGTGAACATCTCAAATAAACTAAAAAGCGGGAACTTAGATCGATATTCTTATTTGATTTTTATCCGTTTCGGACTTCACCTTGATATGATGCAAATTCAAACAAAACGGTTTTTTAATCTCGATCAAAAACTTGTTTTAGCTTATTATTAAACTTATGAGTTTATTTTTCATCGGCTCGATTTTTTGCATTTGACCTTATTATGACGTAGGAGGTGTTTGGTTTGCAAGTGGGAATGGGTATAGGTATATAAATGGGTCTGAAAACCATCATTTTTGGAGGAATTAAAATTGCTAGTATTTTTTGGTATCACTCAATTCCCATTTACAAAAACAAACCTATAAATCAAACCAGTGTAATGGGAATGAAAGTCATTCTTTCATTTCAATACCCTCAAACCAAATACCCCTTAGAACTTGAAAATAAACTCATAAGGCGGAAAAATGTGTTTTCAAGAAAATAAGTTTAAAACCCCGAAAATAGGCTAAAACAAACATTTGATGCGATGTTCAAATAACAATATAATGACACAACATATGCTCCTAGAACAAGTTGTTTTTACAGTATAAATGATACATATTTTAGAGTATAGGAGTCGGATTCCAAAATACATCTTAAGAGATGTCGAAATAGTTATATAGAACTACGAACAACAACAAAAAACTGAGAAAACAGTGCACAAGAGAGACTGATTTGCAGTCACTAGGAATATGGGAGATGACTCCTTCATATTATTTAGCCACTTGAAAGTTAAAACTATATGTTAGTACTGATGGATTAATAAGCAATAACACACGAGAGTTACATTTTAAATTATTGTATTAATCAAATAACAAAAACCTTGTAATCACACATCGATTAACAAGGATGAACAAAATACGATTTATTGAGAACAAACTCAATAAACCGACAAGAGCAGTAATCATGAAACCCTAAACTAGAGTTTATATAATTACTCATTACATGAAAATGTCGATCAGACTTTCCAAAACAACATGCCATAACTTCAGTTTCGGCATAAATATCTTTGCAAATCTTTGACTCCGAACATTGGAAAATTTCTTTTGTTCACCGATCATTTATTCTTCACACGTACTTCATTTGCAAGTACCTATTGTTGGATTAAAATTAGATTGATTCATGTTATTTACATACCTCCTGATGATCCTGGGATGTTGTTGAATAAGTTAGCCATTGATTCCCAAAACGAGATGATCGTATTAGGATGGAATAAATTGAGAGAAAACACTATGTGTGTTTTAGGATAGATGGAGGTGATAATAAGTGACCAACCCTAATAAGGGTTTATGATGGTCCTTATATACACACTCAAATTAGGAGTGTGTCCTACTTAGTCCTTTGGTGTTTAATAAGTGTTTATATTTAAGCTCTCATAGTTCCGATCACCTAATGTGAAATCTATAGTGTCGTTAAGGTAAATACGTCCATCGAATATTTACTAGACACAGATTTCAGTTAGCGTCAGTCATCATATCAGTAAGGATAAATGATCAATGAGAGTCACAAATAATATGGGTCCAACATTCTCCCACTTGACCGAGTAGATCATTTATCTATGAGTATTAATAAGTCCATACGAGATAATACTCATTTTGTTTCAAACCGAAATCATAGTCAATAAGTACAGTCGTAGAGAAGAACATCTACTCAGGACCCCCACTAGTCAAACTATGACTCAAATTCAAAACTGAATAAGCAATGATAGACCAACTAAGACAAATTTTGTTATAATAATGTCCAACACAGTTATGAGCATAAGGTGTAAATAATAGACAAACAAAATCTAAATAAGGAGGAAAATTTTTCATTAATAAATAATAATGACCAATAAGTACAACATGCTATTAAATTAAGTCTTTTGTAAGCCCCATATTCGACACGTGTCCTACGAATATATTAGGAGGAAGACCTTTGGTCATCGGATCCGCTAGCATGTCATGTGTACTTATGTACTCAACACAAAGAACATTTTCCTCAACCCGTTCGCGTACAAACAGATACTTTGTGTCGAGATACAGCCCAGCGCCAGTCGAACTGTTACTGTTCGAGAAAGTTACAGCAGCTGAGTTATCACAGTAAAGCTTCAATGGTCTAGAAATTGAGTTGACGAGTTTGAGTCCACTGATCAGGTTCCTTAACAACATCCCATGACAGGTTGCATTATAAACGGCAACATATTCAGCCATCATAGTAGACGTCGTGGTCAGTTTCTGTTTATGACTCCGCCAAGAGATTGGTCCGCCAGCTAACATGAAAATATACCCAGAAGTAGATTTATGGTCTTCTTTGCTTTTAGCAAAGTCAGAGTCAGAATAACCTACTACTTCCAAGTTGTCACTTCTTCTATAAGTTAATTTGTAGTCTTTGGTCCCTTTCAGATATCGTAGAACCTTTTTAGCCGCTTTCCAGTGTGCTAATTCGGGGTTAGATAAGTAACGCCCCAGCATACCAGCGATGTAAGCGATATCTGGTCGAGTACAGACCTGAGCGTACATAATGCTCCCAACTACAGATGAGTAAGGTATCATCCTCATTTCAGCCTTCTCAGTTTCAGTGCTCGGAGTTTGATGAGGTCCAAATACGTCCCCTTTAACTACCGGAGCCACAGTGGGTGTGCAGTGCTGCATGTTATAGCGTTCTAGAATACGGTCAATATAAGCCCTTTGGGAAAGACCTAGAACACCATTACGTCTATCTCGATGTATTTCGATACCTATAACATAAGAGGCATCACCGAGATCTTTCATGTCGAAATTATGCGAAAGCATTCGCTTCGACTCATGTAGCAAATCCAAGTTGTTACTTGCAAGCAATATATCATCCACATACAAAACAAGGATAATAAAGTTACTCCCACTGATCTTGAGATAGGTGCATTGATCCACTTGATTCTTTAGGAAGCCATCAGATTTCACGACTTCATCAAATTTAAGGTACCATTGTCGTGATGCTTGTTTCAACCCATATATCGATTTATTCAACTTGCTGACCATGTGCTCTTTACCTTCTGGAATAAATCCTTCAGGTTGCTGCATGTATACGTCTTCTTGCAAGTCACCATTTAGGAAAGCGGTCTTGACATCCATCTGATGTAACTCTAAATCATAATGAGCTACGAGTGCCATGACGATCCTTAGGGAATCTTTACGAGAGACAGGAGAAAAGGTCTCTTGATAATCAATTCCTTCCTTTTGAGTAAAGCCTTTTGCAACCAGTCTGGCCTTATAGCGTTCGACGTTTCCATTCGGGTCTAATTTGGTTTTGAAGACCCATTTACAACCAATTATTTTGGATCCTTTAGGAAGTGCAACCAATACCCAAACGCCATTATGCTTCATGGAATTGAGCTCTTCAATCATGGCTTCAATCCAATGAGCGGCCTGATCACTATTAATAGCTTCTCGGTAAGAGGTTGGATCAGTAAGTTTCCCAATATTTTCGACTTCAGCCAGATAAGTTTCGAAACCATCAAAATTAGTGTTTCTGCGAGCCCTTGATGATCTCCTGAGCTGAATTACGGGTTCTTCAGGAACAAGCGGTTCTTCGGCGTTTAGATTAGGAGGCAGATTGGGAGGTTCATTAGGAGGTTCAGGCATAACGGGAGCAGCGTTGAGTACAAGAGGAATTATCGGAGGAATCGTAATAACCGACGAGTGGTTTCCCCCCGCTTCTTGTACTTCTTGCAAATCTAAATCAGGATTTGTCGTGCTCCCACTGATCTCTGAATTTTCGAGGAAAGTGGCATGTTGCGTGTCTATGATGCGGGTAGAGTGAGAAGGACAGTAAAACCGATAACCTTTTGAGTTCTCGGGATAACCAATAAAGAAACATGTAAGGGTTTTAGAATCCAGTTTCTTTAAGTTAGGGTTATAGACTTTTGCTTCGGCAGGACAGCCCCATACTTTCATATATTTTAGACTCGGTTTCCTACCTGTCCAGATCTCATAAGGAGTTTTAGGGACAGATTTTGATGGAACCCTATTGAGTATATGAACAGCTGTTTTTAAGGCCTCAGTCCAAAGAAATTTGGGCAGGTTAGTGTTGGCGAGCATACTTCTCACCATGTCCATTAAAGTTCGGTTTCTCCTTTCAGCAACACCATTCTGTTGAGGAGAACCTGGCATGGTGTATTGGTTAATTATGCCATGTTCCTTGCAAAAATTATAGAAAGGACCAGGAGCTTGACCAATATCAGTATGTTTACCGTAATACTCACCTCCCCTATCTGATCGGACAACTTTTATCTTATGATCAAGTTGGTTTTCAACCAAAGTTTTATAATCGACAAAAGTTTGTAAGGATTCAGATTTTTCTTTAATCAGATAAAGGTGCATATAACGTGAATAATCGTCAATGAATGTAATAAATGATGTATGTCCTGTTATTGATGCGGGATAGGGGCCACTAATATCAGTATGAATTATTTCCAACAAGTTGGAACATCTGGTGGCTCCTTTCTTATTCCCTTTAGCCATTTTGCCTTTGAGGCATTCAAATACATGTTTCAAAATCACTAAAATCAAGAGAGGGTAAGATTCCTTCTTTTACGAGTCGTGTCATGCGATCTCGTGAGATGTGGCCGAGACGTTTATGCCACAATGTGGAGGAATTCTCTGCTTGTTTAGGTGATTTTGTCTTTGTTTTAGTTATGTCATCAATATTAAGAGACAACAAAGACTGTGAGAAATTATGATCTAGTTCTAATTTATACAGTAATCCATCCAAAAAACCACAACCAAATAATTCATTATTAAGAGTAAAAATGATCCTGCCACAACCATGAGTAATTACATAACCTTCAAGATCAAGTCTAGATATAGATACAAGGTTACGAGTAATTCTCGGTACATATAAGGTATCTATTAATCTAATACACTTTCCGGTATTCATATGTAAATTTAAAATCCCCATGGCTTCGACATCTAAGAGATCACCGTTTCCAACTCTAAGTTTTCTTTGGTCCTTTGGTAGCTTCTGGATTGTAAGAAATCCCTGTAAGGAATTGGTCACATGGACCATAGAACCAGAGTCACCCCACCATGTATTAAATGGAACATCAGTAGTAAAGGAATCAAATACTACGTAAAGAATGTTACCTTTTTTAGCTAGCCATTCCTTGAATTTAGAGCAATCTTTCTGTCCGTGCCCTTTGGTGCGGCAGAATTTGCAGTTAGTATTGCCTGTTGAGGATTTAGGGCCAGAGGTAGCAGCACCATGATTTTGGACTTTATTTTCAGTCTTATTACTGTAGTTACCTTTCCTCTTCTTGAAGTTTGAAGTGGTAGTAAGGTGAACAGATTCAGGTTGAATGTGCTTAAGAAGATCTTCCTCTTGAACGCACATAGCAATCAGTTCACTTATCGACCATTTATCTTTCATAGCATTATAATTCACTTTGAAAGTGTCGAACCGAGCAGGCAAGGAAGTCATTATGAAATGCACAAGAAAATTATCTGAGACTTCCATTTCCAAGTTCTTAAGCTTATGAGACATGTCAACCATCTTCATTATGTGTTCACGGACACCATTAGAACCTTCATATTTAAGAGTTAGCATCTGTAGCATTAAACTACTCGCAGTTGCCTTAGACGATCCCTTAAAGTGATCCTCAACAGATGTGAGGTAAGTTTTCACTTTGTCTTTATCAGGGATAGCTCCTCGGATGCTGGGATGAATTGAGTTCTTGACCATCATTAGTGACAGCCGATTCGCCCTTTCCCACTTCTCAAAGTCCGCTTTCTGAGCCGCAGTAGACGCAGCAGTAATGGCAGCGGGTTCATCATGGCGAATAGCATAGTCAATGTCAAGCATTCCAAGAGTTAAGTAAAGTTGATCCTTCCAAGAAGTGAAATTAGCACCAGTAAGTGCCTCAATGCCGAAGTTTGGTACTGTAGTGGAGAATAAGGAGGATTTAGATTTATGATACGAGTCTTAGAAGATTTTATAGTGACAGAGTTAGCTATATAAGGCAGACTAAGTAATGTCCCTTAAGGTAATAGAACTAGAGTAATGTCTAAAATAAGTAGACCTAATAGTAATGTTCCTGAGACTAAGACCATATTAGTAATGAAGCCAATGATAGATAAGCCTATTGAAACACCAAAATAATAAGCTAAAGTAAGGCTCTACTTAGATGTTACATCACATTTGGGCAGAAATAACTAATATCTAAGTAAAATTATGAGCATAAGGTTTATGCAACACAACGTTTGTCTTTTGACCTTTGGGCAACAAAATAGAACATCGTGTTTTAAGGCATAATAAAAAAACCTTTTAAGCACACAAGTATATTAAATCACCTTTGGGCAGAATTAATATCCTACGTGTTTATCATGCTAAAGGAAGAAAGAAAAAAAAATGCAATCATAGGAGTCATCTTTGACCTTTGGGCAACAAAAGATGAAAACATGAATATTAGTGCATAAGTATAATAAGGTCACATATAAATAAGGTGACTAAATCAATTTTAAAGATGGCCAAATTAAACCAAATTGATTTTAATACAGTCGGCAAGTTAGGCGACTAGTTTTGGGTCAGACGGCAAATAAGGCAACCAGTAAAACTCTAAAAACCACCAAATTAGGGTCTGTAGTCATTCGTACGGATGAGATTATATTCGTACGGATAAGTATTGATTCGTACGGATGTAAGTTCAGGTTCGTGCGGATTAATCCTATATTCGTACGGATGTAAGGTTTAAGTTCGTACGGATGTAAGCCTAGGTCCGCACGCATTTAGCCCAGATTCGTACGGATCAACAGTTAGGTTCGCATGAGATGATCCTTAGTTCGTGCTAATGAACAAGTTAGGTTCGCACGAATCAAGCAACACATTCGCACGTATGAGACTTCATCCGCACGTATGAACAAATCAGGTTCGCATGAGATAATCTTTGGTTCGTGCTAATGAACAAGTTAGGTTCGCACGAATCAAGAAACTCATTCGTACGGATGAGCCTTCGTCCGCACGGACGAAGTTCATCGGAAATTAGGGTTACTGTTCAGCCGCCGCAGGTCTCAAAAAACACCATTTTTCCATCAGAAATCAAAATCGCCGGCCAGATAATTTGCAGAATAATAATAGCAATAGACCAAGCAATAAATAAACATGAACCAATGGATAATCACGAGCCATTGGCTCTGATACCACATGTTGGATTAAAATTAGATTGATTCATGTTATTTACATACCTCCTGATGATCCTGGGATGTTGTTGAATAAGTTAGCCATTGATTCCCAAAACGAGATGATCGTATTAGGATGGAATAAATTGAGAGAAAACACTATGTGTGTTTTAGGATAGATGGAGGTGATAATAAGTGACCAACCCTAATAATGGTTTATGATGGTCCTTATATACACACTCAAATTAGGAGTGTGTCCTACTTAGTCCTTTGGTGTTTAATAAGTGTTTATATTTAAGCTCTCATAGTTCCGATCACCTAATGGGAAATCTATAGTGTCATTAAGGTAAATACGTCCATCGAATATTTACTAGACACAGATTTCAGTTAGCGTCAGTCATCATATCAGTAAGGATAAATGATCAATGATGGTCACAAATAATATGGGTCCAACACCTATATGCATATTTGTAGTTGTCCGTCAGTATATAATCGTCATTGCCCTTATTTGTGACTACTGTAAAGATCTATAGTGTAGAATTGCCTCTAGATGAAGTATATAAGCCTCCTAGACAAACCTGAGACTCATCTGCATGTCATACGCAAGTATTTGTCCAAACTAAGACTATGGGGTGTGGTGGGTGATTGGGAGTGATGATGTGGAGTGATAGAGGTGATTTGTAGGAAAGAGAGTGTGATTTGTAGGAAAGAGAGTGTGATGATGTGGAGTGATAAAAATGGGTGGTGTGGTTGTGTGTAAGTGATGATGATGTGGAGTAATTGAGTTTATTTTGTTATTTTATTATATAATTTTATTTAAAAAGTTATATTTTTATTAAAAATAAAAAAAAACACACTACAATTTATTTTAAAAAAAAATACTACAATTTATTAAAAAAAAAACATACTACAATAAAAAAAAAAACATACTACATATATTGAGGAAAAAATTTCTCGATAAGCCTTTTCTTTTCATCTTCCGCTATTGTTTTGTAAGGCTCCCCGAGATGACTGGTGTCCTGCATGATCGTCTTTAACGCTCTTGATCGCACTTTTTCTTCAGCAGTATCAGCAAATGCCCCGAACTTTTCCCCAATATACTTGAGTGATTCTTCGGCCCCCGAAGAAGAAGCAGCGACTTTGCCCTTTCCTTTGCGCGCTTTTGCCTTTGCTTGATCTCTACCAATCGGTCTTGGAAGGTCTTCCTCCAAGTGAAGATCATCATCATCATCGTTGAGATCGATTCCAGCAAAAGACGATACCGGAGTGGCGGGAGTGGAGGGGTTACTAGACTCCGATGTTCTACGCGCTTTTGAGGACCCTCCAGATGTTGGGACATGTTGACAAACCGGGCTTCTTCTCAATATTTGCCAAGACGCTAAATGTAGGAAACCCGTTTGCATTATGGTGCGGTATAACTCCAGAGCATGTTCGAGCACTTGTTGATCACTATGACCGCTTGGTCTAGTTTGTTGGGCTTGTCGAAAAATCCCGTTGAATTTTTTGACCTTTCTTCGTAAGTCGGTCCACTTGCTCGAAAGAGAGTCGTTGGTACGAAAGTAAGAGGGATCATCTTTAAGCATCTTGGCGAAGTATTTTTCACGAACACTATCCCAGTAAAGTGGTGAATGTTGATCATTTCCCAAAATGGGGTCCTCGGATGTCGACGACCACGCTGAAGCAAGTGCGACCTCCTCCTGTTCGGTCCACCTCTTCTTTTCGGTTTTGCCTCTTTGGGATTCGGTTTCTTTCTTCTTATGTTTCCTCTTCCCACGGGCCGGCATTCTTTGAGGTTGAGTTTCCGGAACAACCTCATCGTCTTCAGAATCGTCAACGTCAAATGGAGGCACTTGCGGAAAATTGGATAAATGGTCTTGGTTAAGCAATTGTTGGAACGACCCGCCTTGGTATAGCGGGTCTTGGGATGGTCGTTGTGGTGGTGGAGTTTGTTGGTAAAATTGGGGAAATTGGTTAGGGTTTGGAAGTTGGGTAAAGTTTTGAAATTGGTTTGGGTGTTGATATTGGTTAGGGTTTTGAAATGGTGGATATTGGTTTAGGTTTTGATATTGGTTTGGGTTTTGATATTGGTTAGGGTTGAACCATTGGTTCCATTGGTTGGGGTTGGGGTTGTTTTGATTGTTGTTGTTGTTGGGATCCATTTGAGATAATTGAAAGAATGTATAAAAATGGAGAGATTGTTATAAAAATTGAGAAAGAAAGAGAGATTGTTTGTGGTTTTTGTTATAAAAATGAGTTGGTATTTATAGAAGATTTTTAGGTTTTTTATAAAAATGGCCGTTGCTCCTCTTGACCGTTGCTAGAAATCGACCCGTTGAAGCTCACTTTCCTCCCACCACGGCGTTATTCTGCACACGCTGTGGCTTTGAATTTGTCGATAACGCCCCCACCGGTGTGGGAGGAGGCGTTGTGGGGCGTTATAGGTCCTACGTGGCGGCGTTATCCCCCATTTTAACGCTCCACACCGTATAGTCTAATTATGTTTCATATATGCATAAACACTACTTACATTACCTTCAATGTAGAGTGCATATATGCATATTTCAAATCTATATAAATAGTTTGACCCGACACTATACGACTTTGCTAAGAGAATCTTAAACAAGACAACCTCGCTTCAAGATATCATGACCCTTTTAGACTTTTTGATTGGATATCTAATCACGACGAGGGGAAATAGATTTGTAAATAACCATTTTCCGAGCTGCTTTCATGCAATAAGATTTCAAACCGCTTTATTGATACAAACTTAAAATTAGATACAAACTTAAAATTAGATACATAACTATATAAATGTTAACATCAAAACATAATTAAGTTATAAAGTCTTTGTTTTGTTCTCATACAACAAACACAAAACTTGACATTACAATTACACACTTATGCCAATACAACACTTCTTATTCCCATTGAAACCCCACCACCATAAACCGCGATCATCAACCTCTCTTCCATGATGGTTTGCCATTGTCAATTAAACGTTAACCTATGACATTATACAAGTACATAAAACCCAAATGAATATACAAGTTACATCGCAATTAAGAATGAAATACAAAAGAAAATGGTAAATAAGCACGGGATATGAACTTCTTTGAGTTAAAACTTATAACGACTATTGTATACAAGTTATAGGTTAAACTTATACTGTGAAGGAAAAAATGTTACGAATGAATGATGCATTAATAAAAGGAAGAAAGATTAACTAACTTACGCTAGTTTGAGAGAAGTATCAGAGTAATCATCCTCGGGAGGAGGTCCGCTGTTGCAACTGTATACGTTTGTAGTGACAGACTCCGAAGACTGCCCTTGGTCTTCGGGGTTAATTACCAAACTATCCAACTCGCCAACTGTCGTACGTGGCCTCTTACCTCTTGAAGTCAAAGTCATCATCTAGATATACATATACAAACGAGAAGATGTTTGATTAATCTTGAAAACTAAACATATGTAAAAATAAAATGAGTATATATAGTTACAAATTCTCACTTGATGTTTTAACAGCTTGTTCTCTTCCAACAACTGAAAACCCTGCATATTTAAATGGAATGCTTTTATTTGACTTTATAGAGACCAACTCTTTGACTTTATAGTCAAATATCTGACTTTGTAAAGTCAAACTTCGTCTAATCAAATTATACCTTTTGAAAACCTTATTTTAAGTAGTTAAAGTTTCTCCAATAACACAATTGTGATTTTGAAACTAAACATACTCAATTGATTTTCTAAAGTCAAGAGTTGACTCGAGATGATTTGAGATGGTTGAGAATGAAAAACACTTATAACCTTTTGTTGAAGATTTGCTATCTCGTTGGCAATTCGTTCATCCTGGGGTAAAAAAATAACAATAAAATTGGTTTATTGTTTTGCAATGTATCTTATCAACCTAAAACCGAAGCTAAAATAAGAACATGAAAAAATCAAACAAAAACCTTTGCACGGAGCACACGATTGAGTCCTCCTTCAAGCAAGGTCTCTAGACGTTGAAGTTCCTCTAGAGATAGTCCATGAAGGTCCTCACCACGTAAATGGCTGTGTTTTTATGACAAAATCATGCATTAGCAACAATGCCACGAGTTATAAATCATGTAGATAGAGTACCTCAATTCACGATTCCTATCAAGTAATTCTCTTCCCATCCTTGTCTCTTCACTTTCCAAGAGCTACAAATGGGCATCATACAAATTAATGGTAATTCATGATTTGCCATTGGAAAATCATGTTTATTTGTAACGGGGAATTAGTTACAAAAGCACATCAACTATTCATTTCCTTTGAAATAATTTACTTTCGAAACTAATGACTTCGCTTAATTCATTTCTTACGGATAATTATATGATTTTTTTTGAATTTCAGGATAAATCAAACACGGATATTTTGGCTAAAAGTTCAAGATTCGAGATTAACCTGCAGATTGAGTTGAGGGTCATCAACTTTTTTGTTGTTATCACTCGAATGAAGTTTATATTTTTCAAGTAACTCTTGCATGCTTCACAACACAAAGAAACATATTACAATTTGAATTCACAGATTAAAGAGAATGCAAATTAATAAGTTTTATGAAACCAAGTAACCAACTAAGATGAACGATGAATCTAAATTAGAAGAACATAAAAGGAATATTGTATTCGAAGTATGTAGCATCTCAGTATTATGATTTAGTAGTATGTATTAATTTGCTAGCCTATAAATACAAATTACTTCTTGTAACCTAACCATATGTATTATAGCAATGACTATATACAACTACGACTTATCGAATAAAAAAGAGACGAGGTTTAAAACTAAGAACGATCTCTTGTTTATAAACTTCTTGAAAGAAAATTAATTAATGACTATGTATGTGTAGTGTAAACTGTAATTGAACTACTACATTAACATAAAGATGTATGAAAAACTCTATTAGTTGAATCACATTTTTATATGAAACTGTCTTTTTATTTGAGGTTAAATGATTATTGTTATTGAAAATTTATGAAGTGACCATTTATTTTATTTGTTTATTATTAATACCAAATATTTTTATAATGGTGGGAATAATGACTTCCAGAAAGCAAAATCCTAGACAACTAATAGTTACTTTGTTATGTATCCTCCAATAGGAGATTACTATGTCTGGTTACCATTAAACATAAAATCATTTTTGCAACTAAATTTGATCTTCTAGGATTTCCTTTTCACTTTTAGGAGTTTTCTTTATATTGTGATAAGATAAAATATGCTAAAGTGACCAATTCTAAAAATTATATATAATATTGTTTGCAAAAATGATTGTTTCATATTGCTTAATATGACAAATGTTTTGGTATTATTTTAGTTTATACTTTATTAAGTAGGGTTAACATATATGTAGGTTACTATACTTTTTATTTTGTGTGTGTTTTTAGATTACTTTACTTTTTATTTATGTATTTACCTTAGTAACCTATGAATTTGTTTATCAAAAGTATTTTTAAGTTCTAATATTAATTAGCGGAAAAATAGTAGCTATAAATCTAATAACTACAACTATAATTATACCCAAGACGGAGTATAAACAATATGAGATGTTGACAACTATAATTATACCCAAGACGAAGTATAAAGAATATGTTTCTAGATAGACTTCGATACACGAATGCGTATACATGTATACATATAATGTGTGGATAATAACTTAAAATGAATATCTAACACATAATACAATGATACAATAATATAATAATGTGTATCTTAACCCTATTAAAGACCACAAAGTCATTGATTTACTCTTTGCAGATATCAACAAGACAAAGTCTGACTACAACTAGAAAGATCCCATAAGTTCAAAGATATTGAAGATCAATTAAATAAATTATTTCTTTTCTACTTTTTACATAAATAGTTCTTAATATCTTAACTACATGTCAAATGTTCTATTTAATTTTATAATTTCAACAAACAATATATATATCTTAACTACATGCTACCTATCTGTGGTAGGTTTCGGATTCGAGGCTCTCATAGGATGGGTAACTTACTCCCTTGCATGATGGGATTGAGTTTGATCTTATAAATCAAAAGGTTTTACTTCAAAGAAGTATATCAATTTAGAGATTGTTATCTTACTTCAATTCCAAAGTGTTTTTTGAAGAAAATAAAATTAACCCAAAAACACCACATAAAAACCACTTATGAAGAACCCTAAATCTGGTTTCTTCTACTGTTCCCACTCACAAACAAATCACCCAAAATAGAAAGCTAGAGATTGCATTGAAAACACAAATCTTGCTATATATATAATCTTTCTATAAATAGAAACTTTAAGCTAACAAAAGAAGTAATTTAGGGATTTTAAACCACACACACATAGTACCTGGAACTTGCATACTCAAACAATTTTCCGGTGGCTGAAAAGATGACTAAAGCCACATCAGCATCGCAAAGTACCGCGAGTTCTTCGGCTTTCTTCAAAAGCCCTCTTCTTCTCTTTGAAAAGGTCACTTGCCTTGCAGTTATATTATCAATCTTTCTTATCTTTATCTTCTCTCTAGCCATTGAAAACCCTAGAAAAACACAAATTTCTAAATTTAGAAAGAAATCTACCCACATGAAAAAGATTGAAACTTTAACCAAGATTTGAAGTTATAGATCTAAACACAAAACACCCACAAAATTTAAACACAACCCATATCTTTTTGGGGTTGATCTTGATGAACATGCAAAAAAAAGTAGATGTTTTTAGGGTAAAATATGAAGATTTTGGAGTGTTTTTTGTAATTCTTTTTACCTTTTTCTGGAAGGATGAGGAAGATTGATTTGGGATTGGATTCTTGAAGAAAACAGTGATGATGAATTAAAGGTCTTTGCCAATAAAAGAAGAAAGAGAAAAGAGTGTGTGGAGAATAGAAATGTGTGGGGTTCCAAGAAAAGGAAACTATAACCTTCCTCTAAATAGCAAACTAATCCACTTTAACTTCAACTACATACCACATTTGCCATTGGATAAAAAATGTACTTTATTTTCTTGAAAAACTTAGAAAATTTTTATTTTTTTAATAACTTTATATTTGATATCATTATAAAAAATATCAATTAAGATCCATAATTTTTTAAAGATTAAAAGACATCATTTTTGTCATATTACATACATTTAACTTTTATATATATATATATATATATATATAGAGAGAGAGAGAGGTTCATGCGATAACTCATTATGGACCACTAATTTATTCTTCTAATATTAATTATTTATTTTAATTTAAAAGGGTAAAATAGTAAATTTAACTTCAATTACATAATTGGTCCCTGAGCTTGTTTCAATTTAACGGGTTCAGTTCCTGGGTCGAAAATCCTTCGGGTTCAGTCCCTGGGTCATCAATTTGGCTACAAAAATAGTCCATTTGTCACTTAAAATGACTAAAATACCCTTAATAAATAAATATTAATTTATCTATCAATTTAAAAAATAAATAAAAAATAAAAAACTAATTATTTCACTTTTCCCCAATTTCTCCCCCACACATTTCTAGGGATTTCACTCATAATTCCTTACCGATTCACAAATCTTCAATCTCCATAGCTCATAATCATCACAAAACCTAGATCGAGAACATAACCCAAAAACCTTAAACCTATCACACACACTCTGTATTTCAACCACTCGCACGATCAGCTTCTTTCGCATCTTGCAGGTCTTTCGTTAGGAGATCCACCGAGTTACATACACCACTATCGTTTCCAGACGAGTTTCCAGGAGGATTTTGATTTCTGGATATGCCATCCCCGGATTCATCTGTACCAAGACTCTTTTTGGCTGTAGCCAGACTCTTCTGCACCGTTACACCACACAATTAACAGATATGTAAATTGTTAATGAAGGGTAAAATGGTAAAACTCACTTGTAAAGAAGCCATCTGCTTTTGCCATGTTTCCTCTGTTGCCTTCATTTTGACTTCATGTTATGACCATCGTGCTTCAAATTGACCTACTTGTTTCCTCTGCTATGGAGATTGAAGATTTGTGAATAGGTAAGGAATTATAAGTGAAATCCCTAGAAATGTGTGGGGGAGAAATTGGGGGAAAGTGAAATAATTAGTTTTTTATTTTTTATTTATTTTTAAATTGATAGATAAATTAATATTTATTTATTAAGAGTATTTTAGTCATTTTAAATGACAAAGGGACTATTCTTGTAGCCAAATTGATGACCCAGGGACTAAACCCGAAGAATTTTCGACTCAGGGACTGAACCCGTTAAATTGGAACAAACACAGGGACCAATTATGTATTTAACTCTTTTTTTATTTTGATATTTTTTCTTTCTCTCTCATGTTTTATGTTTTGTTTCAGATTTCTTGCAATAAACTTTTAATTATTTTCTAGTAAATTTTGTTCAATATCACAATTGTTTATTGGAGACATAAATAATGAGTTCGTTGATTAGTTGTATTTTGTGTTCTAATATATGGCATATCTATGAACAATAGTTTCTCTTTTGTTAATAAAGCTTCATAATATAATTCGTTCACTTGCGATCATATATTTTTCTTTATACACATCATAACAAATAGAATTAAATACAAAATTATATGCCAGAATGTGAGCAGCTTGCATTAAAAAATCTACATTTAGTCAAGAAACCCTTATTTTGTTTTCTGATATTAATTTATTTTTGTCATGTTCATATGATCACACACATATGCTTACAAATGAACAAAGTTTGATATCATATGCACATAACGATGATGTTTAAACTTTAATAATATATAGTCGAATCCAAATTAACACGAATGACTAAGGATTAATCAAAAAGGAAATAAACTTCGGATGTTCACATTATACCAGGCAATGTTCATTATCTTCATGTCCTCTATAACCTTTTTTTGTTTTAAACTAGATTATTGTCCCACGATAGCGGGGATAACGATAAAAATTGAATCGTAAATTTTATTTTTATGTATATATTAAGTTATTATGAGAATACAATTTTAGACTTATAATAACATATATAACTTTACATTTACACATGTTTGTAGTTATAATAACATATATACCTTTACGTTTATACACATGTTTTAATACTTTGTATTAGGAGATTTTAGAATCACAATTAGGTAAATCATAGTTCAAATTGAGCGATTTATAAGTAAATTAGAATTATCTATTTAAGTATAGATGGAATGAAATAGAAAATGTAATTACGTATTGTCAGAGGGTGTAAAGTGAAAATAATATTTGATGAAATCATCAATCTGATATAACGGCTGAAATCAAATAGGTTAATCAATGGAAAAGATCTTATTTCGCAATGTGGCGTTTAAGGTCACTCTTTCATTATATATTAAAGATTAAAGATATAAATATGAAAAACTAAAAACATCTCTAATGGTTCTATATATTTTGAGAAATCCGATTTCCTCCATATACAGAGAATATTACTATTTATATCTCAAAACTTTTTCTGACTATAATTTATTTGTTTATTATAAAAAATAAAGTAGTAAAATGTAAAAAAAATATAGAGTTTAGTTTTAAAGAAAAAATACTATATTTAATTATAGATATTTTTTTGAAAGGATATATTTAGAGATATTAATAAATAGAATAATGGACAATACAATAAATTTTTTGATAAAAAGACAAAATCGTCTGATAGTTGACAAATTCAAATTGGACCATAAGCAATTTAAATTGGAATATACTAATATTTTATTTATTTGACAAGTGACTAAAGAGTACCTTTTGATGGGATATTTGTTATTTTAAGTAAAAAATATTCATTAACTAATATTAGGTGTAATAAAAATGAAAAATAATAAATAAATAAAAATGTGTGGATCAAGTGGGGTTCCGTACGACAAGTAGGGACAAGCAACATGTATTGTGGTTACCCAAGGAATAATTTTCTATCCTACTTTTGTGACGTTTGAATAGTTTTGTAAACCTTTTCATGTCATAATTTATTTTCATAAATCTTTTTAATCTTACACAAATCTTGTTTATTAATTAAATTACCTTGAGCCAATTAGAATGGATGATATCTTTCTAGACAATAGCCTCAAATCATATACGTCATTTGTTCTTGTTATAACACGATTATTTGATTGATAATGCCAAGATCTAAGACCTAATGGAGTGGGTATCCGTGTAATGCAACCATGGACCACGTCTTCGGTGTAATGCAACCATGGACCACGTCTTCGGTGTAATGCAACCATGGACCACGTCTTCGGCGTTGATGGCTACCGTGGTTTCTTTGGGTTTTGTGGCCGTTGTGGACGAGGAAGAAGAAATTGACTTGTTTATTATTGTTATTGTTGTTGTTGTTGTTATGTATTAATAATTAAATGTTTTATATTAATACGATTTGTTATACCGGTCACAAATGATAATATATGATTTTTACCCACGTACACTATACTACAACATAATAATTGATAAGTAAGTATCGAATCTAAGAGACACGTGTTAAAAGCTTTATGATTAAGTATTCAAAAACAAGTATTCAATTGGTAACAAATTAGGGGTTTTGATTTGAGTTAATTAATCTAATAACGATAATGGTAAACTAGAGTTAACAAATGAGACAACGATTCGGTTCCACTTTAGACTTTTACAACTATGTCACTTAATCATGAAATATTTTAAACAAGCGTTTAATTTATATCTATTCAAGTTTGGATTAAAAGACGTTAACAAGCTTAAACACCTTTTGTTTACCAATTTATTTATACCGAAACAAACTTTTCAATATAAACCTAATTTCCTAATTCATAACCAAACAAGCTCTTAGAAATTAATTAAAAACAACATTAACGTTTTGTGTAAACTTTCCAAACAACGATTACCCTTTCAAACAAGCTAATAAACGTAATAATCGTGTGATTGTGGTTAATATTAAGCAATCGACGTTTTGTTACTTGATATTAGATTATAAAAGAATTACGGATTTTACAACCTAATTATAGCAATAATTAATCAATATCTCAACCTAGGTGATCAATCAAAGTCGAGATTTGAATAACAATAACTATAAAACAAACCACAGTCACTAAATAAACATAAACAAACATCACTTTCATCAATTAAACGACATAATCAAGTATAGTTTGGAACTGAATACAAGGAAAAAGAAAAAGAAAAAAAAAAGTAAACATATTCAGACTATTTTTCAAACAGTCTTACTGATTATGCTTTCAGGTTTCAGACACTGTCTCTTATCATTCAGAACTTATTTTTAGATTATAGATTTAAGCATTCAGAAAAAACAGAATAACCCTTCATATATTATTACGTATTTTATTTCTATTATACATTAGTAAAAATCATCTATTCGTTAATATCCCTTCTATGTATCACACTTGCACAAATAGAAATACTAACAAATTATGCATATAATATTTTTAATCAGAAATTATAAGGCTGTTGTTAAAACTCAATAAATAATTTAGAAGTAGTTATAAATAAAGCGTTTTATAAGCCACTGACCGGGTCGGATATGTGACTTAAAAGCCCGGTACCCTAAAATCTACAAGTATATCTCTTTACCTGACAAACTATACCTGATTGGGCCCAAATAGTCAACACCGGGCCAAACCCGTACCAAATCAAAAAATCATTAAAATTTAGAGATAATTTGTTTCTTTTTCTTTTCTTTTAACTTATTAAATGATACATAATGCAATTTCAAATTGGTTTGAAACTAGGATTTTACTTTGCAGCGAGATTTATGTGGTATTTGTTTCGACTTATTTAACGGGTTTATGAGTTTATATAACTTTTGAAAACTTTATAAACCCATTTTTTTCTTCCGGTTTATGAACTTATTAAATTGAGTTTATGACTTACTTGAAGTTATATACTCAATTTGATAAACTTATAAGCCCCAAAAATTAAGCCTATAAGATTATCAAAAATTACATAAGATTATAACCCTTGACATAAGATGAAACAAACACCCCCTTATAGTTAAGCGATGATTTAACACACGTTATAAATGTTCGTTTAGAATTTAATTTTTAACAGGATTTGATTTTTATTAACCTCCTTTCTTTCTACGTTTTATATCGAAAATGACCCTAGGCTCTAAATTTTTGCTTAAAAAATGCACACACAAGGAACTTAAAATAATAATAACTCGGTTTGAAACAAAAGAAGGTCAAGTAGCAACAACATTTTTTTTCATTAAATTACCTTATTTTTGGTTTACAATTTAGATATATTAAAAGAAAGAAAGAAAAGAAAAGAAAAAAAAATATGTAAAACATTATATACCAAATATTATAAAATCTTGCATTTATGTCAGGTTGTGAATATTTACATAAAATGAGAGATTTACATCTACGTCTTTACAAAACTTCAATAATACGTTAATGTCCTTGTAAAAATCAAAATTACGTTAATATCCTTCCAAAACATGAAAAATTCTCATATATATCCAAAATAATAAATTAATAATATTTAAATAATTTTAATATCTAAATTATTCATCTAAATATTGATTAATGATTTTAAATATTTTAAATTATTGAATAAATCAATAAAACTAATCCAAATGCTTATTTAAACAAATATGTCAATGAAGAATCAAATACCGAATAACTGAATAGATTAGATTTAATGATTAAATTGTTTTAAACATATATTATAAAACAATAATCAATCAAGACGAGGAGGTTTTGCAACCTTTTTATTCCAGTTAATGCTCAAATTTATAGAAATCAATCTCTTTTAAATCTATTATTGCGAGTTTATGAAATTGAGATACATTGGTTAATGTTGGATTAAACCTAACATACTTGAGTAAAAAGTTTAAATATTATTAATTTATTATTTTGGATATATATGAGAATTTTTCATGTTTTAAAAGGATATTAAAGTAATTTTGATTTTTATAAGAACATTGACGTAATATTGAAGTTTTATAAGGATATAGATGTAAATTTCCCAAATAAAGAATTGATTATTGAATTTATAACATAAATTAACCTTTTAAATCTCACAAAAGTTAGAAAAATATGTATCTCAAATATGTTTTTATATATTTGGACCTTACTTAAGTACTTGAGTTTATAAATTATTTCGCTAACATATTTTCTATGACATAAAATGTTTCATGATAACAACACGATAATCTATATTTTTTTGTATTAAGTTTACTAGATTATTCTCCCGCGATAGCGCGGGTAAATATAGACAAAAAATTGAATCGTAAACTTTATGTTTATTAACTTGTTCTTTTAAGTTATTAAGAGTATATAATATTGCACGTATAATAACAAATATATAGTTATGTTTATACACAAGTTGTTTATAGCTATAATAACATATATACATTTAGGTTTACATACATATTTTAATATTTTGTATTAAGAGATTTTATAATAGTAATAATAAAGTAAATCATAGTCCAATAAGAGACAAATATTTTTTTATTGTAGTGGTGTGAAATTAAAGAAAGAATAAAATTATGTATTATATGAGGGTGTAAATGAAAAAAATATTTGATGACATCATCAATCTAATCTAACGGTTGAAATCAAAATATCTAACTCATTCAACGGAACTTACTTTGCCATGTGGCATTTAAGGCCTCTCTTTTATTATATATATATTAAAGATTTGTTCAATCCCATGATCGAAAGTTATATGTTGTCAACGATATCATCTTAATTAAAATGATATAAAGTTTGAAATTACAAAGAATCACTATAAAATATGCTTGTTGATGATAAGCAATGATCAAGAGTGAATTCAAGATAAGTAAGGATCAAGTAAATGATTAATGTGTTAGAAATATCAATTTATATTTGGTAATTATTATAAACTTTAATATCATTTATTTCTGTATATCCTTCGGTGATTCTAATAATAAATTCACTAGTGATTGTAATTCGTTTAGAAATTAGTTATTTTTGGAAAATATATTTCTTTTTTGAATCAAGACTTTAAATAAAAAATATTCATAGTTATTTTCATATATGATTGTTACAGTTGTTATATGAAAATAAATTAATTTTCTCATTCTGTAATTAGCTTAACAAATTTAATGTAATTAATAAACTTTTGACATTCCAAATTCATAGTATTTTTATGAATTTATCTTTTTAAGTTCCACTCTATAAATTATGATCAAATCGCCATTTATTTTTTATAATCATATCATCATCTTTTTAATCATGAAAACTTTTAGTCTTTTCATTCTCTTGATCACCATTTTTGTTTGTGTGTCGAATGCCCGTGGCCATCGTAGTACCGGTTTTACCGTTGATCTTATTCATAGAGACTCTTTACAATCCCCTCTTCGCAACCCTAACCATGCCGGTTTTGACCTAGTTCAAAATGCTGTTCTTAGGTCCATGTCTAGAGTTCCTCATTTCTCAAAAATGTCGGGTTTAAATATTGATGCAGATATTCTTGGTGTTCCGGGAGAGTATATTATGAAAATTCAAATTGGGAACCCGCCTACTAAAGTTTATGGAATAGCCGACACTGGGTCCGATCTTACATGGGCCCAGTGTAAACCATGTTTTGATTGTTTCAAACAAGTAGGGCCACCTATTCTTGATCCTAATACTTCCTCTACTTATCGTCCTCTTACATGTCAAACTAAAGCGTGTCAAGCTTTAGATGGAAGCGAGTCATCATGTGACTCGAAAAACTTGTGTCATTACAAAATGACCTACGGTGATCAATCTTACACGATAGGTGATCTTGCGGTCGACACCTTTTGGTTTGGACATACGTCTTTGAAAAACGTCGCGTTTGGTTGCGGTCATGAAAATAGAGGCACTTTCACCGATAACGTTAGTGGGATTGTTGGTCTTGGTGGTGGTCCACTTTCTATTGTCAACCAATTAAAGTCAACCATTCAAGGGAAATTCTCCTATTGTCTAATTCAACAATTTAACGAAGATACATCAAACAAAACAAGCAAAATTCACTTTGGTGATGATGCTAACGTGTCGGGTTCGGGTGTTGTTTCCACACCTATCGTAAAGAAAGATCCTTCAACTTTCTACTACCTTACATTGGAAAACGTCGTCGTCGGTGACAAAAACTTGTCACACAAGAAACATAGCCGAAGAAAGTATAATGTCGAAAAAGGTAACATTATTATCGACTCGGGGACTACATTAACTCTTATACCACATGACTTTTACAATGACTTGTCCTCCAGTTTAACCAAAGCTATTGGTGGTCATTTTGGTCCGGATACTTCTGGAACATTCGAGATTTGTTACCATGACTTTAATATTAAACGCGTTCCATCGGTTACTTTTAGGTTTGAAGAAGCCGATGTTGTTGTGCCACCAGTGAACATGTTTTTGGAAGTGGAAAAAGGATTAACTTGTCTTACGATTTTGCCCTCGGACACGTTGTCGATTTTCGGTAACTTATTGCAACAGAATTTGTTAGTAGGGTTTGATTTGGTGAATCAGAAAGTTTCCTTTAAGAAAACTGACTGCACAATGCATTAGAGGCTTAGTATGTAAATCAGTAAATGGGATTTTTATTTCCATTAATAAAATATTACTTGTTTAAATATATTTTTATTCTATTTATACCCTTATGTGTTTTAATTTTACAGTTTTGGATTTAATTATTAATTTATATGTTTATAATTTATCGAAAAATGATATTGTGTAGTGTTACTGTTATACCATGGTTTGCTTATAGTTTTAGGCCCAAAATATATCAAATAATTGCCCTATGCTTGTTTATTTTAATGTAGGGTTTTTTGAATTAGAAAATATATGAACTAATTGATCTACGTTTGATTAGTATATCTTAAAAGGTAAATGTAAGTACGTTGAAAAAATGGTCGGACTATTATTATCAAAATCTATATCTATATCTACATATCTATATGCATTATAAAACATTTGGGTATAAAGTTGAAATTTAAGAATTGTAATATTATTATACTACCATTTAACTAATTAATTATTGAATAATTACAAACATACCTCTAAACACACTTATCGTATATATTTAAAAATTTAAAATAATTGCATTTTACTTTTTTTATAAATTTACAACAATTATTTAAATGTATAAAATTTTAAATAAATAGAGTTAATCATTTAAATTTCTAACTAATTGAAATATACTTTGAAGATAAAAATATAATGGGCTAATTTGACAATACGTTTGATGTTTGTGTTGGATCAGGATTCAAACTGATCTAAAGTAATTTTAACATCCCAGTATTATTGTCCTTTATATATATATGCGAAAAAAATACCTTAATAATCAGATAAAAAAAATGACGAAGCTAAAAAAGATGTCGAATATAATCCCAATATCATTCGCCATCTTTTTCTCTCTTTTCTTATTCTTCCATTCATATACATCACAACCGCAACGATCGCTTACCCGAAAATCACAGGACGAAAGACAACATGATCCGTTCGTCATTGCTACATGTGCCAACACCCTCTACCCTTCTCGGTGTTTGAAAACCCTCTCATCCTTTAACGACAATGATACAAGGCTTCAGAAAGTGCTTGAATACTCTATTAATAAAACCATTAACCGTGTTACCAAATTCCGCTCTAGAATGACTACGACATATATTGATGATGTTCAAGAAAACATGTGGGTAAAAACTTGTGTCGGATTGCTTGATTTAACCCTTAATGAACTCCAGGACTCCATCACAAGTTTATCATACCCAAGTACTTATAAACACCCTCCAAGTTATGTTACCACCAAGAGCATACTTAAGGCCGCCATGACTAACAAAAACACTTGCTTTCAAAGTTTCTTTCACATGAAACTTGATTACCATGATCATTCAAAACGTGTAGAAGACATAGAAAATTCGTGGACGCACATCATGCACATGATATGTAACTCGTTAGGAATCATCAACTACCTTGAAAACAACGGACATCTTCCGTATTCCTGCCCCAAATAGGACATCCGCGCTTCTGGTAGTACCAAAATTGGTTTTTAATGTGGTGGATGCCAAGTAAAGAATGATTTGAGTATTGAAGTTTGAAGATCGAAGAATGAAGAATCAAGATTAGAGTACTTTCAATGAGAATGTATTTGTTAAATTTTGTTTTGGAGAATGTTGTTAATTTGTTTTAGATTATTGTTTAAAAACTTTGGAGTTCTAATTTATGTTGCTTAAGAAAGAAACCAAAGTTCTTATTGCCCTTTACATGTTTTAAAGAACACATAATTTCTTCAAAGTATTGATGGAAACTAATAATATTGTATATCAGCAATACTTTTATAATCAAAATATAGATGGAAATAAATTTCTTAAATTTTTTTTTATATATCATTCTCCTAATAAATATATAAAACATTTCATATCTAAATTCATCATACAATATATAAATGAAATAATAAGTCATGATATAGTGTTGAATGTTCAAAATATTCTTTAATTAAACTAGTAATATGACCGCGAGATGCCGCGATGATAGTAAATTGTTTGAATTTTCTATGAATAATTTTCTTCGGTGGTATATATTTTATTACAAATAATTTTACGAACGATCAAGATTTTCGGTTTATAAAAACATTTAATTAGTTAAAAATTATAAAGATTGACTCAACTTATCTGAAATTTTATATAATAAAATTGATTGTTTTAAATTTGTAAAAAGAATAAAGGGATTTACTAACCATTGCTCCGGGGGCAATGGTTAATTTTGCTAAAAATGAATAATATACATTAAATGAACTAATACTTTCCATGTTTATGCGGATTTTTAATCAATCGTCATCACGAAGTCACTAATTATAGAATATATTTAATATAAATATGGAATGTTTGAGTTTATTTAATTCATATTATTTCGTTTTAGCAAATATAACCATTGCCCCCGGGGCAATGATTAGCAAATCCCAAGAAGGGAAACTCAATTATTTTAAATTTTTAAATATATATGGTAAGTGTGTTATAAAATTATAATTTTAATTGATTAATTAGAAGGATAATTTAAAAATTTTACCATGCTTAAATTTTATATGCATGACATATGATGTTGATTTAACTAAAATCTTTGATTAAATATATGTCAAATAAAAAATTTAAACTTTTAATAATAGTAAAAGAGTTCCACTCTTAAAGGAATTTCAGTCCCAAATAATTGAGGAAACTATTAATAGAACTTGAAATACGAAAATGATCTTTTTGTTTTTATGCTGACTTTTAAGTCGAATAATCATAGTGGTTTAGAAATCTAACCAAATATGTATATTAGGTGATCTAGATCGACTAGAAGATATAATACCATGTATCATTTTTCGGTCCTAATCAATATGAAATAACGTATTTGAATAATTATACCCATATATGTTAGGATCGGAAACCTTAACACTCAATCATCAATTTGTGTGTTTGTTCACGGGCCATGCCATAAGTATTGATAGATGACAAGAACGATACCTTCTCAATTTGTTCCGTTGTGCCTATGTAGCTCGGTTAGAGAGTTTCTAACAATTGGTCGTAGATTCGAAGCCTTTCACCTTAATCCATCTTTGTTGAATTATTGATGTAATTAATTGAAGACAATCAATCTAATCATCGAAAAGTATTCACCTAACACCTAGAAGTTTCTCTTCTATTATTTCTACCAATTTTGACAAACAATTTCCTTTTTTACGTTTCTTTTATATGTGAGAGCAGATATTAATTATTATTTAACCTTTTCAGAAAACAATAAACATAGAATCATTTTACAAAACGATCCTCTAAAATATGATTTTGAAAGCTAATTTTGTAGATCACAATGCCTAGAACGAACTCAAATTGCAACGACATTCTATGCTAGGGTCGTCAAAAATAATCTCGATAAAACCAACACTTGGACAATGCGTCCATGATCATGTCAACATAACTTCTTTATCGATTCAACACGAGCTCAAGATTTTAATACCATAAACAATAGACCTAATTTTTTTCTTATATTTTTATTTAATCAAGATTATATATACCTTTAGTATTTATTAAATAAAAACCATATATAAAAATATAAAATATAAAATAAAAAGGGTAATATTTCCAAGACTCATAAATGATTCATGATTGGTTTCTTTTTTCTTAAAAGATAAATACAAAACTATCATATATCATCTCTTATCTATATCTCAAATTCTCATAAATAACCAAAAACTCAAAATTCACATTCACCGGAGATAAGTATTCACCACCATGTTCAACAACCAACAACCACCACACACCACCCTCTCATCATCAGAACTTGACACCACCACCACCACTAACGATGGTGCATCAATTGAACTAGTCCGAAAACCTCGAGGCCGTCCACCGGGGTCGAAAAACAAACGTAAACCACCCGTTTTCCTTACCACAGAGCCCGAACCGAGTACGACTATGTTTCCATACGTGTTAGAAGTTGCTAGTGGATCGGATATTATTGGTGTTGTTACAAGGTTTTGTGACAAAAGGAATACGGGTATTTGTGTCTTGTCCGGGTTTGGTTGTGTGTCTAATGTGTCGTTTCGACAACCTACTGCACCCATCACCTTTCGTGGTGTCGTTGAGTTGTTGTCGATGTCTGCAACGGTATTTCCGTCGTCGTCGTCTCCGCTGCCAGCCATGCTAACGCCTCTTATTAACAAAGGTCAGTCCTTTAGTTTATTTGTTTTGTTAAAACAAATGTTTTTTTTTGCCTTATTTTCTAACTTATTCTCTTGTGTGGGGATAATTAAGTTAGTCTAGTATAACGATAGATCTTACTGTATGTCGAACTAATAGCTAAACAAAAAGATAATAATTAGGTATGATGTTAAAAATTAATATAGTATGAATGTATAAAACTATTTATATGTTGCATTTTAAAAGAATAATTATAATAACATTATTTAGCATAAAATTATAATTTTTAATTTGATTTGAACTATCTTTAACTTATTTAAACATCAATCTTTATCCTTTTACGTGAAAATAAAGTTTGTGGAAAAATTATAGTAATACATTTTGACTATAAAACAAATACCTAAATAACTGGTAAATAAATAAACTAATAATTAAACTGTAATTAACTTCTAACTCTTTCATTTTTACAGATTTTGATACTAAGTTTACGATAACAATAACGGGTCCAAAAGGCCAAACCTATGGTGGTGCTATCGTTGGGCCGCTTATAGCTGCTGGAACGGTATACATTGTGGCTGCGTCGTTTAACAATCCACTTTACAACCGTCTACCATTAGAAGAAGACGATCAAGTACAGAATTCTGGTGGACAGTATATTTCGACAACAAGAGAGCAACCTACAAGTTCAAGTGGAGGCGATAGTGGGCGACCTTATGCACCAACACCAACACCAACACCAACATCAACGACTACAGAATTGTTATCGATGCATAGTTCTCACTTGTCGACAGAGATATGGGCACCTATACCACGACAACCTCCTATTCATCCCTCATTTTATTCGTAGAAAATATGGACCATAGATCGTAATTCATGTGCATTGATTCGACAAAGTTTTTTTATTTTATTTATTGTTCAAAAACATGTAACGTGTAGATAGTTTGGTTAATTTTTATGTTCTTAACACATAATAGAAAACATTGTCGTTATAAATATAACATGAGTTAACGTATACTGTAAAAAGAATGCTTTATTTTTAAAAATAATACTTGACTCTTTTATTATTTATCGTATCTTTTTAATTTATCATTTTTTCCATTAACGATTGTCGTTGTGGTGTTTATAGAAGAAGTTTTTGCTTATAAAACGTGAAAATTCATAATCCTACAAGCTTATATCATAGAAACAATCGAAATGAAAAACTAGACTATGTCGACTACTCGATTACGATATGTTAACTTAGAATATGAGCTATTTTGCATTGTTTGAATTTGAATTTAAAAGCTATCATTGACCGGTCAAACAGGCTCAACAAATACAATTGCTTAATTTTGAACTTATAAGACTTATTTGATTCAATATTAAACTTCTTTTTCAAGACTTATTCTATGTTATTCTTATTTTCCAAAAAGTAAACCAATTAATGAGATAAAAAACCACACGAATAGCTCGTAAATAAAACTAAAACTTCTAAATATAATATGTCTGAATGACAATTATAATTGATTAATCGATAATCGATTCAAAAACCGTTCAATTTCCGAACTTAGTACCATTTTGTGAGGTGAAAGTATTCAATACCGAACCATAATATATCGGTCAATACTATTTCAATATTTGTTACTACAAATGTAATCGAACCAAACCGAGTCGAATAATGTAAAGCTCAAACTCGATCGAGCTTTATATTTCAAATTTGAGCTCGACTCGACTTTTAAAACTGGAGCTCGAAACTCGACATATCCTACATCAAAACCTCGTACTCGATAAAAAAACCCGTCAGATCAAGCTCGATTTGACTCGTTTCGTATACATATTTGTTTACATAGCATCATATATAAGTTATTTAATATAATTGACATAAACTCGATAAGCCAAATGTTTCAAAACATAACTTAAAAATATACTCAAACTCGACTAAAACAAGTCAATTTCAATTACTTTACAAATTAATCTTTAGAGTTAATTACATAATTGGTCCCTGTGTTTGTCGCAAAACAACGGGTCCAGTCCCTGGGTCGCAATTCCTTCGAACCCAGTCCCTGGACCCTATCTTTGGTTGCATGTTTGGTCCCTCCCACTAACGTTCGTTTATTTTGGTCGTTAAGTGAGTCATGTGCTTCTCACGTGAGGGTTATTATAGACATTCTCTCTTTTACAGGGACTAGTTATGTGCTTTGAAAATATTATATTTTAATTTTTTTTTTTTTTTTTGTATATTCATAAGCATCTCTCTCTCACTCTTTCACCCAAATCAAACAAACAGATTGAAACTAATCAAATCAAACAGATTGAATGTTCCTACAGAAGCAGTAGCAAGAGAAGAAGCAGAATTCATCTAGAAAAAGCCGGGTCAGAATTCATCTTCTCGCGCGCATTAAGTCGAACACCTGGTGTGCAACTTATCGTGTTCACCAAATCACATATATTTTGCTAATTTCATTATTACTAATCTCCATTATTGAACCCTTAATTTGTAAGTTTTCCTCCTATTTATCATCACATCTTTAACATTTTGTCCCAATAATGTTTGTTTACTGCTGCAATTCCACAATTATCTCATGATATAGGATTTAGGAAGTATAGAGAAGAAGCAGTAGCAAGAGAAGAAGCGAGCACGAGATTATTTCCCGTATTTAACCAAAAACCCAATCCCAGCGACGTCCCCAAATCCAATTGGTTATGCAACACAAGCTTCACCGCCGACATTTCAACCATCAACGTACCGGTTACTGAACCAGACGTACCCGTTACTGAACCAGAATTCGAACAAATTTCGGAATCTGATGAAGAGAAACACAAACGGAGAAAAAAGAATAAGAAGAAGAAAAAGAGTGATTATGAATATGGACTTTCTTCTTCTTCTTCTTCTCTTAGGAAACAGAACAATAAAGAATATTACTTTGATTCCCGAGGTGATCTTGATAATTTGGCTTTCGGTTCTCTTTACAGGTCTATTACCTTTTCGTCTTCGAATACCAATTGGTTATGCATATAACAACTTTTTTAAGAATGAGATTGCTTGTGTGATATGTATTTTTGTAGTTGATTCTGAATGTAGGAACATTCAATCTGTTTGATTTGATTAGTTTCAATCTGTTTGTTTGATTTGGGGTGAAAGAGTGAGAGAGAGATGCTTATGAATATATAAAAAAAAAAATAAATTAAAATATAATATTTTCAAAGCACATAACTAGTCCCTGTAAAAGAGAGAATGTCTATAATAACCCTCACGTGAGAAGCACATGACTCACTTAACGACCAAAATAAACGAACGTTAGTGGGAGGGACCAAACGTGCAACCAAAGATAGGGTCCAGGGACTGGGTCCGAAGGAATTGCGACCCAGGGACTGGACCCGTTGTTTTGCGACAAACACAGGGACCAATTATGTAATTAACTCTAATCTTTAATATTAACGGTGGATACTAAATTTTCTAGAAACTCGAAAAACTGAACACTCGATCATAAGCTCCCCACACCGTCTAGCTGATCAAAACATGCCGGAAAATCTAAACTCCGTGATCGTCGCCGTCGACGGCAGCGAAGAGAGCATGAACGCATTAATCTGGACCCTAGATAACGTGAAGCTCCGTCCAGAAGGTTCTATAACTATCATCCATGTTCAATCACCGCCGACAATCGCCTCCGGTCTTAATCCCGCTGCTATCCCCTTTGGTGGTCCCAGTTAAGTCTATTATGTAAACAGTTATTCAGTTATTCTTTTATTTGATGGATTAGATTTTGATTTTGTTGAGATTGTTTAGTCTGATTGTTTGCTTGATTGATCAGGTGATGTGGAGGTGCCGGCATTTAACGCGGCGATTGAAGCGCATCAGCGGCGGATTACGGATGCGATTTTAACTCATGCTTTGAAGATCTGTGCTGATAAGAATGTGAGTTTTTGTTTATTTGAATACGTGATGTGGTGCCACGTCACTTGTTTACAAGTTTTTAATTTGTCGGATAGGTACAATAGTGATATTTGAAAGTTAGATACACTCACGATATACGTTTTTTAAGTTGGATATATAGAATTGACTTTTGAGTTTAGTTTGATACATTTCCAAACAATTATTCGGATATCCAAAAAGGGGGTTACGGCATAGCTTGTTGCTCGTTTGTCTGCCATTTTATTGTAAATGAGTAATTAAGGGTTGTGTTTTGGCCCAAGTAGCTGTAGCTTTAGCTTAAGATTTGGATTTGGGTTTGTGTAACGTCTAAATGATAAATATTAGTGGTGGAAATTTGTCAAAAAAAAAAATGTAAAATCGGTCGGTTTTTAGGTGCTATATTAAAGTACTCCGAAATTGGGGTAGTTGTTTATTTGTGCTGCTGACTTGTATAAGATTATTTTGTGAATACCCCAATAGATGCAAGAAAAGTTCCAACAGAGTGAGAGAACGTTTGTTTCAATGGGGAGGATGTGCTTGAATGGCCTATTTCAAAGTTTTATAGACATAAGTGCGTTCGCTTATGTTAAGCGTTATTGGTTTGTACTATTAATATTTAATGATAAGCTTTATGTGAGGAAGCTAGTGTTGTGTTTCTCATGACGCTTAAGTTTTAGCTGCTTGGTAATTTAAATGTGAGAGAATCCGAACGGTGATTCTTTGCTACGCAGTAATCTACGTTTTTGAAATATCCTTCTTAATGTTTTGCATTTCTACTATGTGTTCCCCTGAAGATCTCTTACTGTGAATCGGACAGTGTACCTTATTTAAAGTTGTGTGATTTAGCACGCTTAGATGACGTGTAATTCAATATGTAGATTAGTTTACAACTTCTTTTATTTTGTCTGATAGATTTTTTTGATTTTGCTGATCAGGCGATTAAAGTTATATATTGAAATGAGTTGCATTATACGTGAATGTAAACTAGTCATTTTTTTGTGGATTTAAGTAATTATACAAATCCAAATTAACTATCAGGTGGAAGTCAAGACAAAAGTAGTTATTGGGGATCCCAAGGAAAAATTATGTGAAGCTGTTGAAGAGTTGCATGCCGATCTGCTTGTAATGGGATGCCACTCTTATGGTCCTATCAAGAGGTAATAGCAATGTCTGCACCCAATGTTAATAGCTTGTTAAGCTGTTATATTTCATCGTAGTTTGATTTATTTATACTGCTTCATGTTGCACTTTTGGCCATGCTTGGATAAACTTCTTCAGCCCCCGGGGAAATTAGATATTTATTTAATTAGTTGCATGCTAGTTAATTCCTGGAAAGCGAAGTTGTCTTTTTTTTACGCTTACATTATTATTAGTTGGCATACTTCAAATATCAACGAGGTAGGATATTTGCAAGTGAAAGTGAAACATTTATTTCCCGCAAACAAAATACCACACTGTTTTTTAATACAAAAGGTTTCTCTATCTTGAAGGGGATTTTGGATATTTGACTAATAGTCAGCTACACTCGTTAAACCACGCTCAAGTCAAATATGCAGTTCTTCTGATAAATAGCTAATTAGGTAGGAAATCGAGAGCTCATTAACTATAACTGACTATTATTCTAAATGCAGGATGTTTTTGGGAAGTGTAAGTAACTACTGCTCCAACCATGTCCCGTGTCCTGTCATGATAGTTAAAGGCTCTACTTGAGAGAACTTTATTGGTTCCATTCTCGTGTCCTCTTTTGAAAAGTTTGAGGTACATTCCTTTACGTACGTTTAAATTTTATTTTTTATCGTTCTTTCTAGCTGTAGAATATCTTGCTTCCATAAATCTATAATGTATCAAGAGGTGTTTAGATGGGCGGGTTTCGTAATGGGTCATTTTTTACTACATGGCAAAATGGGTTGACCATCTTACATTTTTTTGTTTTTTTCAACTAACCAATGAAAGCATTAGTTATGATTACGGAAACTATATTATTCCAATGATAATCATAATATTTAAATAAAACAGTTGGGGATGTTGTATGCGTTAAAGGTAAACTTTGGCAACTTCCAACCCATTTTACCCGTTCCCCTTTTAGTTAATTTTGTTAATATGACCCGTTTCAGATAAAACACATGAGGTGAAAAGCTAATGTGGACTAATGAATAAATATACATCAACAAAAGAATATGAAGCTTAATTGGATCGTTAACCCAAACACTAATTCATAATTCCAAAAATGGTCGAAAATGGTCGAAACAACTGCCTTTCTTATCATCATTCATCATCTGTCTCTATTCCTTATTATTACCACGGAAAAAGACTTTGTCGGTGAAACCATAAAATGATCATGTAAAGACATCGCGTTTAGTTTAGTTTTTTTTAACTATGAGTAATTATACGTTTTAACATCGTATGTCATCCATATTAATCTGCAGAATCTAAGGAGTCGTGATATTCTGGTGGCAGTACTATTTCGTGCCAACATCAGGGTCATCTGTTGTTTCTTTTGCTTTTTATGTTGTACATCGTTCCGGAATTGCTTCATCTGTTGTACATTTGTTTGTAATGCATGATTTGTTGGATAATATCATTGTTGTCTTTACTATACAAAAATACTTTCTTTATTTGATAATATAGTGATTTAAATAAAAAGTCGATGAAAGTATATTTGCTATCTAATACATTGACATCTATGAACACTAATCGCGAGTAGTCTTCTAGAGAATCTTCATTTGTCATAATTACGAATGACCAATTGGAATGTTTCAGTATCGATTAAATTAATTGTTCAAAACTTAACAAGACCGTCTACTTGATTATGAACCGTAAAGTCTCTTGTTATACAACAGTACTAACGGACTCATAGGTTTTGGTCTGCAAACCATGATGATCAGACATTAAAAGTGGATAATTTGATAGCGAAGAACTTATTAGATTCGTGAATCTATAAACACATTTTGTTTTTTGTTATTCGTATATATTTTCTTCAGATTCGTGAATCTATAAACACACATTTTGTTTTTTGTTATTCGTATATATTTTCTTCAAAAAGGTTGCGTATGAGTTGGATACGGTAAAACAAAATGTGAAACAATTCTTACAATGTGGTTTAATCATTAATCTTTCAACTTTGGCACAACCAATATGTCGTGGACGTATGTTTTACATCCCTCATGTTGGCCGCCTAACCGGTTAATGGAGACGTCTAATGTTGACGTATCGCTCTCATTATTTCTTGTTATTAAATAGTTACTATGTAACAACAAAACCAACAAGTGACGCTTTGGCCGAGTGGTTAAGGCGTGTGCCTGCTAAGTACATGGGGTTTCCCCGCGAGAGTTCGAATCTCTCAGGCGTCGCTTTCCTTTTTATTCTTTAAAATTTACAGTATTTACCCTTTTACTTGACTTTTCTTGCTTAAAAAGTCCCAATAGGTTTTTTTTTTTTTATCACCTTTTTTCTTTAAACTATACATCAGTTTTGAAGAGCCGACAATGAAAGCATGTTTCGATTAAAACGATAAATTTTTAGTACGCTTTAGAACATATCTGGTTATGTACTAGCTGCAAATACTTCGAACGTATATTGCTACAAAAACTATATTCAATGGTAGACTGTTTTTGAAAATGATGTCGTTTGACCTAATTTCTTTTCTCTTATTGTTCTCTTAACGAGAATATTTATGTCGTTAACTATTAAACATCATACCTTGTTCTATCTTTCAAGCAAAATCATGTCCTGTGCCCGTCGTTTTTATTTTATTTTAATATATTTGGCAATAAGCACCCTTATGTCATATTAGATGCAAATATTGTGGTAAGTTATTATTACAAAAATTGATAAATGTTTTTTTTTTTTTTTTTAATGCATTGTCGTTGGACCTATTTCTTTCGAGATAAATAGCTTATTTTCCTCATTACTCTCTTAACGGGAATATTCACGTCGTGAACTATTAAACATCATAACTAGCTCTCTCTTGCAAGCAAAATCATGTACTACATATATTTGAAAAATGAAACATTAAATTGCTTGTATAAAATAAGTATCAACATAATGAAAAGTAATAAATACATACAATAAAAGCTAATATTTAATTTGAATTAAAATGAATAAATAAATATATATGAAACAATTACAAAAAAAATTAAATTTAATTGTCGGGAAGGTACTCACATTGGATTCTCTCCATGAGATCTACACCCTTTTACATAGACAAGTATAAATAAATAAATAAATGTATTTAAGATTATAAAATAAAAAATTGTATTCAACTAAATTTAGTTAAATGTTAGTAAAAATGGTTTAAAAAATATGATTTAGTAGAAATTCCATAAACGAATTTCACCATCTTCTTCTTCTTCATAAGTATCGAATGGCGACTTGTAATGCATCATTTCATAATGTGTCGGGGAATCGATGTTACACCATGGTGCAACCATAGACATTAGAGTACCATCAAGAGGGTCATTTTCTAAAGAAAACGTTTGACTATATTCGTTAGACGAAAATGATTGTGAGGGAGAAACCGGGGATAATGGAGACGAATAAGATACTGGAGATTGTGGTCGAGATGGAATTGTGTTGGCCGCGATAGCAGCCACCTTTTTGATTGATTTTGGAGACATTAGCGTTGTGTTTGTGTTATTGAATAAGTCTTGATCATATTGGTTTAGCGAAAAGTTAAGATTTGTTTTGGGGCCTTTAACGCATAGAAGGGCCGCGTCATAAGCTCTGGCAGCTGCTTCAGGAGTTGAATAAGATCCTAACCATATACGCGATTTTTGGTTTGGTGCTCTAATCTCGGAAACCCATGAACCCCAACTCCTCATTCGTACTCCTTTGTATTTTTCTTTGTTTATTGATGACTTTGGTGATAATGTTGATTGAGGTGGTATCGATGACACTGATGAGGACGAAGATGACATTGTCTTCGATTGCTTGTGTTGGATCTTTCGCTCTTTATTCGTCATCGTTCAAGTAATCACAAACGAAAGAATGCACAATATGATGTTTTTGTCGAAATCAAAGGTTTTGATAATGAAAAAATGTATGTGCTCTATTGTTAAGGTATATATGGTGAAAGATGTATTTATAAGAGAAGAATGCAAGTGAGATGGAAGAAAAGTACAATTTCTCCTATTTTTTATTTTTTTTAGTTTTTTTATTTATTAATTTGATATTAAAATATATGTGTTTCATTTAACAGGAATTATATAAAGAAGTGTGAAACTGGGAAATCTGTTTTTCTTTTTTAATATAAAAGATGATGGGCAATATTTCAAAAAACACCCCTTCAACTATGGACTTATGTTTATTTAGGTTCACTATCCTATAATTACCGAGATCATACAATTACTTATTTGCATCAAACCGTTTCAACTAAATCGATGTATTTTCAATTAAATATTTAAACTTGACTTACGAAAAAACTAAATAGGACCTCCAAAAATATAACAATATGTAAGGCTAAAAAAATGATAAATAGTATTATTTGTGCTTTCTATCTATTTATCTTTCTAATTATCATGATTTTAATTAGTATTTGTTTTTTTTACCAATCTAGTTGCCATTTTTCAAAGTTTGAGGTGTAATATGGAAAATAGTACACTTTTATGGAAATTTTCAAAGACAACCATACATTTGAAGAAATATCACATGCAACCCCATTAATTTATTATCACAATTATTGGACATGTTCTAGTCTTTTTGACTTAGAGGCCAAGGCAACCATCCACATGACATGAGCAAACAAAAGTAGAAGTAAAAGTAAAGGTATTTCTTTATTTAAAATAACGAATCAAAATCATAGTAATTATATGTGTTGTAAAATGACACTATGATATCTCCAATATGATTTTTTTTTTTTTTATAAGAATGGCGTGTCATTCGATCGTGACTGTTCAAGCTTAGTTTGAGGTTAATGTGACACTCAGTCACATTTCATTGTACTTATTGGCTTTTGGGTATTAATATAATTTATCACGGTGAAATCCCTTTTACCCCAAAAAAAAAAATAAAAAAAATAGAAGATTGAGAGAAGGCCATAATAGTAATTGCACAAACGAGACATATGGGCATTGTACTATTAATGCTTGGGAATATATATGTGATAATATATGGTATCAATACATTATAGTTTTGGAAATATGGAAAATGGTTTTGGAATTATGGAAAACCATTATGTCTTGTATCAAAATATTCTAGGTATTATAATAAAAAGGAGTGCATGTTAGGGGTGATGAACATGTTAAAACATTTAGTCATAGGATTCTCATTTGTATGGAGCTTTTGGATTTTTATAGAAGGAAAATGTATTGAAATCACGAATATCGACCGGTATACAAATTTATTAATGATAAAATTATGTGACTGTAACACGTCGATGATCGAGATTTTCTCTCGAGTTATACCCATACCAATTTATATAATAAGTTACCATTTAAAAACTTTTATAGGAATATATACTTGATATTTTTCATAATATTTAATCTTTAATATATAATAAAAGAGGGGTCTTAAATGTCACATGGCGAAATAAGGTCCTTCGGATGGATTAACTTGATGTCATCAAAGATTATTTTCACTTTACACCCTTTAACAATACATAATTACATTTTTTATTTCATTCCATCTACACTTAAATAAATAAAAAAACATAATTCTAATTTACTTATAAATCGCTTAATTTGAATTATGATTACTTTATTGTTATTCTTAAATCTTCTAATACAAAGTATCAAAATATGTGTATAAACGTAAAGGTGTATATGTTATTATAACTATAAACATGTGTAAACGTAAAAATATATATGTTGTTATACGTGTAAATTGTGTTCTTATAATAACTTAATATCTACATAAAAATAAAATTTACGATTAAATTTTTATATTTATCCACGCTATCGCGGGACAATAATCTAGTTACTTAAGAAATAAAATAAAAAAATATAAAAAAATAAATAATATGGGAGCCACATAAAGCTAATACGCGGAATGGAAGAGTGAAGTGAACCTTTGTATGTCATTGTGGATCTACTTTCTTTATATAACATGTTATTATCTCTTTAAACTATAAAAAATATTAAATATTATTTATTTTCTAAAAAAAATACGAACCACTTTAGATTGAACTTTTGGTAAAAGTGTATTTGTAACAAAATAAACCGTTTTTATTCCAAACTTAATTTTTTTAGGAGACGGCCACGTAAAATATTTATTGAAAATATAAAAAAGTTTGTGTTGATAACACGTGATATTGTACTTAGTCATTCATATGTACATCATAGTTGTTCATCATATCTTCTATCACACTATGTCATAGTTTAACATCATATTGTTTGTGCATTATATGACTGAAAGTTACGTGTCATTTTTACATGACATGCTCTCGGGTGTCATATGGCGTGGACGTTAGATTCCAATTAATTAGTAGCACATAATGCAAAAAAAACAACGATGCACAAAAACTTCTCTATACTTTCAGTAGATTTGTTACTTTTCATTTGATTCTATTCCGTATACGTATACATAATATCTTAAATGTAAACATTAACTTGATATGCAAATAAAAACAGATTCATTTACTCATTTTTATCCATTATATGGAAGTATGTATGCGTAAATGAACAACCCTTTAGTGGGTGTCATATAAATATTGGTACCCACTATAAATTATGAATTATGTAACTTATGTTTTTTTTTTAAATTGTACATTGTGATACTACCTGGGTGCAGTGTAGAGACCCCAAAGTAGTCAACATCGTCATCTTAAAAAGATTATCTTGTCGGAAGTCAAACATTAAGTACTCATATTGTACTTATGATAAAATGGTTGGGAAATAAAATACGTTTATATGGATGTTTGTTTCGGTTTATATAATGAGTTTATGAATTTATGTAAATTTTGATAAGCTAATAAGCCGAAAATATTGGGCTTATGAACTTATCAAAATTTTTATAACTTCATAAACCCGTTACATAAGCCGAAACAAATACCTCCATAAACTTATTTAATTAAAAAAAAACTAAATAAAACTTGCTCTTATATTGATTTCTTGTAATAATTAGTTGATAATGGACCCATCAACAACCCAAGATTTCAGACAAATAATCTTTACCTTAATTTCCTAGAACTCTCTTTCTGATCCCATCTCAACAACTTATAAATATATTTAAAAATTATTATAATTTTACATGACATGATTTTATTAAATTGAAAGGAATTAAGCCCTTTTTTGTTCAATAATTCAACTTGAAATGAGGATTTGTAAATTGTTTTTGTTGTAAAAGTATAAATAGTAAATACTACCTCAACAACAACAACATATCGAAAAAGTCATATATCTATTCGAATATAGAAAAAATGTTTTACAAAAAAACATCCAACAAACGTGTGTGGAAGTATATATTAGTGTATGCGGGGTAGTAAACATTTAGATATGATGCATCGAGTTATAGACTTTTTTCAGGAAAACTTTGACAATAGTGTGTGAACGGTATATGAGTGTATGCGTACGTGTGTTATAAATATACTTGCGAGTGTAGTGAGAGAGTGAGTGAGTGTTAGTGTGAGGTATTTATGTCTATGAAAGAAGATAAAGAGTAATCGACAATAAGGTAGGCGGGACTCTACGACATCACTACTTCGACGAAACAACTACTATCGACTCGAGCCTAAAGAAGTTAACAGAACAAACAAACTAGGGCAAAGATTTTTCGTGGTAAAACTATTTATATAATGCAGATGTTTGTACCAAAAATTTATATTTATATTATATATACTCATATATTACATTTTCGTTGTATTGATATTCCGTCCCTATAGAAGTCAATTAAAGAAACATAAACAATAAAATTTTACCTACTCGATCGTCGATAAACATCCTTTATTTTACCCCGTACAAAAACTTGTGTGGCTCTACTTATGCGCGTCGATCAATTAGTGTATTTAACTTAACTGATTCCGTTTATAAAAGTTTGTTAAAAGTTTATTAATTCATTAATACTCGTGTCAGTATGAACTAATTTAGTAAAAGTTGATATTATTTTGTATACCAATGTAATACGCGGTTATAGGCTGTTTAATTAGTATGGATAATAAATAATATTATAGGAAAAAGACATGAAGATGGAATTGTACGGTTTGACAACACAAAATCACATGTTCTCTTCTGGATTTCCGTGTTACCTTGTAATTCGTTAATTAATATAACCTCATGCAAGTTTTTTATTCGTATAAACTTTTAAGGTACGAGTAGTTTATTATAGTACGACATGTTCACATAGAGACGAAGCTTAAGCTCATCTAACAGGGAGTAAAATATAAAATAATAATTTCTAAGGGGGGAAAATAGTGTATAAAATAATTCTCCACTACAAAAACATATAATTTGTATTGGATTTCAAAAATCTTGAAGGGGCCAAGGCCCACTTTTGCCCTAACTAAGCTTCGTCCCTGTGTTCACATGTATTTTAAATCTATCTATTACAAGCAAAAAAAACGTCTATATTATCATCAAATTATTTTGTGTCATTTGTGTTTTAGCAAAAACAAATACTAGAACATTTCCCCTTTTGAAACTTTCTACAAAGTTTCTTGGCCTTTTAGTATCGTTTTCAATCTATCAAACTTGTAAATCCAAATAAATGCTTTATGTTGACATATCTTATATTCCAAAACAACTTTAAATTAGATAAAAAATAACACAGATAAGATAATAATGATAATAATAATTTGGCAGTTAAACATAGAATCGCAAAGAACAGGCAAGCCAAGTCGTTAGAGCATGTATAGAGCATGTGCAAAGGGCAAGATCTGGGTGAAATCACCTGATACCATGTACCTTACCTTTCTCATTCCGCTTGGTTCTCGGTTCCAAACTTTCATACACATATATAAAAAGCGATTACCTCTAATGTTAAGCTATAATCAATCTAATTCAAAACATAACCTAGTAGATATAAGACATACTTGTAGAGTCGCTTATTTAATTAATTCATTAGTACGTTGCAGTAACACCTGTATGCGTTGCAGTCGCTGAAACAAAACCCACGAACCAACCAAACCACCCCACTGCGTAGCAGTGAACAACCAAACCTCCCGAACCTTGTTTTCCACTTCTAGTTGCGGCGCGGTGACCTTGTGTCGAGTTGTGGTGAGTCCCGAAGTGCCTTTTTGATCCAAACAAGTCCCCCAAGTGACCACACAAACACCCCGAACCATTGAACCTTCCAAGACTTCATTTCCAATCCAAATTAACAATGTTATGCCATCCGAAATCGTATCAAAAAATAACCTCAACCATTCTCACAATATGTTTTTATCACCGATAGTCATTTTATCATCTGAAAAGACCAAAATACTCATGGTGCATGGTCATATTTTTTTAGATAACGAGTTAAAGAAAACAAACAATAATTAGAAATATACGAGGATAATTATTGATGTTATTTTTTATAAGACGAGGACGGTTTATGAAAAAACATAGAAATAAAATAGCAGCTAATATTACGGGAATGAGCCAAAAACAATGGTAAGGAAACGTTTATACGTGATTCCCGCGTTTCCATACGAAATGAAAACTTAACGAAAAAAACTAAAAATAATTCCTCATTTTCCAATTTCCTCAATTTTCTTCATTTCTCATGTCACATTTTCCTTTCAATTTCTTCATCAAATGTAAGTTTTTCTGTTTAATTTTTTCATATTATCATTTCGATTTTGCATTCCTTACGTTCGATTTAGCTTATTTTTGTTCCGATTAACGAAATGCACGTTGTTTGTTTTATTTGAATTATTGAACGATTTGAGGTAATTATTTGAATCGTTGTTTGTATTTGAATGATTGAACGCTTCGATTTACGAAGAATTATAGGATGAATGTAGATATAATTGTTGTTTAGGTATTAGGTTGTTAAGTAATGAATGATGATTTAACGTTTAACGATATGGCTAAATGAATGTTAATGTTTAATCTGTATGATTGTTCGCTTCGACTTATGTAGAATTTTGATGATGAATGTAGTTTGAATTGTTGTTTTGATATTAGGTTATTAAATTATGAATGATGATTGAACGTTTGATTAATATCTTAAATACTGAAGGCTATGATTGATACAGCGTTTAACGATTTGGCTGATTAATGTTCTGATGAACGAAACGCATGTTAATGTAGTTTGAATAATGCTTCTTTTGATTTTATAGTGTTTATTCGAGTTTTTGGAATAAACGTAGAATGAATTATAGTATTTGAATGATTGATGATTAATGAAATGCATGTTTTGATTGCAGGTTTTAATTATATGTGAAAGATTTGAGGCTGATTTAATCTTATGCAATTTCGGATTGAATGATGCCTAATTCCAAAACCAATAGTTCTGATCCGAAAAACAGTGGTGAGTCGAAAAACAACAGTTCTGCGTCTAAGAACAACGTGGCTGATCAGAAAAATAACAATGCTGATCAGAAGCATAACAATCCGGATTTAGCGAAAAGCAATTCTACTGTTAGAAAAGACAACAATGATTCCAAAACCAACACCGATGCTCCAACTCCTCAGGTTTGATTATGAAACTTGTCGTGCATCATAATTATCGATTTGATGTGATTACGTAGCGTGTTTCTTATGAAAAGTGGCAATGTGAATTTGTTATCTTTTGTTGTAGGGAGATGGTACTAGTGGTAACCTGCAATCTTCGTCAGGTGCAAATCAAACCTTGGAGAGGCAAGGTTCTCGTGCAGGCAACAAGGTTTTCATCTAAACAACTTCCGATTTGATTATTTCTTCTATTTGATACTTTCGTTAAAACAAATATGGCACGGTTGTTTTTATAATGTAACTGTATTTTTAAAGTTTTATAAGGCATCTTTAACTGTTGATTTGCAGGTTTACAAGAGCGGACCATTGTTTCTGTCATCAAAAGGTGAGTTCTCGTTACTGGATAGGCCAGGAAAACTATTGTGATTATAACTTTAAAGAGACACCATATGTTCTGCTGTAATTTTAGTCATTTAACATATTTAAATATTGAGGTGTGACTGTGTGTCTATTATGACAAGCTAAGTTCCTTCATATGGTAGTTCTTTCCTTGGTGGGACGGTGTCTATCCATTTTTCCGCCAACTTTAAGTCACTAATTTACACTTATGTAGGAATTGGATGGACATCATGGAAGAAAAGATGGTTCATTTTGACAGAAACCTCACTGGTCTTCTTCCGAAGTGATCCAGTAAGTTGCATATCTTATAGTGATGTCTTTCTCGTATTTATTTTTCCCCTATAAATGTCCTTTAAGACAGAGAGGTTTACATTATTTAATCACAATGGTAATTTAACCATTTACTTATAGTAGCTGCTTTAACCGTTACAGAAAGAAAGGAAATATGACTGAAAAACAGTAGCACTCCCTCGTTTTCATGTATCTGTTTTTCGAATTATTAAAATGTTAATGGTTTTATGTATTTTCTTATTGATATAGAATGCTAGTACTGAAAAGGGAGGTGAGGCAAATCTGACCCTTGGTGGCATTGATCTCAACAGCTCAGGCAGGTCGGCTTGCTTTTTAAGTCTCATTGTCCATTAAGTTAGCTGTCTTTGAATGTTTGCATTTTAATATTTACGTTTTATTGGCCTAGTAATGATATTTTTATGTGAATTTCAGCGTGGTTGTGAAAGCAGATAAGAAGCTCATAACGGTGCTATTCCCTGATGGCCGTGACGGGAGATCATTTACGCTTAAGGTGCTTTTATCTATTTACCATACTACCCCTCATTTCAATATCCTGACCAGAAGCCTTTGACCTTTCATGCTACTTCATTAGAATCTGTGAATGTAGAGGCTGAAGTCTCAAGATATGGTTTGAGTAAATTACATGACGAGTGGTTGAAAAATAAGGGAAAAGTTGAATATTAAAGTAGCATTAGGCAATTGAATTTTCATCATAGACTGTTAAACTTAAAGGAACTGGTTACTGCGAGTAACTACTTGCTGCTTATGTGCTGATGCTATTGCAGGCGGAAACTGCAGAGGATTTAAATGAGTGGAAGACGGCATTGGAGGAAGCTTTGGAAAACGCGCCTACTGCTGGCACTGGGATGGGACAAACTGGAACAGCGAAGAATGAGAAGGCTGAGAATGATGGTTCTCATGAACAGTGTAAGCTTTCTAGTTCCTTTATTATAGAAACAGGCAAGAAAGTACTTTTGAGTCAACCCAATCGGTTCTGCCTGTTTTGACCCGTACTAAAAAAATCTATCCAATTCATTATTTTTTGTGTGTTTTGTGTGTATGTATGACATTTCGTTTTTAATTTAAAGAAGACATTCAAACACCTTAATAATTCTTTGGCTTGTTTGTTTTACTCCAACAGCAAAAGAACGTTCACCGCCAAAATCTAATGTCGTTGGTCGACCAGTCTTACTTGCATTGGAAGATATAGATGGGACTCCGTCTTTTTTGGAAAAAGCTCTTAGATATGTAGAAGAGCATGGTAAAATTCGGATAATTTTGAATGTTTTAGTACATTTCCTTTCCTCAAAATCACATTATCTCTCTCATAAAAGAGAAATTATATCGTTATTTGTAGAAGTTTCATGGTCTCCACATATTTCTTTACTTTAAATATTTCATGACTGATCAAATGATAGTAATGTTCCAGGAGTTAAAGTAGAAGGAATCTTGCGACAGGCTGCAGATGTTGAACTTGTTGAGCGCCGGATTCGAGAATATGAACAAGGTAGGTAATGTTGGACAAGCACACACCCATACTTATATACATGTATCATGTTATAACTACTACAAACTATATGTTTGGACAAAATGACTATTTAAAATGATAAATGTATATATAAAAAGCATTTAACCTGTACTGATGGAGCGATGAACAAGAAGACTCGGGAATTTTGCATGATTTAAGATTGAACTCTAGCCCTCTATCAGATCGGGATATGAAATCAAGAAATGAATTGTTCTCTGGTGCTATATGGCATGGCGAAACTTGAGTTTAAGTAAATATGTGACTGTGATGCTAGTTGTGTCGAACATATTTGGTTTGAGTTGTTGATGTTATTAATACAATTTTATCATGGTTCACAAAATTTTAATAGGCAGTTTTTTTATATGATTTGCTGTACAGGAAAAGTAGAGTTCACTGAAAACGAGGATGGTCATGTTATCGGAGACTGCATCAAGGTAAGCATCATATGTTTTAGGCCTTTCTTTTTCTTCATTTGGTTTTAGTTCTCTGCTTGATAATTGATTTTGTTTACAAATTTACTTCAGTATGTTCTCCGGGAGTTACCATCGTCTCCAGTTCCAGCATCTTGCTGCAAAGCTTTGCTACAAGCATATCGTAAGTTTATTTTTAGTATTTCTTCTCAATCGGATGCACCTATGATATCACTTTGTCAAATAAAATGTATCATTGGAACTTATAATATATAGTTTTCCACATTCTTTGGTTTTATTGTTAGCTTGTACAGTTGTATGTCATCCTATAGTAATGATCAACTTATGGTTAGGAACTGATCGGGGCTCAAGAGTCAATTGTATGCGTGCTGCTATATGTGACACCTTTCCAGAACCAAATCGCCGTTTATTGCAAAGGTAGTTAACTGAAATGAATTTTATTTCCCAGTTCTCTTTGGGTTATCTTTTTTTTTCTTTCTGATGTCAAGTTTTTTAATATATTTGGTACTTGATGTATACAGAATATTGATGACAATGGAAGCTGTTGCTGAGCACAAAGATGTGAACCGCATGAGTGTTCCGGCTGTTGCTGCTTGTATGTCACCGCTACTTCTTCGACCCCTTTTGGCTGGTGAAGTTGACCTTGATAGTGAGTTCAATATGGGTGGGGATGGATCGGCTCAACTTATGCAAGCAGCTGCAGCCGCTAACCATGCTCAAGCCATCCTTATCACCTTGCTCGAGGAATATGACAATATATTCGGGGTAGGTTCTAGAAACTTCTTTAGTTGTAACGATTCTTATTTAACCTCTACGTATATTTTCGGAATTTAATGAATGATATTATTTTCTGCAGGAAGGCGACATGTTATCTGATCTATACTCTGACTCAGACGAAAGTGGGAGTGAGAGTGAAGAGCTTAGCGATGACGATGATTATGAGGATGATGATTACTCATCTGAGGGTTCTCGTAATTCTGAACATTCATCAAACAGTAGTGACAATGATCGAGACACCTGTCAACGTGACAAAAAGGTTGGATTTTGATCATTTGTTTCATATATCTCTGCTACCTTGCTTCTGTTTTACGTTTGTTTATTTTTTAACTCTAGGCAAAGAAGAAAATGCCCATTGACAACATCGATGTGATATCCGAAGAAAGGTAAGTTCTTCTTGGATGTATATGTAATTTCAGAGTTGTTATTATCTTCTCATGTCTTTAATCATTGATTTTATTCGAATGTTGTTAGGGATGAAATCGTCAGGCTTGAGAACCTTAAATCTGATTTGACGAAGAAAATTGAAGAGGAGGTAATAAATCCATGTCCTTTTTCATCTCTTCAACAAAGTCTGAATGGCTAATGAATCCTAATTCGATGAGTATGAACTCATTCTCGTTTCAGGCAAGACACAATTCAATTCTAAAAGAAGAATTGTTGAACAAAAAGGATGCTTTAGGGGAACGCCATCGAGCTCTAGAGAAGGAGGTATGTTCTTCATAACAGCTTTAGTGATGGCAACTTCAACCAGTTTACCTATTTGTATTCGGGTTATATTTTATCTCTAAAGGATCAAAAGGACTACATATAAAGTTTTTTGGTTAAAGTAGAACGGGTCTAAAATGCACCGCTTAAATTTCATTATTCAAAATAGTAGGCAAATCTCTTAACAATGTTGTCTCACAAATCATATTTAATATAAGTAGTTGTATATAGAATTCAAGAAAAGGGAATAAGAGCTGGTTAACCAAACTCGAAACGTTCTTAGTTTATTTATATTGTATCTTTCTACTTAATCCGTAACATTCAGCTACTAAAGCGTATTAATCCTTAAGATCACTTTTACATGGGATGAATTAAAATGTGCATGCAGGTGGCAATATTAAAGGAACAATTTCAGAGGGAAAGAGAACTGAGGAAAATACTCGAGGCTAGTCTCACGATTTCAAAGAAGATCTTACCCTTACCAGGATCTGTTGATGAAAAGGTTTGTTTTCATCTCAAACGGGTCAAGTGAAGAAAACTAGCTAAAAAGGGAACGGGTCAAATGGGTAGAACGGGTGAAAAGTCGACAAGTTTTTTTTTCTTTCAAATATTTTGATTATTGGTGTAGTGATACATTCTTTGCAGTTATATTTAACCCAACAGATTTATTAATTATTTAAAAATGTACAAAGAAGTTGAACCTGACCCGTTTTGGTTTAATAAGAAGTGACCTGTTAACCAACCAGCCCCACCCCGTTGGTATGTGTATATTATTAACTTCTAGATGTTTTAAAGACCAAGGCAGATCTCGAGGATGTTTCCCAAGCTGAGGCTGAAGTCATTGGCTTACAACAAAAACTTGATGATCTTGAAACGCAGCTCAATCATGGAAAAGTGTAAGCCTCCTTTCTGACAACATTTGTAAATGCATATAAACATCGGCATTTAACATATGTCTGCTTTTAACGAGTGTTTCATTTGAATATTAAAGTATGTTTTTCTTTCATGTTGTTTGGGAACAGAAAAGATAAAGAAAAGGATCGTGAAACTTCAAATGCACGGAAGAGTAAGGTATATTATCGTTGTGGTCTTCTTCACTTCTTGATACAAGGATAAGCAGTCAAGACAAGACGTAAATGAACGTATCTGTTGTTTGTGACAGGATAAGCAATCAAGCTTCCACTCTTTTTCTAGTAAATTGCATCCTCAGCAAATTGAACCAGCACGCAAAGGGGAAGCAAGTATGAGCAAGTCCTCTTCAGCGGCTGTGAAAAGATCAAACTCACGGGGCGAGGTACAAATATATTTACTATCTTAGAGCTTTTTACCCATTCATAACTAAATGGGTCATTTTCTTGGTTGGAATCTCGATCAAATTTGTGGTAATGAATGTATGTATCTATGGTTACAGGCAACTAATACAAACTCAGCACTGTCGAAAATAACAAACAGACTCAGCTTCTTGAAAGAAAAACGCAACCAAATGGCAAACGAGCTGGAAACCGTAGATGAATCTGACAGTCAACCATCATTAGAAATCTCATCCCCAACAAATAAGCTAGATAGCCAATCCTTCAACTCTCATTCGGATAATAAAGATCAAAATACAAAAAGATGATAAGAAAGAAACACCAAAAGTGGCGTTTTTAAGGTGTAGCACGTAGGACAAATGTGGCGTTATTTAAGCACAGAAGTTGGATGCTAAACTCGAATCCGAAATCTGGAGATATAGCATTCTTTTTGTAATTATAGTCTGTAAACTCGAGTCCTTATTTATGTATTACTTTGAACTACTCCCATTTTTCATGTTTAGATATGAATGCTTCTTTGTTTGGCAATTTGTTCATCTTGTCAATATAGGATTCATTAACAATTTGAGTTTTTATCGAGTTTTTTGAGACATTTGTCTCATTTTTCTATAGCTATTTGTTTGTTAAGACCACTCCCAACCGTCGTACCAATTAACACGGTCAGTTTTTGCCAACTTTGCGTCACGTCAAGTGATACCAAACTGACTAAATCATTGTCAATAGTAACCCGTCAGTCATTTTTTCTCTATATTTTTATTTATTTTATATATTTAAAATATAAAATAACTGAAACAATATTCCTAACCAAAAATTTACATTTTGCAAGCTGTTAAAATCTGACATGATCTATTTTGGAGTAAATAATAGACCACGTTACGATGAATTATATTCGACCAATTGTTTCATTACAAATCACTATATTTGAAAATAAAAAAAATTGACACCATTATTACCTTTTAATATTTTATATAAAGTCAAATGATGCACGTTCTATATTAGCATTAACAAAATATTATTTATTTTTTTCGAACAAAAAATAAAAAAATTCAATTATATTACGTCCTAAAATGTTTGACTATCTTAAAGTCAATCAAAAGAAAATTACCAGAAGAGAACGGGTAAATGTACTAACCGATCGAGTTTAAACAGTTTAATTCCGGGTTCTTAATTTTTCTTAAAAATTAGTATCAATGCCAAAAATACCGATTATATTTGGTAGTTGACTGACCATTACGACCAATAAGTTACAATCTGACCATCAATACCGATTGTTTTAGTTTAAATGGTTCTTAGCTTACTAACCAATACGACCAATGCGTCATGATCTAATATTCGGTACCCTTTACACACCGAAATAAAATTCGATATCAACCAATTCGGTATGTATTCACCGATTTGAAAAACTTTTTGTAAAGAAGATTTCATTTATGCAAAATATGTAATAAAAACAAACTCAATATAATAATAAATATTTCATTCCATTTCATAACAATACTTTTTCACTAAACCATTACATATCATAACCAGTTTTCATCATCATCATCTTAATCAAATCATATATTAACTTAATTTTTAGAAAATAAATAAACATATATTTATTTTGTAAAAACAAAGTTTAAAAATCTTTAAGCAATTTCCTGACTTGTTCAAGTGTCACAAAAAGCACAACCGTAAACGGCCCTTGTCGCGATATCGTTGGTATAAACCCCTTATACAACGCCATAACACCCTCGGCCTTAACCGTTTTAACCGCACAATCAACCGCGCCTTTATAAGGCGGAGCCACTCCTTCAACCACTGTCATATTCATCACTCGAGTCTTGATCACATCAACCGGATTTGAAGCAACCGAGGCCACGAATCCAGCTGCGAAACTAGCAGTCACGTGTGTCATTAAACCGTCAGGTAATATTTCATTTTTGATTAATGTTTCTTTAAACTGATCGTAAGAGGCTAGTTGAGAAGCCGTTACGATCATGGCGCGGTTCACAGTTAGCGATGAACCGCGCCATAAGGAAGTAACTCCTTCCTGTTTAATCATCGTCGATAAGGCGTCGTAGACGCCTTTATAATTACGACGTTGAGCCAACGGAAGACGACCGTCAGCTTGCATTCTCACCATTGCTACGTCAGCTGGATTTCCAACCGCAGCTCCGATTCCTCCAGCGAGTAATCCGGCGGTGATTTTACGAGTTAACGGAAAAGCTCCGGTACTCCGATCAGTCCATTTCTCACGGAATATCTCATACAGTCCCATTCGAGTAGTCGAATACAACGTCTGCCGGAGAACAGTGGCTGAGATGCCGGAAAACAACGCCGCCACACCTTCCGTTTGAAAAATCTTCAAACCTACACTCACAGGTCCAGATCTAACAACTTGTGACGGCGCGTGAGGTAGCGCGTGGACTTGTTCAAACAACGCGCCGTTATGATAAGCAAAAACATGTTGTACATTAGGTTTCAAAATAGGAGCTGATTCACCTTGTAACTGCATACGGACTTTAATCAGATCTAGAGGATGAGTTGAGCATCCAGCAACAATCGAAGCGATTCCACCTTCAACGAAACCTTTAGCTCCCATTTTTAGTAATAATTTTATGAAGACCAATTAGGTTTCAAATTACTGGAAACAAGGAGATGATGAAAAGCAATGGAAGAAAAATGAGGAATAATGGATCTGTGAGACATATAATATTAGGGTTTGGGTTTTGAAATGAATTGTGTAATGGAAAATTGGAGTGAGATTTATAGGTGGAAAATATAAACGCGTTGCCCTAATTTTGTCTAGGACAGGTTGTTTCTAGGAGAAAAAATTGAAAATTTGTTTGACTTAGTTAGGACGCTAAAGAGAATACAATGCTAATTGTTAAATGGAAAAGTTCAAAAGTGAGTTCCAATTTGGCTATAGAGAAACTTCTTTTTGTTATTACGTTTGGTGTTTGGTGTGTTTGGGGTAAGTCGTTGTCGTTGTCGTTGGAGCTTGATTTATATTTGAGTCTGAAGTTTATATATAAAGATAAAAAATATATTTGATAAATAGTTGAAGTTTGAGTTTATTATTGTAAAAAATATATAAAATGGTATATAGAAGTATGAAATATAATTAATATAAGTGGTATTTATATAATTTTATTTATTATAAACTCAAATAATTTAATAAACTACTTCAAGTAGCTTTTGATTTTTAGGCTTATCGAGGCTCATAATTTTAATAAGCTTATTACAAAATCCATAACCAAACAAGACTTATGAATAAAAATATAAGCTCAAACTCAATAATCTCATAAGCTCCAACCAAATATACCAATTAAACAACAAGTGAAGATTCTTAATGAGTTGGAGTTTGGTGTAAAATAGCTAGAAGGATGGGATTATAAAATCTTTACCAATTTAGGGTCAAAGAAAGTGTGCGAAAAACTAATATCACTATCATCGATACGGACTGAATATAAAAGTTAGGGGTAAGCATGACTCGGTTCGGGTTGGTTTTGCATAAAACCGAAATTGGACCAAATATTTCGGTTTTTAAAAGGTTATGAACCGTTCGATTCAGTTTCTCGGTTCTTGACTTCAAATTCGGTTCGGGACGGTTTCCAATCATTATTTTTAGGCTTGAATACTTCAACTAAATAACCAACATATTATTCCACTTTTTTTTTAGGCAATCAAAAGGATAATTTTTACAAAATAACTTAAAATCGTTAAGCTATAACATTTTGATTTTAAATATAAATATAAGTTAGATATATAAAAGTTATATTTTAATAGGATATAATATATGGTTTGTTTTTAGAGTAAAACCAAAACTTTTGGAATATTTTGGTTCTTCATAAATCACAAACCGAACCGCCGGTTTTTGTTTTGGTTCGATTTTTTCGATTCTGATTTGGTTTCTCGGTTGTTCTGATCACCCATGATAAACGTTTTGAACTCGATTAGAATCAAATTGTTGTCGACCAATGCATTTTTATATAATATTCGGTACCAATAAAATACTTTTAAAAGATATATACTAATTGGTCCGGTTTAGGTTTAGTATCGTGCTCAATCTTAAATACATACATATGTATATGCATGTAACGGAGAAAAAAAACCCATAAACACACATCACACAACATGGTTACATGGGTAGCTTTTATTTAAAATTTGGAATGCCCTAAGTTCGTAGTTTAAAGTTTACTCGTTATTTTTAGTTAGAGTAAATTACATAGATCGTCCCTAATGTTTATATCGAATTACGGTTATCGTCCCTAAGTTTGAAAAGTTGCATGGATGGTCCCAAAGTTTAGAGTAATTACGGATTTCGTCCCTATTTTAGACGTCCGTCTAATTTCACCGTTAGGGTTCCCTCACGTGTTAAACACGTGAGGGTATTTTAGTCATTTTGCCAATAAAGTCAAGATTGTGTACCAATAAAGTCAAAATCAAATAAATCACATAATCTCTCGTACAATAATAAACACACACACAATCCGTCATCCCCAAATTCAAACCATCTTTTTGACAAAATCCATTTTTATATCCATTCTCACCAATTCAACCACTTCCGCCGCATTTCTCCGACGAATTCTCTCCGGTCAACACAAAATTATTACAGATTCCGATCACCAATTCATAATTCAACTCAACACATAACATAAACAAATCTTCAATTTCATCAATCAGTTACAATCCACAAAATTAAATAAAAAAATTCATAATTCAACTCAACACACAACACAAAAAAATATTTAGTTTCATCAATCAGTTCCAATACCCACAAGGATCAAACTCAAAATCACAGATGTCGGATTTAGGTAGAATCATTCGGATTCCAGATTCTTTAGTCATTGATGCAGCGGACAGAAACAGGTCATGCCGAAGCAGAATAAACAAACCATTTTTGTGGCTATATCCTCCTTTAATTGTCGCCGGCAGCAGCAGAACCCGTCTTCGTCGTCGCCGGCAGCAGCAGAACGGACCGCCGTCGTCGTCGGCAGCAGAACGTGAAAATCGACGATTAGATGGCGATCGATGGCAGCGCCTGATCCAGATGCTTCTATGTTTGCTTCTGCTTCTTCGATTGATGCTGATTCAACTGTTGTTAGTGTGTGTGTGTGTGTGAAGGGGTGTTAGGTTAATATTGGGGAAAATGAAGTATTAGGTTAAAATTGGGGAAGATGAAGTGTTAGTTTAAAAAAAGGGGTAATATAATTGAAAATGGCGAAAAGACTAAAATACCCTCACGTGTTTAACACGTGAGGGAACCCTAACGGTGAAATTAGACGGACGTCTAAAATAGGGACGAAATCCGTAATTACTCTAAACTTTGGGACCATCCATGCAACTTTTCAAACTTAGGGACGATAACCGTAATTCGATATAAACTTTAGGGACGATCTATGTAATTTACTCTTTTAGTTATTTCTACGTTATGAACTAGAGTTTACCTTGATTTTTATTTTTGTTTTTTAAGATCATAGTATTACCATGATAATAAATTGGTAATTATATTTAGTATATTCACTTTATATTTACTACTTACAAATAAAAATAAAAAAATCTTCCTAAAATATATACTATATGATTTCAAATCATTTATATTCGTTTACCTAAAGTGCTTGATATATCCATATAATATATATTCTCCCCATATATATAAGATTGTTATGTTATATATTTTGGTTCAAATAACATGTGTACTAATTGTGTATTAGATTTTTTGTTGCTATTTAACATATAAAATGATAATGAATGAAATTAACATTTTATTTACGATGTACATTGAGGTTTCAATAAATAAATTTTTCAAAAAGACGTCACACAATCATTTACATTTTTATTCGTTCATAAATTTAATTCATAACTTATATATTAATAAACCAGCTCGCGACTACGTAGCACCATATTATAGTTCTTGAAAATAAATTTGTGAAAATTGTTTTTCATCAAAGACCCTGACAACATATAGCATCAATCAAATATCTATATGTTTTTAAAATCTTTAAACACTTTTCAAAGCAACTTTAAAAGCATTAAGAGGGGGTGTTTGTGTAAGCTTATTTTTTGGGCTTAGGCTTATGTTTTATAAGCATTATATGGCTTATAAAATATAAGCTTTTAAATTTTTATGAAGTGTTTGGAGTAGCTTATTAGCTTATAACAAGACAAAAATATTTGATAAGCTCATACGCTACACAAAAATAGCTTATGAAAACCCCCTTACATAAACTCATAAGCCTAAGCTAATAACCTCAGACAAACACCTAAAAGAAACTTATTTCTCTTACATAAACTAATAAACTAATAAGTCTCTTCTATAAAATAAAACAAACACTGCCGAATGGTCAAATTTCGAGTTTGTAAAAGCAATGAACCAACGGTGACAAATGAAAGTTACTTTTTTCTTCAACAATTTATTTCGGTCCATTGAAAAGTTGATTTGGTTCACATTTGCTTTAATAATGATTGTATCACAATTTAATATAATTACTAATCTATCTAAACATTATATTATTATCATCTTTATCTAGACTTTGCTTTAATATTTGTTATAAGCAAAGTTTACTTTCATGTAATACTATTTAACTATTAAATAGTCTTATGGATAGTCGATTATGATCTTATTATTTGTATAAACTAAGAAATATAGTTTGTAACAGAGAAGGTTATATTAATTTAACAAAAAAAAAAAAAAAAGATAAAAAATGTAAAATTTTCCAAAAGTATGAAAGTATAAACACAAAAGAATCATATGCAAACAAAGATTTTTATTTTTATTTTTCTTTGTTATTCTTAAGAATATTAAGTTTAAAATTAAAAATAAAGTTCACGTAAATTCGCAACTTTTCTAGGTCATTGTTAGAAACAGATACATGCATAACCCATAAATAACATAGAGAAAATCACGAGATTAATCATGTGGAACATAAAAATTTCGAAAATAATCATTAAATTCGCGACAATTTTGTCTTTTATCTTTAGCGCGAGAACGAGATTTTTTAAAATGGGTGATGTATATTAAGCCACGTCATTGGGCGAGAACGGGATTGCCATGTCGCGAGAACGGGTATTAATAGGCGCGGAGACGTGGCTTAATATACATCACCCATTTTAAAAAATCTCGTTCTCGCGCTAAAGATAAAAGACAAAATTGTCGCGAGAAAATTATCGCGAATTTGATGATTATTTTCGAAATTTTTATGTTCTACATGATCAATTTCGTAATTTTCTCAATAACATACTTGAGCCAAATTATGTCTTTCATACATAACATAAACGCTTGATATAATCATATGCATATAGTTAGCAACACTAGATTTATAGATAGATAGATAATAGATCAATTATATAAATGTGAAATGGTCTAAGGCAAGCAATTTAAAATGTAGGCTTACCAAGTTGAATGTTTCTTACGCCACCCAATGTATACCATTGACAATTTATTGTGTACGTGTTTGATAATTACATTGCATAGAGTATGACATTTTTCTATATAAATCGAAATTTCAATTTTAAAGTACAAAGGTAAATTGGCGCAAGCATCCATAGTTTATGTTTCATTTCATTTCTAAAATCTTGTTTATAACGTATTAACTCCTAAAAATTGTTGTATCTGAACCAAAATTATGAGAAAAGACATAACTATTTAAATCATCGGATTAGGTAGGTTATTGGATCGATTAAAATATAGATTTATGGTAACAGTTTCATAATTTAATCGATATCATTCAGAACGAGGTATGACTCAAATATCGTTAGACTAATTTTTACTTTTCGTTGATAATCGAAGCCGTGATTTGTAATGGGGTTAGAGGTAGGGTCAAAGAAGCCAACTTACGCCTTTTGTAAAACCTTTAAAGGCAATTTGACTTTGACTATTTTTCATTTTAATTTTTTTTTGTTTATAGTCTCCCATTTAGACACATGATTACAAGTGTACAATTAAAGTCATGTAAAACTATTTGATTATTGATTAAATATTATACATATGTAAGCATATGTCATAGAAAATAGTTATTATTATATTATGATTATATGTCATATGTAGATATTTTAAGTTATATATTATATGGATCTGGATAAAATAAAAAATAATTTTTCGATCAAAATGTAAGAAAAAACATTGATTTAACAAATTTTTTCTTTAACTCATAATTTTTGAAGAAGCTATTCATACAACCTGTGAATCAAAGTTATAATTTATACACCTTTCGAAAAAGATATTCTAATATAATTACATTGGTTAAATGAACTTTGATAACTTAAAGAGTAAGGTTAAATTGATCAAAATGGTTAATGAACTCCTTTGAGTGTTTGTTTATTATATAAGATTTGGTATCGATTCGGTTTTGGGTCTTATTATAGGTAAGGTATAAAGGGTTATATAGCCTCATGTGGCCATGTTAAGAGAATACAACATCTTATTCTATAATAATTGTACATTAATGTGCTACATTTATAGCTAACAATATGCTTGTTTATACCTTTTTTATTGGACATTTTAGTCTAGATCCATTTAATTAAACATGGGATGGTGTAGATTATATTAAAACTCAACGAGTCAAGTGCTTAAAATCCGTAAACACAAATATAACTTAATGAGTTAAATGGATTATTCAAGTTGGATAAGAAACACGTTTGTGAAAGGATATACAAGGACAACAAGGAACCCATAATTCAAATCGGCGTTGTATGCTTAATATTAAAGTCATCAAAGTCGACTATACGATATGGAATCACTTAACCATAAAATTGATTAGTTCAAATATAATTCAATAAAATTTATTCTTTGAAAATTAGCTAAATATAAAATAAAAGAAAAGTTATAAAATTCCCTTTTATATCTTTTTAGTTCCCCCATAATATTAAATAATACTAAAAATACTAAAAGTTAGCTTCTTCAATTATACAGGCTATCAAATTCCTTTTAAATAGGCTCTTAATATACAAAGGGGTGTTCATGGGAATCTCAGTATATACTTTTTAGTTATTATTTTGAATGGAGGGTGATATTTTGTTGGCCCATTTCAATAGATAGATCAAGAAGTAAAAGTGGGTTTGGGCTTAAAATATATTCTTTAAAATGACAAAATATAAAAAATAACATAAATATAACTATTTTTTATATTGTAACAAAATTCCACTAGGAACAACTGCATACTCTATATATGTCCCTCTCTATCCCGTTAACCCCTGAATCAAAATTCAAAACGCGAATCAAACCATGTCACAAATTCAATTACTTAAACCTATTCATCTTCTTTAACATCTACACAAATCAAATTAGAAAAAGAAAAGAAATTAAACTAATGTTTCTCACTTTGAGTCCTGTTTTTTGTTGTATTTTTCATTCGTCTTGGATGGTTTATCAATATGTGACCGTTAAAGAAAAATGTTTCGCTAAATCTAAAAACAACATTCTTTTAGTGTCAGAAACAACAAAACTAAAACTTCAAGGACCAATTCTGTCATTTCGAATATCTTACTTTACACCTTGTCAATCAAAACCATCTGAACTGTCTCTCTCTCTCTCTCCCAATCTCTCTCTAAATCTCGGCGAGAATCATGCACGGAAGACCTCGGAAATCTTCAAAACCAGTAGACGAAAATGCATCAGCAATCAAAGCATCCAAGCTTCGATCTCTTCAATCTCAATTCCTTCAAAATCATCACAACAATACGTACAATTTCTATATCTATAATTTCATCATTTAGTTATACATTAATTATATAAAAAAACGAATCGATTAATGTAAATTAGGGTTTGATATTGTAGTTACACGAAGGAAGCTTTAGAAATTAATGCGAAGCTTATTGAAGCGAATCCTGAGTTTATGACTGCTTGGAATTATCGAAAACTTGCGTTTGAGTTTAATGTAGGGAGTGTAGTGGAGGAGGAGGAGGAGAAGGAGAAGGATCGTGTTAAAGCGATTATCGATGAAGAATTGCGAGTTGTAAGTTTTCGTTTTAGTTGATTTCGGTACAGTTGATCAAGTGAAGGTGTATGTTTAACCGAAATATTAATGTGAATATTGAAATCGGTTAAATATGTAATGATAAGAACATAGTTTTGTTTTATATGATTTGCAGCGAAACTGATGTTAATCGGTGTTAGTGTTTATTTGTTTAGTCCATTTCATTTCGTTGCTTTTATAGTTTTATTTTGAGGTGCCGTATTCATTTATGACATTTGTTGATTTATGTAATTATAATGTTTTGGTACCGTTGATCAAGGGATGTGAATTTTGAAATTGTTAAATATGTAATGATTAGAACATAGTTTTATATAATATGCAGCGAAAACGAGGTTAATCGGTGGTTCGATTTTTAGTTTTAATCAAAGGTGTTATCTTCGTTTGTGAGATTTGAAACGATGATAATAATTGGAGGAGAATAATCAAGTTGAAAAGTTATAGTTGGGAATTGAAAATTAAAATGTGGATTTTCTGATTAAATATGTATATGTAGGTAGAGAATGCACTTAGGAAGAATTTTAAGTCTTATGGAGCTTGGCATCATCGGAAATGGGTGGTAAGCAAAGGGAATACTTCAACAGAGCGGGAATTGGGGCTTTTGAATTTGTTTCAGAAGCAAGATACCCGGAATTTTCATGCATGGAATTATCGGAGGTGAAGATTTGTATTTGGCGATACATTTAAGCATGGGATTATGTGAGATTATGTGATCTGAATGAATTTATTTGGTATGTAATTTTCAGATTCATAGCGGGAGTGAAGGATATATCAGATGAGAAGGAGTTACAATTTACCACAGATATGATAAATGATAACTTCAGTAATTATTCTGCTTGGCATAATCGTAGGTATGTACATATATTTCAGTTGTGTTTATAACTTTATATCCGTATTTTATGGTATTTGGGTAGTGAAATCAGGGACGGAGCCACGGAATTTGTTCATCGGGGTCATAATTAAAATAAGTAGCGTTTGCACATAAAAGGAGTGGGTTCATAATTAAAATAATTTGTTCATAATTAAAATAAGTAGCGTTCATAATCGTAGGTATGTACATATATTTCATAATTAAAATAATTTGTTCATAATTAAAATAAGTAGCGTTTGCACATAAAAGGAGTGGGTTCATAATTAAAATAAGTAGCGTTTACGACAATTACATAAAGATTTCACTAAAGTTCTATTAAAACTTAAAAAAGGTTAAAAGTCCAGTGGGTTCATCTGACCCCGCTCGTTTTACCCTGGCTCCGTCCTTGAGTGAAATGATTGTAATATTTCATATTCGTTATATTGTTTGTGAAAAAAATGATTATACTGATCTGACTAGCAAAACGGTTAGTTTCAAAGTGCTCCAAGGTTCACTCCCTCAACATTGTTAGTTTGCGTCCTTAATATTTATAATACTTCCTCTAGCCTCCCTTGACTTTGGTGATACATATATCGCCTGAATGTTGGTTACTTGTTTTCTTTAGGAATATGACCCATCTTTAATAGTGTATGTTCGTGTCTCTATTGGTTGGATGCACTTCCATTTTATCAAGGTCATAATAATATTCATTTTTGAATATGTATTGATGGAATCTGTACCTGATTTCTCTCTATACTTAAAAGGAAATCTATTAATCTAAGATGTGGGAAACCGAGCAGGTCGAGTTGGGTAACAAGTCAAAATGGATTCGGGTCAAAATGGGTCTTTTCTTGAATATTTGAAACGCGTCGGGTTGGATCCAAAACACTTTTTGTCCCAAATCATAAGTGTTTTATATATAAATAGCTAGTTTGTCAAATATCAATTAAAAAATCTGTTTTATCAATAATGAAAACACTGGCAAATTTCGACCCGTTTGGCCGTTTCCTTTAAAGCTGTTAAGTAAAGTCAAAATTACCACCTCTAGATATTGTGTTTAACTTTTTTCTTTCTATATTATTTGAATTCTCAGTATCTACTCACTCAATGACTTCTGCAGTGTACTCTTATCTCAACTGGTGGAGAAAAAGGTCGAAGGTTATTTCCCAAAGGAGACTTTCTTAACAGAGGAGTACGAGTTTGTAAGAAATGCAGTTTTCACTGACCCAGATGATCAGAGTGGGTGGTTTTATCATCTCTGGCTTCTTGATCAAACTATAAAAGTCGACATGCCTGTTTTGGTTTCTTCCTGGCCTCCTAATGGCTCTGATATTAATAAAACCACCTTTCCTGTCGTTCTCTATTATAATGAACCTGTTGAAGGTGTAAACTCGAATACAATTTCTGTTCAAACCGAGAATGACATATTTAAAAGTATTACTTGGAATCCACTTTCGACAAATAAGTTTGGTAGTGGTCAAGCTTGGGTGGCACATTTAAGTATTCCTCACGAGGAATTTAACTCATTAAAGACATTTCAAGTGAAAATTGGGTCGGAAGATTCTCGAAGTGTAACTTCTTTGAGCGGTGTTCCGTGTAGCCGACCCTGGTCGTTTTCATTTACGGTTTCTGTATGTCATGATTTACAAACTGCTGAAGACCATAGTTCAGGGAAACTAACCTTTACTGATGAAAGTTACTGTAAAATTGACACAAATTCAAATGGGGCAGCTTTGCTTAATTCGTTTTTCGAGTCGACAATAATTGATGATGAGAAACCTATATCTTCTGAGTGGAAATCTGAGATGATATCTAATGAAATAGATCACTACCGAGAACTATTGTCATGGGCAGAATGGTATGCTTGACCTTTTGTTGATGAATCTCGATTGTCCACTTAATGCTCTTATTACTTTTTTTTAATATAATTCTTGTTTTTATTTTGTAGTAAAATTGGGAAGCTTACACTTGCGAGATTATTGATGGCATCTGATACCTTGATGTCAACTGATACTCCAATTGTTCCAAATGTAGCTCGCACCGAGGAAGTTTTGCAACTATATTCTGAATTGATGAAGTTAGACCCCCCACATTATCAATATTACAAGGACGAGCACAGCCTGGTTTTGCTAAAACAGGTATTTTATTTCTTCCCGCACCAAGGTCTAACATAGAGGTGGCGATTTCAAGCCATTAATTAACTTATAAACTGGTTGATTTGGGTTGTGTTTTATATGTCCAGCCGGTCAAATGAATTAGGCTAAAAGATTTAACTTATGAGGATATGGATCAAATTGGTTGAATCGGTCGAAAGCAATCCCATGTGTAGTCAAATGGTTCTAACCTCCCAACTAATTTTACTAAAACTTCTATTATTTTTGTAATGATGTACATTTTATAATCATATTTAACACATTGGTTATTTATAAACAAGATAATGGATAATATAAGTGTGTGCAGGTCGTTCGACCCACAATTGAAATGTACCTGTTTTGACACGGACGAACCGCCCAATTGCCACTTTAGTCCAACTAGTTGCGAGTATAGGTTATATTTGCGTGCACTCAGATAGCTGTGATATTGTAGGTGACTTCAAGCAAGGAGTCCTTACTGAAGTACTGCTGGCAGCATAAAGAGTCGACTTCTTCGAATAGCACCAGTTCTATATGTGTAAGATTGAACTCTTTATCATTGTCACAAATTGGATCCTTTGAGCGGTTGTTATGGGTGCAAAGCCTTGATCTCAGCCATAACCAACTTCATTCCATTGAAGGTAAAACATCTATACGTGCTAAAAAGCATTTCGGGTCAACCCGACCCACCTAATTTATTAGTGTGTTATGTATATATCACATTGTGTTTTAAAAATGCATTAAACTTTGAAAAGATAACGATCGCCTTTTTGTTATTTCTTCACAGGATTGGAGGCTTTGCAGCTTCTCTCATCCTTAAACCTTAGTCACAATAAACTCGGCAGTTTCACAGCTTTGGACCCTTTGAGATTTATAAAGTCACTAAAAGTGTTGAATGTCTCCTACAACGAGATTGGTGCACACACTGTAGACACAAGACGGTACTTATGCTCATCTCCCCTATCACACACACTTGATTATGATAAAAAGTTCGAAGAATTCGCTAATGGTGAGGCCAAAGTTGTCAACTTTTGGGATTCATATTCAATTTTTCGAGATCTGAATCTAGTGCAGCTAGATATTGCGGGGAATGTTGCGGTTAATGAAAGGTTTGTGTCGTTTTTGGTTAAATTATTGCCTGAACTTAAATGGCTAGATGGTGAAGAATTAAAGTAGCTTATAATATGTTTAGACTTGTATTACTTTCATGTATTCTATGGACTATGAATAGTCTTGTGCATTTTCAATATACGAATACCGTATTTATTTTTTCGTTAGAATAATCTCTTTTATGTTACTCGTGTTGGAGGGCATAATTGCAAAATGAAAATGACGCATAACTTGACCCATTTGGCACCTTCTACTTTAATTGATTGTACCCGTCTGAGATAAAGCATGAAATGTCTAACATTGCTCTATCAAAATGGCATCGCCAGCTATGTCAAGAAACGGATCAACATTTCTAAAGCGGAATTTGCTATAATGATCTCAAATGTTAACCAAAATCGGTGCCCCCAGAATGTCTTTAGTTGTGTACTAAGAATGATTTGGAATCATATACTATGTTACAAACAAAGATGTACTCTTTTGAAAGAAGTCTATCAAACAACAAACAAGCAATAAAACAAAACACCACTAAAGCAAAACATTCATTTGGAAATTGTCAAAGTTAGCAACTTGGTTATGATGAAAAATCAAACATAAATAGTGAATTAGGTGTTTTCTATCACGATGACTTCAAAGTCTTTTAATGTCGACAACCTTTTTCCTAAGGTAGAAAGAATTACAAGTAATAATTCGAGCCAATTTGACGGCTTTTATTGTCGTCAACTCATTTCTCTTTGGCTAATACAGTTAATATAAAAAAAAACATTGTGCTTATACGAAAACATAGATTAAAATAGTTTCGAATTATTGAAAATTGTCTTTACTTTCTAAAATCCATAGAAAAGTATGTATTGATATTACATACCTTTTAAAGATCCCTAAGTGATTAAAATATCTATATCTAGAACTCTCAATATTTTTTGATGACCGATCAAAATCATTTTTCAATAAATATGTAATCAACAAGGCTTTCAACGTAAAGGATAAAGACTCGATACTGTACTCAAAGTGCTCTTGTTCATCTTCGAGGCAAATGCCTATATTTATAGGCAATAGATGTAGCCGTTACGTCTTTAATAATACATTATAAATGACTGATAATAATAATATAATGTGATATTAGAACACTCAAAATACCATTTTCTCCATAAATTTTTCGATTTTATATCATAATACGACACATTTACTATTTTTATGTTTCCTCACACAATATAACTATATATAACATTCACTTTGACACACTAATTCTCATCAAACTAGAAAGCAAGACATACTCAATGTCATTTTATAACATCATGTTTAGTTTAAACTATAAAAAAATGGATTTGAAAAAATAAATATAAAATTATTTATTTTTATTTATCTTTCCCGAAAAACAAAATAAATTAGATATAAAAACTTTCTTCAACTTAAAGTTGAAGGAAGCTAACGAATACAACGATAATAACAACAAAAACCTATCAAACACAAAGTGCGAAACAAATAAATCTAGGACATACTATAAAACAAAAAATGTTAAACAATCAGATCCATAACATTGGAGAAGTAACTTAACAATCCTCAATATAACGTAAACTTCAAACTACAACTTGATCTTTAGAAAGACATCTCACTTTTTCACTTTTACACCTCGACTCTCAATCCATCACAACCACATTAAGCTATACGATTTGAAAAAGAACCGTCACTTAAAATCATAGCCTCAAGAAAAATTTTCAAAATATACCATTTATTTTTCAGACTTCTTTCATATTAATTAACTTTCCAATTAATCTAGTTAATTGCACTAGAATTGGAATCGAAGATTCGTCATCATCTAAAATTACTTATCCATTCTCGTATCTCATCATACCTAATTACTTCTCTTTACTTTCACAAAAAACATTTAAAAAGTTTAATAATCACAACTAACCATCACTAAGTTTAGTTTATGATGCGTTATGATATCATCGAGCCACATTCGAACATAAATATCTTGAAATGACTCATAATATATTCCGATTGAATCACGTATTTCTGAGACAAAGACCTGTCAATCTCTCTGGTTTACAATCTTATACGAAAATCATAATTTAGTCCAATTTTAGAAATATTATTGAAAAGTTATTTACTTTTAAGAAAATTAGTTGATAATTATCCTCTTAAACAATAAACACAATTAACAGGAAAAAAATAAAAAAATTGGTAAAAAAAAAAGTATAACAATTAATAATTTAGTAATAATCTGGATCATCTTCTTCTTCAACCTCGATCCCCTCCTTATTTGTTTCCCCTTTTTATCAAATTCCTCACTCTCAGATTTTCATTTTATTTAAAATTTAAAACCAAAACAATTAATTAATTAATTAAATTATTCAAGCAAACGCTAGATCCATTCAACGTCAACGAATCAATCGATTGAGTTTCTCGATGATTTCGCGCGATGATTAACAATCGGAAGCCACAATCAAAGTTTCGGAAAATTAGGTATTTCATTTTTTAATTAATCATCAATTTGCTGAAATTAATAGTTTATTTTGTTTATTTTTATGTAAATTAAGTTATACGAAGCATATATTTACGTTTTAGAATGTAATGCTGTAAATTTATGTGAATTAACTTTTGTAAATTTAACGGTTTATAGATTCAGTGAAATAAAAAAGTGACGGATGAATTTGTGAGAAATGAGTGTTTTCGAGTAGTCTAGACGTGTTTAAGAAGTTCGTTACCGTTACTCGTGACATATTTTATTGTTTCAATAGTTAAGTCACGAATAATATGAGAAATGAGTGTTTTCGAGTAGTTTAGATGTGCTTTAGAAGATCATTTCCGTTGCTCGTGGATTTTATTTTTGTTTCTCTGGTTAAGTCACGAATTATTTGAGACATGAGTGTTTTCGAGTAGTTTAGATGTGCCTAAGAAGATCATTTCCGTTACTTTTTTACTATTATATTTGTTTCTCTTGTTAAGTCTAGAATTATATGAGAAATTAGTGTTTTCGAGTAGCTTAGATGTGCTACAGAAGATCATTTCTGTTACTCGTGGAACATTATATTGATTCTCTGGTTAAGTCACAAATTATTTGAGAAATGAGTGTTTTAGAGTAGTTTAGAGGTGCGTAAGAAGTTCATTTCCGTTGCTCGTGGATTATTATTTTGTTTCTCTCGCTAAAGTCAGGAATTATAGTGAATGCATAAGGTAACGGAATAATCGGGAGTAATAAACTAATTTTATGGTGTGGAAAATGAAAATAGCTGATTAAGCTTGTGTGAAATGTGATCGCTGTTAGACTAGTTCAATAAAGTGAGGTTGAATCTGTGTGTATGTAGGTGAGAAATCAGAAATGAGTGTTTTCGAGTAGTTTAGATATGCGTATGAAGCTCATTTCCGTTACTTGTGGCATATTATTTTACTTCTCTTTTTTAATCACGAATTATAGTTAAATGCGTAAGGTAACCAAATAATCGAAAAAGCAAATAGATGATTAAGCTTGTTTGTGTATGTGTGGACTGTAATTGCTGCGAGACGACGTCAGTTAAGTGATTGATGTGTTTTGGTTTATGCTATTATGTTTGAAGAGGTACTGATCGGATATGTTGAAGAAAATTGTTTATCTATTTCTTAATGTTTTAATTTGGATTTTATTGTTTTGAAGTTTGATGGGTATAAGTCTTGATTGTGTATGAATTTGGCGCTGGAAGAATGAACCTTGTAAAAGGTGTTGCTGGTCTTATACGGAGGACATCTGGCTACGGTGGAGAGTATGGTTCAGGGTCAACGTCTCACAGGTTCCCTGTTCCGGCTCCAAAATTTACATTCAGGTATTCCTTTTATTCATGTTTACTGATTTAAGACAATAGTTATATGTCGTGCTAAATGTTCTGAAATTCTAAATTAGATTTAAGAGTTGATGTTCTCTTAAGAGCATATGATATGGTAGTAATCTTAAAGTAAGGCGGATGCATATATCATCAACTCTGAACTGTTTTATGCTTAAAGATTGAGAACGAGGATACCCATTTTATCTACTAATGTAATATACAAATAAGGATGTTTTACATGTAGTGAATGAGGCTATCGTATGTGGAGCATCTGGCCTTCTTTGTATAGCCTAAATTAATTTCTTTTTTGCTTCAACATCTTCTAACTAAGGTTTCCAATTTTCTGCTGTTGTCAGTGACATTGGTGATGAGGCGATTTTATCCGCTCTGTGGCAGAGATATCAAAGTATATCTGATAAGGTATTCCAAGGAAAAACACTCTTAACTGGTTTTGTTATCCCTTTTCTTGATATCGAAGTGTCTTTGGCAAAGTGACATTGCATCTCTGCAATTTTCCCCTTATGAATCATCTTAATGGTGTGTCATGTGTGTTTCAGTTGGGTTTTATGCTTTTTCGGGTTATAAGTTATGTGTTCTCCTCGATATTGCTTTAATTCTTCATGTGAGGATTCATAGCTAGATACATTTTGTTCTGTGCTTATGAATGGCGGCAAGAGTTTATAATCATATTGAGATAATTTGCTCCGTCAACCTTGATCACCATAGATGCTATTATCAAAATAAAAGAGTGGCGTAGCAATAAAATCAACATATAAATTGAAGATAATAAATGTTCATTCATTTTTTTCTATAAAAGCGCTAGAATTCTGTTTCTTATTAGTATTTAATGTAAAAAAAGTGTAGGTAAAGGCATATCGATACTTCCCAGACACGAACTGTAATTTCACTACTAACTATCAAGCAATTACTATTAAACTTTGTCATATAACACCTAATGACTTATTGTCTTAAATTTCAGGCAGAAAGACAAAAAGCTTTTTATATATTTCTTAAACAGTTTATAGTAATATACAAAAACTGGGAGCCATTTGATTCAGAACTTTCTTCAGAGGCTGCTTCATCTGCTGTCTCTGGGGAGTACCCTCAAAATCCAGATGAGGTTATCATCGGCTGCTCTGCTGCACATCCCGCTGAAATCATAGTGGTCTTAATAGAAGAAGTTACACACTTAACAACTGTGGTCACTGAATGTAAGTCAATGTTTTTCATTTTCTTTATCCTCTCTGTTATTGTTGGGTTGCCTACTGCCGTAGGATATTCCCCTATCAGTATGCTACAAACTTAGCACAATTTTTACTCCCAAAACAACTCGTGGCGACTCATGATGTATTCCAGACACTAAAAATTCATTACTTATTTACTTGATATAACTTGCTGCATAAACTAAAATAAAAGCTAAAAACACTCTCAAGGGCATGCATTTTTATTTGTGAAGTACCACTATATAACTCTCATATCGATTTTATACTCTTTTAGGGAGTTAGGAAAAAGTACTGGTTTATTTTTTTAATTCATGTGGAGTTATAAAAACTTAAATAGCCCAGTTCTCTTACACACTTGCTTAATTTTCTGGAGAATTTTCACCTGTGTGTGCTTTATATTTTCTGCATTTGATTACATCATCTAACCCAAATAGCATCATCAACAGATATTTCAGGGACTTCAAATAGCTTAGCCATCACATCTGAAGGTCTTGCTGTCTTGAATGCGTTGATTATCATGACCCGGTCAATGCATAATTGTAAAGTTTTGGGCTATTATAGTGGAATCCAAAAAATGACGGCACTAATGAAAGGTATGTTATTAGTTTGTTATATTTACATTCTCTGTCTGATGCTTGTAACACGTTTTGGTGTTCAAATTAGTAATTATTATATATATGACAGATTTGTACTAAAAAAATGAGGGCCTATGACTTGGTATACAACAGCTAATAGTCTCTATTAACTTTCAGCTTTTTGAGAAAATTATCCTTGAGTTTTCATTGCTCATATTGCCTTGTACTTTGTAATGGTCAATGATGTTATCCAGCAATAGCTAAAATTGCTCTATAAGATCTTTGTTTGTGTCGTTGATGGTCAATTATGACTTTATCAGTTCATCCAGTAAATATCAACTGTCTTAATATCTTTCATTTATTCTTATTTTCTGAAATATAAGTTGTCTCTTGAATGAAACTATTGTACGGAGCTTTGGTGATATACTTGCTGTGAATTTCTCCCTAGACTTCTGAAGTATATTTTATTACCCTTAAATAGTTGCATGTTAAAGCTCAAAGAGAGGAACTTGCTTATCTTTATCTGAAGTATATTTCTGTTTCGGTTGCCTCTTTTTTAAGTATTTGTCGGATAAATTTTTGTCTGTCCCCTCTCTCGTGTGATGTGCTTAGCTGCAAGATTGTATATGTTCTTGTTTCCTTTTCTTTATAGCTTTTATGTCTTGATCTTGCATCAAATTTCCATACTTGTCATTGTTCGTGACTTGCATTTAATATATTGATATATTTTTTAGCGGCTGTTGTCCAATTGAAAACCATTGCTGGCTCACTTTCCGCTGATGAAACATTATCAAGTACTAATGTAGAGAAAGCTGGTCTTTTACAAAAGATACTTGTACATGTGATTTCAATCGTGTGTGGCTTTATCAATTTACGAATAGATGTACATGGAAAGGCTCTGATAGACATAGACAACTTGGAGGCTTCTGTTGAAAAAATCGCCACAACTCCAGAGCCTTTTGCCGATTCAAGGGACCCACTTCCTGAAAAAAGAGTAGAGTGGCATCAGAAGGCAGTCATATCAGTGATGGAAGCTGGTGGTCTTAATTGGTTAGTAGGTAAGGTATGCATCTTCAGGTTTACCGTCTTGACTTGTTAGTATATTGAGAACTAAGTTTTTTGAATATTTGAGCTAATGAAGTTAGGCTGTTAATATATTCAGTAACAAAAATGGGATTTTCTGCCATTTATAACTAGTTAGTTGTGGATTTTTGATAGCTAAGGATCTAGTAACTCATAACTATTTGAAGGAGTATGTAGAAAATATTGAATGATAGTTGTGGCTTAATTAAGTTACACAAAGATTCTTATACTGATTGAAAGGGAATACTAAAAGATACTAACAAGAAGATTCACGAGCTAATATTAGAGATAAATTCGTTTGTTCTTTTTTGAGGGACCTAATTTTTGGATGTATTTTCAGAGTTGTTGCGTGTGATGAGAAGGTTAAGCCTGAAAGAACAATGGACAGATTCATCTCTTCAGTATCTAACTTTAAGAACTCTTCAGTTGGCACTAACTGATAACCCACGTGGTCAAAATCATTTTCGGAGCATTGGGGGACTTGAAGTGTTGTTGGATTGTCTGGGAGTTTCATCATATAACTCCTTAAGATCAAGAAATTCCTCTTCTTCTGATAATGAAAGGTAACACATTCCTCTGTTCTTCCATTAATCTGTTTAATCTGGGATCGTGGATTTCATAATGCAGAAAAGCTCGGTACTATATGTTGAGGTTCTTGATTAATTATCCCCCTAATTAAAATAGAAGATTTCCTATGGAAGTGTGAAAAGTATTATATTTTAATGTTTTGGAATTTTGCATTTTAGTCCCTAGACTTTAAGGACTTAGCGGTTTCCCCCCCTAAACTTTAAAGACTTAGCGGTTTCCCCCCCTCAACTTTAAAAACTTTAACGCTTTTTCACCCTCAACTTTAAAAAATATAACGCTTTTTCACCCTAAACTTTAAACGACTTTTAGCTTTTCCTGTCTGCACTTTATATGTTTTTGCGTTTTGCCCCCCTCAGCTTTAAATAATACTTTTACGCTTTCTACCCCTCGGAATTTTATTTGGTTTTAGCAAATAGCTACATTTATATTTCGATAAAAAAGTAAAAAAACAAAAACTCGAGTCAAACGACATCCTCTCCTCTTCTCGCTTCGATCGATTAATAATAAATAACGACATCGTTTTAGCAAATAGCTACATTTATATTTCGATAAAAAAGTAAAAAAACAAAAACTCGAGTCCTTTTATCCGGAGTAGGATAAACGACATCCTCTCCTCTTCTCGCTTCGATCAATGACTTGATCCGGACCTGATGGGATGGAATGTCGTAAACGTATTATTTAAAGTAAAAAAAAAGTTACGATAAGTAAGAAATAAAAAAGACGTGGAAGCCCAACAATAATAAGCCCAAACGAAGCCCAAAAAACCCCCAAAAAACACCCTCAGCCCATACCCGGGCACGAAACATGGCCTGATCTTGCATGCGACGGAGGTTATGGGAAACACGTTGCCATTTCCAGAAATACCGCAAAAAAAACGAACCCGTGCAACGCACGGGAAACCTCTAGTTGGATTAATATATGTAAGTAGATGTAGACCATGATATTTGGGATATGTTTATCTACTCACTTGAGTTCATAATGAATTTGCCCACATATATGTTTGCTTTAAGAACAAGAATGTCAAGTGTTGATTGATCTGATTTATATGTGTATCGATGTGTGTGTTTCCATACAACTTTTTTCTTCCGGAAATCTTGAAAGATGCATATGCTTTGTTAACCTAATCATTTGCTTTTCATGATTTGTAGCAGAGATGGAAATCCTTTGATGTGGTGTTTGCAGCTCCATCTTCTTTCTTTGGAGGTTCTCAGGGAAGCGGTGTATCCTTTCATTTGTGCTTTATCAATGAACGAAAGTACTGAATTACATGCCACATTATTGCACTTTTTATTTTATATGTTTTGTTGCACTTAACCATGTTATAGCTTTGGAAATTTAAACAATTTGCAATTTTTATGTGAAAACGGAAGAGTACACAAGTTTGCAAATAGCTTTTGTTTGCCAGCATTCGTTTTTCAAGAATATATGCAGAAAAGAAGCAACTCGTCTCTAGAGGAAGATTTAAAAATTTCTTCCTTTGATGATGGCGATAGCAAGAAAAAGATTCAGAATATAGGAATAACTGTAAAATCTTCGTCTGTGAATACACCTAGCTGCCAGTATTGGAGTAATTATACTGTCAATTTGAGCAAAGCCCTCTATTCCTTTGTTCTCACACTAGAGGATTTAAGATCACATCAAGTGCAATCATCTGGTCGAAGTGCTTTTCCATTTTCTTCTGTATATGGGGAACTTTCAGTTAAGTTCATCATGAGGGTTCTTCTAACTGTATTTCCTAGCATCAAGGCCTTTTCCAATCAGTCTGATCTTCCTAGCCACTTAAGGTGAATAGTTTTCTTACAAAGTATTCTTTATATAATATTATTTTCACAAATATGCTTATTTTTGATGTATATTAAGGAGAATATTTTCCATGGGCTTGGTACCTCCGTCGTTTTCATATAGATAATTTTGTTGGTGTTCATCTGATTGCAGGATATTTTTATATTCACTGCAACATTATGTTCTCTTCGTATTGAGGAAGATCCTTGTTTTATCACCCTCACTGCTAGATGTATTTCGGTCTGAAGGGGTGTGGGATTTTATCTTTTCAGAGCACTTCTATTTTGGTAGCGGTCCATCAGTCATTCCCGAAGCTTATATTAACTTTAGTGATGTTCGTCCCTGGAGCAATGAGCCTTTTACTCGTTCAAAATCCTTCAATAAACAGGTATCAAGTAATGAAGCTGATATCCTTCAAACTAATGTAATTTCAGTTGTTGAGTTTGCTGCAACCCTGGATGCAACTTCACATAATATGGTGAGCTCTCTCTTTTTTCTACTGACAACTACTTTATCGGTAAAAATATTAGAAACCGAAAACATAATGAGGCCACTTGTATTTATAAAATAATGAGGCCACCCAAGTATCCTCCTTTTTTCATCAAGGACGCCTATATATTGAAATTACTTTACAGGCCACTCAAATATGTAGTTGCTTTCATTTATACCAATCACAGTCAGAACATGTCTAATGATGAAAATGTCCTCGATTTTTTGAAACGAATTTAATACCTTTGATGAGGTGTTAACATGTTATAGCTGTTCTTAAAAATTTCTGGGCATTTTTGTCATCGGACGAATTTTTAGCTGGAATTGGTATAAATGAATTACCCTATAAAGTAGTTTCAATGTATGCGTGACCTAATGGATAAAGAATAATACATGGTTGGCCGTCACATACAGTTAAGTTGATCAGAGAGTATTGTTAACGTATCTAATGTTTTTGTTTTGGCAGCCTGAATGTTCCGTGCTTTTAGACGCCCTTGAGCTGTTTGCTTCTAATCCTGAGGTTGTCACTGGTCTTGCAAAGTGTCTGCTTCATATTTTGCAGCTTTCACCCGAAAAAACGTTTTCCTCTTTTAAGTCACTTGATGCAATTCCCCGAGTGCTCAAAGTTGCTTGTTTTCAAGCTCACGAATCAAAAATACCTTTAAGTGATTCAACAGAAACAGTTCATCGTTGCCGTGATTGTATGGAAGCTTGTATACAGCTCTTTGCAGAATACTATTCGGTTACAGAAGAAGCAAAATATTTGGTTTTGAATAGTTCCACTTGTATAGATTGTTTGTTCGAGCTTTTCTGGGAAGAATTTTTAAGAAGTTCCATGCTTTCTTATATTTTTGCCCTGATGAAGGTATATTATTTTTACCTTTTGTATGTGGGAATGTATGTGTGGGTCTGTAAGTATTTGTATCTGACCTGGTTGCATGGGTTGACCTGCAGTTCATTCCATCTTCTGTAGATGACCAAAAGGCGAAGCTATATTTATGTTCTAAATACTTAGAAACATTTACACATGTCAAAGAAAGAGAAAAAAACTTTGCGAAGCTATCAGTTGATCTACTGGTTGGGATGAGGGACATGCTTGTGAAAGACCGAGTGGTATTTTTTCTTGTTCATGTATCTCATAACTTTGTTTTTTGGATTTTGCATTTTGAAAATGATCCTTTGAGTATCTGTATATTTGCAGTACTTCCAGACTTTGTTCCGTGACGGGGAATGTTTTCTGCATGTCGTATCTTTATTGCACGGGAACGCTGAAGATGAAGAAGGTGAAAAGCTGGTTCTTAATGTTCTACAAACTCTAACCTCTCTGCTTACGGGTAATGATGCCTCGAAGGTACCAGCTTCATTTAGTTTTCTTTTTTCTTATTTGTAGCATATAATTTCTCGCCCCTTGCAGTTTTGTCTCTTTGTTGCAAAATAGTTGTCACACTTTGCATTCTCAAACTGCTTTCACTTAAATTTGCCAATCTAGATGGTGATATACTATATTAATGGATAATTTATTTTGTTAGCAATGGGGAAACTGAATTAATGAATAAACGTTCTGGGTGTTTTAGGGATCTTTGTTTTTTTTTTCCTGCTGAAACGAAGATCTTGAATTTCCATAATCTTTTCTAAAGTTTAAAATACTTGGTTAATTATGCTATGTTTGAAAATTTATGTAGGCTGCTTTTCGAGCTCTTGTCGGCAAGGGTTACCGGACCTTGCAAAGTTTGCTGTTAGACTTTTGTCACAGGCGACCAAATGCAGGTCTTCTAACTGCTCTACTTGATATGCTTGTTGACGGGAAGTTTGATCTTAATAAAAACCCTGTGATTAGGGTATGTTTGCTAAACCTTGTTTTAGACAGCTTTGATATCAACAGCCTTAGGCGGTGTTTGGGTTGGAAGTTTGGGAAAGGGAACATGAATGTAAATGATAGACGGTGTTTATTTGAAGGGTAGAGGGAAGGGGTTTAAAAATTAGGAATCATATCCATAAAATTGAGGCTTCTTCTTACCTGCCAAAGGGGAAGGGTTTAGAAATTGATACTCATTCACGTTCCACACTACTATCAAACCCAAACCCATTAAGATTCGTGACAGAAAACCAAACACCGCCAAAGTTTTTCATATGCTATGCTTAAACTAAAGATTTCAAAATATGTCGTTTATCATTCCTTATGATTTAGTTTTTGTTTTATTTTGTATTATGGCTTCTGATTTTGAGTTTCTCCTTTCGTCTGAATCAGAATGAAGATGTTATTGTACTTTATCTGAGTGTATTGCAGAAGGTTAGTTACTCATCTTTCACTTTGTATCATTATTTATTATTATTGATTTTCCTTGGAGCTAGCAATAATAAATTATTATGATCACACATGGATTTTTCTGAATCATTACTTTTCCATCTTAAAATTGGGCAGAGCAGTGACTCGATGCGAAATGAAGGGCTGAACATATTTCTTCATCTACTTAGAGATTCCTTATCAAATAGAGCTTCATGTGTTTGTGTGGGAATGCTTAGCTTTCTTCTTGACTGGTTTCCTTTTGAAGAGAATGAAAGTGTTGTTCTGAAAATTGGGCAGTTAATTCAGGTCACCGGTGGACACAGTGTATCCGGGAAGGAAATTCGCAAAATCTTTGCTCTGCTTAGAAGTGAGAAAGTGGGGACTCGGCAACAGTATTGCTCACTATTATTAACCAATATTTCATCAATGCTAAATGAAAAAGGACCAACTGCCTTCTTCAATTTCGATGGACCTGATTCTGTAAGTTTGGTGCTATTTAATCAACTAATTCACTTGAAAAAAGCTTTGCGCCTTATGCATGCTAATGCCTATTTTATGCTGATCAACATACTTCAAGGGAAAATAATTAATAATTTTTGGTCACTGTGAGTACATTTTTTTAGTTATTTTTGGTAGTTTATGCATCCGGAAGTCTGTTTTTATGACTAATAGAACAAAAAGAACCCACCAAAAGATACGTTAAGTGACCACAACGAAACACAAAAATACTTTAAATGTCCAAATTGGAATAAGAGCAAGTACATTGACCAACATAGAACAAATATGCACTTAGGTTACTTTTTTATGTACTCTGCTCATCATTTGTATATTCTTGTGATAAGAAGTTATTCCTTTCAAGTGCAATAAGTTAGTTTTGAAGGTTGAGCTAGTTCCCTCTTTGTGGATGTTTCCAAAAAAAGATAAAACCTTCTTAACTTGTTCTTGATGCAACAGTTTGCAACTGAATAAGATTCTCCTATATTTTCTAATTATCCTAAAGTATGAAGCTCATACATCTAGGTTTTCCACAAATATTATTATTTTTGGGCTGATGCATTCTTGTTTTTATTATCTTGTGATCATTTTCTTTCTTTCAGGGAATAATAATCAACACCCCGGTGCAGTGGCCTCTTTATAAGGGATTTTCCTTTTCTTGTTGGCTTCGGGTAGAAAGCTTTCCCACAAGTGGAATGATGGGGCTCTTTAGTTTTCTTTCAGAAAGTAAAAGAGGATGCTTGGCTGTTCTTGGAAAGGATAGACTATTTTTTGAGGTAGTATGAATACTATGATCCATATGTTTGTAGTATTTTGCATTTTCTTCTTCATTTTGTTTTTATAGCCACTTAAATTGTCCATACTATCATGATTAACTTTGGCCAATTATTCTATCAGTACCAGCTTTGCACTTTAATTTTTTTTTACCTTTGCAGTCTATTTACCAGAGACGTCAGTGTGTTACGTTTCCTCTCAACCTTGTTGGTATGAAATGGCATTTTTTGTGCGTAACTCATAGTATTGGCAGAACTTTCTCTGGAGGGAGTCAGTTAAAATGTTATTTGGATGGAGTTCTTATTTCATCCGAAAAGTGCAGGTTCTAATTCATTTGTGGATTTTGTTTATTATCTATAGGTTGACGTATTTTTGTTTTATTTTGTTTTTATATATAGGAATTATTTTTTATTGTCTTTTTATGGTCATGTACAGCTATGCCAAAGTCTCAGAATCCTTGACCAATTGCAAGATAGGAGCACCAATTTTACATTCTTCTCAAGAAGATGGTGCTTTTTCTTCCGTCAAAGAATCATATCCATTTTTTGGTCAGATTGGTCCAGTCTATCTCTTTAATGATGTCATCACATCTGAACAAGTGCAAGGAATCTATTTCTTAGGTCCGAGCTATATGTACTCGTTTCTTGATAATGAATTTGCAGTTTCTGCTGATAACACGTTGCCCAGTGGACTTCTTGATGCCAAAGACGGTCTTGCCTCCAAAATTATTTTCGGACTTAATGCCCAGGTTTTCTTTCAAAAGTCTGCAGATAAAAATATAAATGCTTATTTTTTCCTTAGAAGTTAGAACATCTCCCGTGTATTACAGCATTTTGGTGCACAAATGTCACGATTAAATTACTTTCTGTATAAAATTAAGAACAAGTTTGAAATTAATAAAAGTTAGCCGACTAACTTATGTAATTAGGCATATGAATCATTTTCCTATTAATAATTTCAGTGAATAAATAATATAGATTTAAAAACAAACATATTCAAGATTGTGCTTATTTTAATAGTCTCAATGAGATTGTTCTAACATTATATATTTTTATGAATTAGTTTTGACTTTTGATGCCAATATTTAAGAAAAATTCTTGCCTTGTGATATTTGATGTGATGAATAGTGTTACACCAAATTGTTTCACCATTGGTGCTTTGGTGCATATATTGGAGATGGTCTTATGGTCTGCCAAATCACTAAAAGATTAAAAAGTTCTATATTTGAACTCCTTTTTCAGGCTAGTAATCGAAGGACATTGTTTAATGTTTCACCTTTGCTTGATCATGCACTTGACAAGAATTCATTTGAGGCAACTGTAACAAATGGAACACAACTATGTTCTCGCCGCTTGTTACAACAGATTATATACTGTGCTGGGGGTGTTTCTGTCTTTTTCCCTCTATTCACTCGCATTGATTTATATGATGACGACAGTCAACAACTTGAATACAATCTGCTTACACCTATAACAAAGGAGCGTTTAACTGCCGAAATTCTTGAGCTTATAGCTTCTGTTATGGACGAGAACCTGTCTAATCAGCAACAAATGCTCAATCTTTCTGGTTTTTCAGTTCTTGGCTTTTTGTTGCAATCAGTTCCTTCGCAACAGATTAATATGGAAACCTTATCGGCCTTGAAACATATGATGAATGTTATTTCAAATTGTGGTCAGTAACCCTACAAAAGTTTGTGGAATAATTGTTTATTTGTTATTTCTGTAATACTTATATGTTTGATGCCTGTCCAGGTTTGTCTGAAGTTCTTGTAAAGGATGCTATCTCACATGTATTTCTCAATCCTTTCATCTGGGTATATGCTAGCTACAAAGTGCAACGAGAATTATACATGTTTCTCATTCAGCAATTTGATAACGACCCAAGGCTTCTCAGGAGTCTATGCCGCTTTCCACGCATTCTTGATATAATTCATCAATTCTATTGGGATAACATGGTATCTTATCCTACATCTGTAGGCAAACCTCTCATGCAACCTATAACAAACAAAGGTTTTGGAGAGAGGCCCAACAAGGAAGAAATACAAAAAATACGTCTCCTTTTACTAAGTATTGGCGAGATGAGTCTCAGGTATGCGTATTTTTCATCCGTAGTAAATTAGCAAGTTTATTTGACCCAAGTTAGTTGGGATGGTCATTTATTAAACCGTTTATATGATTATCTATCTCAGTACACTCAGACTGTAGACCCTTAAAAATCTAATTAAACATGCCTGGATTTTGCAGGGAGCATATTGCAGTGTCAGATATTGAATCCCTTGTATCCTTCTTTGAGACAAGTCAAGACATGGCATGTATTGAGGATATATTACATATGATTATCCGAGCTCTTTCTCAAAAGTCACTACTTGCATCTTTTATTGATCAAGTCAATTTAGTTGGTGGTTGCCATCTTTTTGTTAATCTGCTTCGAAGGTATTTATGGCAGCATAGTAACATCGTGTAAATTTATTTGCAAAGTTGTTGTTCCATCTTCAGATTTGCTCATTTATAAATGGATGATTTTTCATACTAAATGACAAATCTATATCATCCATTAATTAATTTTATTGATAAAGCACTATTATGGCTGGAGTCAGGATGATGTCTGAAACGGCCACTACGTTCCTGATAAATTTTGCATTTGAATAATCATAAAGATCGGAAGACAACATAATCCTAACAAGCTACCTCCTCCCCCCACCCTTCCAAACACACACACACACACACACACACACACACACACACCCTACCCACGCTTAAAGAAAAAGTCATCCAAATATAGATTAATGCAAAAGAAAAGTGATATTCATCTTTCAGTGTTATAAATAGCCATGATACAGACATGTTGATGCTATAACAGGGCTGCAAACCTATCAGTTTGTGAACCCGAGTTCAAAAGACGGCCAATTTTGTTTTGATTCCATATTTTGTTGTTATTGTAGGGACTATGAACCAATCCGATTGCTCGGCTTGCAATTTTTGGGAAGACTTTTGGTCGGTATCCCTTCTGAGAAGAAGGGGTCAAATTTTTTTACTTTGGCTATAGGAAGATCAAAGTCTCATCTAGATGGCCCCAAGAGAGTCGAGTTAAGGTTGCAACCCGTTTTTTCTGCCATGTTAGACAGGCTGTTCCGATTTCCTCAGACAGATGCTCTCTTTGAAACTTTTTTTGATGTTCTTCTTGGTGGTGCTAGCCCAAAACAGGTGATGTAAAATACATAATTATTTGGTTTTGAAACTATGTGGCACTGGTGTTTTGTAGTGTATTTAAGGTTTTGTCTGTATAACTTTATCAGCTAAAGAGGGATGATGTGTTATATGTGACGTCTGATAAAAACTGTTGCGTATAAATATATGTTGTATTGCCTCTAAAAGCTATCTTTTTAGTAAATATGTCCCTTCTCATGAGCAGTTTTCTCTTTTCAATCATAGATGCCTTTGATTTACTCGTTCTACTCTTGAAAGGCTGTACTAGCTGAAAGCTCTTGTAATTACTTTGCAGGTCATACAGAGACATAATCAGCCCGAGAGCCAAAGAATCAAGGGAAACAACTCTCAGTTCTTCTTACCTCAAATATTGGTTCTTATATTTAAGTTTTTGTCTGGCTGCGAGGATGCAAATGCAAGAACAAAAATTATTGGATATCTGCTAGAATTGCTTGATTCAAATATCTCCAACATTGAGGCACTTATGGTAAGGGATTCAAATATTTTGGTTCTTATTGTGTTATATGTACTAGGAATTGTTTTGATTACCCGAGACCTTTTTGTAGGAAAATGGATGGAATGCTTGGTTAGCTGCTACCATGAAGCTTAAGGTGTTGAAAAAATACAAATTGAAGTCCAAAGTTCATAGTGACAGTGAATTAGCCGAGCAGAACAATGTGAGGACCCTATTTTCTGTAGTTCTTTGTCACTACGTATACTCGATAAAAGGTGGCTGGCAACATTTGGACGAGACTGCGAATTTTCTCCTCATGCAATGTGAACATGTATGACTCCCCTTCCCTCGTCACAGAATCTTTAGTTATTTTTGTACTCATTTGTAACTGTTTTATCCATTTTACAGGGTGGCAAATCATATTGGTATCTGCTTCGTGATATTTATGAAGACTTGATGAAGAAACTCGTGGAATTATCTTCTACGGAAAATATCCTTTCCTTGCAACCATGTCGTGACAACACATTGTACCTTATGAAACTAATTGATGAGATGCTGATTTCTGAACTTGATAACAAGCTTCCGGTATGGTGTTACCTCTGTAGACCTTTAATATCATTTAGTTGGATTACCTTCATAGGACAGTTTTATTTGCATACCATTCTACGATAGTTAGATGTGTTCACATTGTGGCACTCTTTGTGATAACATAATTATGTGTTGACTATCAATAATACAACAAAACGGAAAGAAGAATATGGTATAAAAGAAAGAAAAATCAGCAAGTGCTATTCTGCTGTGACGTCCTTTAGTGCTATGATTGGACCTTAAATGTTACTTTTTTTGTTTCTCTTACATACTTGTTGAAGTTAACATAGTAGATAACTTAAATGTCGAAAATCGTGTGATGTTTAAAATGTAAACATCGAAGTAGAAATGCTCACACTAGCTTTGGAAAAGCTCCTCAAAATCGAAGTCCTATACTACTGTTTAGCATATAGTTCAGGCAATTGGCACATTATTTAACCTAGTCAGTTTTTCTTTTTGTTATTCTTGGCAGTTTCCAGCATGTGGCTATGATTTCTCTCCTGAACGCATTGAGTTGGAAAATGATAAAGATCTTGTCTCTGCTTTATACGAGGCCCTTCAGGGAGAAAATCATGATCATATCTCAAGGTACTCTTAACTTGTTGTTTTCACTGAAAAGAATAGGGGAACTATACCAGAGAAGTCAAAAAAACAAATACCTTATATTTTAGCTAACAGGAGAATGAAGCTTATACTATGAACGATCTATGTAATTTCCCCAAGACAGAATAACAATTTGTATGGTACTATGGTCAAGTCCATTTCCGATATTGTCACTATTTTTAATATCTCGATTATTTTCACTGTATTTGGGGAAAATGTATGTGGTTTTAATGGCCTATCAATGTGGGTGTGTATGCGAGAAGCATACACTGATACACCATGTTACATCATCCCTGTCGTCGGTATGCTTATCCATATCTGACATAGATAAATACTTGATTTTAAGGCACAAAAAGTCTTTATTCTTACTTTGTATGACCATGTTGTTACGATTCCTTGCAAACTTATTTTTTAGCTTGTTTTTCATATATTCTGATTGCCCTAAGATTAATATCTGTCCCCTTATCTGGCAGAGATCCAAAGGTTCTCATTCAACCTACCCTCAATGAATTTGAAAAGATTGGTGACTCTTGGTGGAATCTCTATGATAAGTTGTGGATTGTCATTAGCGAGATGCACGGGAAAGGGCCAAGCAGGTTCTTACAAAAGTCATCATCTACCATTGGACCATCTTTTGGTCAAAGAGCTCGTGGTTTGGTTGAGTCACTGAATATTCCTGCAGCTGAAATGGCTGCGGTTGTTGTATCAGGAGGAATCAGCAATGCATTGGGTGGAAAGCCTAACAAAGTAATTGATAAAGCCATGCTGCTAAGGCCTGAAAAGTGTTCAAGAGTTGCTTTTCGACTTATGATTGTATATTTATGCAAGGCTTCTCTAGAAAGAGCTTCACGATGTGTCCAACAGTTCATTCCCGTACTGCCTTGTCTCCTGACGGCCGATGATGAGCAAAGCAAAAGTAGACTACAACTTTTTATCTGGTATTGTTCCCCAATTCTTTTCCATTTTCTAAAATTCACATGTGTCAAAATAAAAATGAGTTCAAAATGTAACGGGTGGAATGGGCCAGACAGGTCAAACAGGTCGAAAGTCTCTCATAGTCCTTTTTAATTGTGAACAACTCAATAGTTCCTTTTCTCCAAGGATATAATTTATTATTGTAATACTACTCCATTCGTCCCAAATTTACAGTTCTGAAAAAAGGATTAAATGAAATATATTATTGATTAAATTTCTCGTATTACCCTAAGTTTTTTTATTTTAATTTCTCATATACTACTACTATTTTATGGGAATCATTAATTCATAAGGGTAAAACCGTCATTTTAATTAATTAAAAGCTGGATCGTTTGTTTTTTGTTTATGGACAATAGTTTTGGGATGTGGGATTTTTTGTTATCTTAATTAACGCATTAGAATTCAAAAAAGAGAAAAAGTGGAAAAAAGTGTTTGCGAGCCAACTTGGCCTGTCGTGTGTCGACCCATTTCCACCCGGACATGTTTGACCCGTTACCCAACCTCAGGACCTGCCCATGTTATCGCCTCCACTTGTCATGTATACTTGTTATATCAGCGACCATTAATTTGACAACGTAAACTTTCTACATAGGGCTTTGCTTGCTGTTAGATCCCAGTTTGGGATGTTGGATGATGGTGCTCGGTTTCATGTTATTGCACACTTGATCCGAGAAGCAGTCGACTGTGGGAAGTTGATGTTAGTAACCAGTATCGTTGGAAGAGATGATACATTAGATACAGGAAACATCTCAAAGGAAGCAGGAACAATTCAGAATCTAATACAAAAGGATCGTGTGCTTGCTGCGGTGTGTCTTGCACTTCCTTTTCATTCTAATTCACATCAGTGACCTTCCATGCTCAAATTTTCATGTTCACATTTGTAGTTTTGCGTTTCCGTATATCTGCTAGTTATGCGCTTGGTGGCAAGTTGGGGTATTCAAAATGTCCCGAAACAGAATAATCGATCCAAAATCCGGTGAACTTAACCGGTTTTTGGTTAACCGGACCACTTGCTTAGATGTTTTATTATGTTTTGAGTCATATTTGTTTACGATATATCGTCTATCCACTGATTTTTGGATGTGGCAGACATTTATGTTAGGACATCTGTTAATGGAAGAATCATCTTTTTTTTCTTGGTCATATTGACCCTCATAGAAACTAGCAATATTGTCTGACTACATTAAACTTGTTACACCGAAGATCTCTTTAATTTTGTCATTGTGTTTATCGGTTAAAGTGTCTCTGCAGTCACTTGTATTATATTTTTGTGTTAACTTGAATTTTGACGCATTCCTGCTAAAATCTTGTCATTTTATGATTCAGGTTACAGATGAGATTAGATATCTAAGAAATTCTACTGTGGAAAGAACGAATCACCTGATTGATATACGTGTTAAGATGGATGAGAATAAGTCTTCTGATTTGAACCAGTGGAGAACTTTTGAAGAAGAAGTACGCAGCAGCTTAAATTCCATTTTGGCCTCAGATGATAGCAGAAGAGCTTCCTTCCAGCTTGCTCATGACGAGGAGCAACAAGTGACCGCTGTAAGCTTACATTTTTTAGCTTTATATTCGAAAGTGTATTTAAAACACATAAAACCTTGTAAACGTTTTATTATAAGAAAAAGTATTGTTGGAAATAACATCGTTTTTAAAATCATATTTACTAATTTATAAAAGACAAAAAAGAGTGTGCCAACCTGCTCTACCCCATTTTGACCCGTTATTCTACTTGCCTGACACACTCATTTTGCCACCTCTGCTGCCTAGTTGCATTGTTATGCCTTCGATTTGGATTTGTTGTTATCTACCCTAAAACGTGATTTGTAACAGGAAAATTGGATACACATGTTACGCACTCTGATTGATGAAAGAGGTCCATGGTCAGCTAATCCTTTCCCTAACAACACTGTTACACACTGGAAACTCGACAAGACAGAAGACACATGGCGGCGTAGGCAGAAGTTAAGACAAAATTATCATTTTAATGAAAAGCTTTGTCATCCTCCATCCACTCTTCCTACCAATGGGACTATTCCATCTACCGCTGAAACTAAATCAGGGTTTGCAGCTCACATTCCACAGCAAATGAAACAGTTTTTGCTTAAAGGAATCCGAAGGATAACAGATGAGAGTTTCTTAGAATCTGAACTTGATGCTGAGACCAGTGAGCAGAAAACCTCTACCAGTGAGGATCTTTCAGAGGTTTCAAAAGATGACATAGATCCGAAGGATTTCCATGAGCCGAAAGATCATTCCTCTACATCAAGCGAATCAGAAGACAGTGAGGTATGTCTCATTAAGCTATGAATATGCCCAATTCAGAAGAAAACCCGAAACCATTTATAAATCTAATTCTAATATAATTATTTGAGCATGTCTATTAATATATTTGATTTGAATGAACTTTCAGGTCCTCATGTCACTTCCATGTGTACTTGTTACCCCAAAAAGAAAACTAGCTGGGCGTTTGGCTGTCATGAAGAAGGTTTTACATTTTTTTGGCGAGTTCTTGGTTGAAGGCACGGGGGGTTCTTCTGTTTTTAGAGATATTCAAGCATCTGGCAGTTTTAATTCAAACAAAACTGATAATTTAGGGATTCAGAAGCAAAAGTTCATCAAATGGCCAGTTAATTTGGATTTAGCTTCAGAGGAAGAGGCCTCTGATAACATAAATGCAGTCCTAGGTAATCTTCTTCAGAAGCAATCAGAAAACATCAAGCGCCATCGAAGATGGGAAATTTGCAAGGTAAATTAGTTTCCGAATTATCCAATTCTTTTGCAATTTTTTAGTTTGCATTTTGATAGGACCGCAACGAAATTGTACATTAAAAGTTATAAGAGAACTGCACGACTAGCAAAACTAGTTTGCTTTCAAGAGGAAACGTCCCTCCCCATGGCCTCCTTCGAGGATCAGGATACTCCGGATTGACTTTCAATAAACCCTAATCTAATCGTAAAATAAGCATACTAAATTAATAGTTCTAAACCCTAGTTTGTAGACTCCTGTAATTAAGGAAATACCAATATTGACATATTAGCTAAGGACGTAACGTAATTTCTGTATTTAGGTCTATAATAATTCATTCTGAAATCTGAATTCTATGTTCTGATGACAGATAAAGGCTGTGCACTGGACTCGCTATTTGCTCAGATACACTGCCATAGAGGTTTACTTCAATGATTCTTCTGCTCCAGTATTCTTTAATTTTGCATCTAATAAAGAAGCTAAAGATGTCGGAAGCTTAATAGTAGCCACTAGAAATGGGTCTGTTTATCCAAAGGGGTATAGAGACAAAACAGGAGTTATTTCATTTGTTGATAGGCGTGTTTCAATGGAGCTTGCTGAAACTGCTAGAGAGAGTTGGAGAAGAAGAGATATCACAAACTTTGAATATCTCATGACTCTCAATACTCTTTCTGGCAGATCGTATAATGACTTAACTCAGTATCCTGTATTTCCTTGGGTATTGGCGGATTACACATCTGAGAAGCTTGATTTTAACACGTCTTCAACTTTTCGTGATCTTTCAAAGCCTGTTGGAGCACTGGATCAAAAGCGGTTTGAGGTTTATTTGATTGAACTTTCTTTTTGTAAATATCAGATTTGATAGTCTCTTCTTCAAATATTTAAAAAAAACTACTTTGCCTATCTTTTTAGGTTTTCGAAGATAGATACCGTAACTTCTCTGATCCTGATATCCCCAGGTTATTTTGAAGTGCTCTTGCAGGACTTACCGTAGTTTTTTTTACTGAAAAAGATAGATTGACATGCATACTTTTTTGCAGCTTTTATTATGGATCTCATTACTCAAGCATGGGTATTGTGCTATATTATCTGCTTAGGTTGGAGCCATTTACAGGCCTGCACCGTACACTACAGGTATGTTAGTGTTTGGTGTCAAATAGAATTTTGATCAAATTTTCCTCGTAATTGTTAGTTTGTAGGTTGCATGAAACATTCCTTCTTATGTGTTATTCTTTTATAGGGTGGTAAATTTGACCATGCAGACCGCCTTTTTCAAAGTATGGAAAGCACCTATCGGAACTGCCTTTCTAATACAAGCGATGTGAAGGAGCTAGTTCCTGAATTCTTTTATATGCCAGAGTTTCTTGTTAACTCAAACTCTTACCATTTTGGAGTGAAACAAGATGGTGATCCTTTAAATGATGTTGGCCTCCCTCCTTGGGCTAAGGTATCTATTTCATGTTCACTTTCATAATAGTTGCCTAAAAATATTGTTATTAGTTTAATCTCATTAGTGCGCCTCGATTTATTAGCGTCGAGTACAAGTATTCTTTTTATCCTATGTGGTCTCATTGTCTGGTTCTATAAGAGCAAGATAAATCAATTCTGAGAATATTTTCTTTCTTGGCTTAGGGATCCCCTGAAGAGTTCATTAGTATAAACAGAGAAGCCCTAGAAAGTGAATACGTTAGTTCAAATCTTCACCACTGGATTGATTTGGTGTTCGGTTACAAGCAACGTGGCAAACCAGCAGTGGAGGTTAATACATTTAAGTTTTTTCAGATAATTTGAGCAATCTATTATGAATTTGGTTATATTTGATGTTAATGAAACCTTTTTGATACAGGCAGCAAATATCTTTTATTATTTAACTTATGAAGGAGCTGTTGATTTAGAGACAATGGAAGATGAATTGCAAAGATCAGCAATTGAAGATCAAATTGCTAATTTTGGTCAGACTCCAATTCAGTTATTCCGGAAGAAACACCCCAGGCGGGGGCCACCAATTCCCATCTCCCATCCTTTACGATTTGCCCCTTCTTCTATTACTTTGACTTCAATAGTTGCTAGTTCAAATATACCTCCTTCAGCGGTGTTGTATGTTGGTATATCCGATTCAAATGTTGTCCTTGTGAATCAAGGACTCACCATGTCTGTCAAGATGTGGTTGACGACCCAATTGCAATCTGGTGGGAACTTCACCTTTTCCAGCTCACAGGTTTGATATTTTGTCTATATCAGATAGAAGTGGCCGGTGGCAAAACGATCTGGTTGGGAAACGGGTATTTTTTGGTATAGGTTGAAACAAGTCATATGTTGGGTTGTCACGTAAGTCTGAACCAGTTTATGTTTTATAATTATTTTTGTGTCATATATAATTGCAAAAAGTTTATTATTTCAGTAATAATTTAATAATGAATGTAATGATATCTAACTTTGACCTTTTCCTTTTTAGCTAAACTTTTTTTATCTGACCCGTTAGAGTCTTAGAGATTAAACATAACTCAAAGCCGATTCATTCTTAAGCAAATGGATAAAATTGCCACCCTTAACATCAGTGTTGCTTCATTTTGGTATTCGCCAAATCATTACAATGTTGTTAATTATCAAACTTTTGCAGGATCCCTACTTCGCTATTGGTGCTGACGTGCTTTCTCCTCGGAGAATTGGTAGTCCTTTGGCTGAAAATATTGAACTTGGTGCACAATGTTTTACCTCAATGCAAACACCATCTGGAAATTTTCTGGTTTCGTGCGGAAACTGGGAAAACAGCTTCCAGCTCATAGCTATGAATGATGGAAGATTAGTGCAAAGTGTTCGACAGCATAAAGATGTCGTTAGCTGTGTTTACGGTATTTATTTTCCCCTGCTAAACTCAAATTCTGATGCATGTACTGATTTTAGATTTGTACTTAGATTTGTAAAACATATATATTACATCTGCCAAAACATTTAATAGTTTCGACGGGCCAATAGGTCTACTTGAAATATTTAAAAGATTAACTAAAAAGTTAAAACTAACTAATTTGTTTGATTTCAAACTAATTGGATCATTGTTTTGATAGTAGTATTTGTAATCATATTTGATATATTCAGGGAATTCAGAAAAGGGTGACCCTGCCTGACCTAACGCCGTTTTGGCCCGCAACAAACCTGTTTTTACGTATTACATGACCTGCTGTATTTCCCTCTAAAAAATCACTAATTCCACAAGTTTTTCCGTCAGTTATATTCAGTTTAAAGTGTATTAACCCCTATTCTCTTGTTGACCGTTTGGTCAGTTTTCCGATAATTTTTCTCTTTTCTGACCTTGTAAATCGTTATGTACTTTTCATGTACAGTTACATCAGATGGGAGCATCCTTGCTACTGGTAGTTATGATACAACAGTTATGATTTGGGAGATTTTGCGTACGAAAACGTCAGAAAAGAGATCACGCCACATATCTTTAGATTTTCACCGTAAAGATTGTGTCATTTCCGACACCCCTTTCCATATATTATGTGGACATGATGATATAATAACATGTTTATACGCAAGTGTAGAACTTGATGTGGTTATTAGCGGATCAAAAGACGGGACTTGTGTTTTTCATACTTTACGTAGAGGTAGATATCTACGATCCCTTCAACACCCATCTGGATGCCAGCTGACAAAACTTGTTGCCTCTCGACATGGAAGATTTGTACTTTATGCTGATGATGATCTCAGTTTACATCTTTATTCTATCAACGGAAAACACCTCAACTCTTCTGAATCAAATGGGCGTTTAAACTGTATTGAGTTAAGTAGTTGCGGCGAGTTTTTGGTTTGTGCAGGAGATCAAGGACAGATTGTTGTACGGTCAATGAAATCTCTTGAGATTATAGGAAGGTATAGTGGTGCTGGGAAGATTATAACTTCACTGACTGTGACCCAAGAGGAATGTATCTTAGCTGGCACAAAAGATGGTAGTCTGCTCGTGTATTCCATTGAAAATCCTCAACTTCGCAGAACTAGCGCATCCCGGTCCCTGAAATCTAAAGTTTCTGGGATTTCATAATTTAAAATCGTTGCCAGTAGTGATGCCAGATACATTGAGGTATATTTTATCGCAATACGGTAACATTTCTTTACTGACTCAGTCCACACGTTTTTTTAAAAGCTCCGACTCAATCCATCTTAACCCGACCCATATTATATATTTACCCTTTTGACACTAACATGTATTAAATTGCAGGGGATATCATGTTGGATTACATTGCACACCAAGATGTACAAATCAACACATTATATTTTCATCATTGTATTCGTCCTTTTCCCTTTCAATACCCGACGGAAACTGGTGAAATCGGCACATTCTAACCCACAAATACATGTACATTATGTGCTTTTTTAATGATAGATTGTGAACATATGTATTACTTTAATCATAAATGTAATCATAGATGTGTTGATCCCCCTGTTTAGTCTCAAAGTCTGTACATATGGGATTGGTTCCTTTCTTTTAGTAAATTATGAGCCCCGTTTTTGGGGGGTTTACGTTAGTTCGCATCCAATTAGAGTGTTTTATCATTTTGACGTGTACCGTCACTACCGTGTATGTATCTCAAAATTCGCCAATGATGTCATATTAAGGACCTGGTTTAGTTTAAACTGAAACGTGAACTTAGTTCATATTCTGGTTTTTCTGGTTTTGAAGAAAAATCGTGAACATACAAATAAGTTTTGAGGAAAAACAAATGGAAATTGGTCCAGGTCCTAATTGTTCAGTGTATTAGTTTAGACCTTGGTTTCGGTTTGGGTTTGGGTTTTAGCCAAAATCCGACAACCAAATCTATGCTCACCTCTATATTTATTTGGAATGCGAGAAAATCAGGATCAAAAGATCAAAATAAAAAACACTATTGAATTAGGCTCTTAATTAGAAGTTTAGAACAGTTGCATGATAAATATGAAACAAAAACCATATTGCAAACGATAAATATTTTAAGACATATCATTGTCTTCAAATGGTTGAAAAAGAAGAACTAGCGGCTTTGCGGCATTCAGTAAGCATGTTCATGTAAAACTCACAGTCAGTTTATATCACTCCCATAAGTCCCGAGGGAAGGAGGGTCTAAATGATGCTAGCTAATAAGTAATTAATTGTTCATGTCGGGTTTTATATGTGTTTAAATATTAAACTTGCCATTGTGTGGCCGGTGTTATGCCCTGTAGTAAACCCTTCACTATTTACACATTAACATTTATATATAACATATTAGGAACTAAAATATTGTTCGTTCTACAATTTCTTAAATTGATAATTCTCTTGATGTAATTTCAAAAGTCGAGGAATGAAATCCATAATCATGATTTGGTAGTGTGTACTATGGACGATCACACATGACGTAATTTTTTAGTGCATTATGTCCACTTTCTCACGATCCAATCAAATTCATGCCAACTGTGTTACTAAAAAGATTTTACTTTAGAAGGATGAGTTAATTCATAATTAAAATTATTCTCTACTTTAATTCCTGTCGCCTCCTATTGAATTGTGCAATTTACTATTATTATAATGAAAATATTGTGTTTAAATACAATTTTTATCATTTTTATTACAAAACAAGTTGTTGCCGGAGTGGTTAGCGCGCCGTCTCCACTGCTAGTCGAACCAAGGTTCGAATCCCGCAAGGTTCGAATCCCGCAACCACCTCATTTTCTTTCTTTCTTTTGTACTTCTAAATTGACATTTAATTATTATTAAATTTTGGTTGGTGTTGGGGTTATGTGTTTGGGTTGGTGTTGGACTTAAGTATTTTTTATATTTTCTTATAAATTCAAAATATATGTTAAAATCATCGTTAAATAGTTAAATATTATGACGTGTAGGATTAAAATTGGGATATTGGTTTAAAAAAGTTACCGAAATTTCAGGATATTAAATAAATAATATCTTGTTTGCCAAGAAATCATTACTATATATAAATAAACACACTTTTATTCTTAAAAATCTTTAGTCAAATTTATTGCTCCACTTTTCACGTCTCAATCTTGATCCACCATGTCATCTCCTCCTCGTTTTCGGTATGCAATTTTTTTGAGTGATCGATAAATTAACATGTAATGATTTTGTTTCGTTTACTATCGTTTTTTGTTTTTCGTTTGATCCCTTGTCCCAATTAGAAATACACATTATATTTGTTATTACGGTTAGGATTATGCTTACTTTTCGAGGGTTTTGATTGTTTGAATGTTATACACTGATTTATATTTTTTTTTTATTCGTGCAAATAAGGGACCGAAAATGTATAGGAAGGTCACGGTCCCTCCAAAAGTGTAGTTACTTGTAATTTTTGAATTTTACAAAGATTGAATATTAAATATTGCATTATATTACATTTTTGCTGTCAACCTAAGTAAAGTAAATGTGTTCATTTGGGACTACGTGAAAAACTTTTTATGTAGATACTGTCTCTTACAGTTTTATGTAAAAACTTTAACGTTGTTATCCGCACAAAAGATTTTCAAAGAATTATGTTTGCACTTTAAAAAACGTAGGGAGTTTATGCAATTAAATTTTATGTTGATTAATCTAATGTCTGTTTAGCTAACGTTTTGTTTCTGTTTTACGTAGAAATATTGATAGTTAGTATTTCGTTTTGCAAGTTTGAGTTTGTTTAATTGAGTCTATATCCATTATTATTATCGCATTATATTGATTAATTAATTTGTATTCTTGTCGCAAATACAAATAACATTAGTTCGTTATTTCAGTTAGGGTTTAAGGTTACTTTACGGGGATTTTTATTGTTTGATTGTTATACATAAATTTATTTTTTGCTAAACTTTTTCATTGAGGATTTTCATTTTAGTTATATAAGTAGCTTAAATTCATGCCTGCATATGAATTCCAGTAGCACTATGCCATAAATATGTTTGTTATGTTTAAATGCATTGTTTTTTCACAAAGGTTTGACGATCCATCAGGAGCACCCGAGAAGCAAACCAAGTGTACGCAGTTTCCTTATCTCGCTAACTTGTTTATATTTTATTGATATATATGTATGTTCTTGCAGCCGACCAATGTGCTGCACAGTCTAAGTCTTTTGAAGATGTACGTAAGTTCTTCATTTAGTTATAAGGGTAACGTTTTTTTAACTGTAAATATTATACATTGAAAACATTAGCGAGACAATTTAACACCTAGAGAAGAAGTAGCTTATAAAACGCCACTAGTTAACTGCCACTCCATCTAAATACTCGCCCCAAAAACTAAGAAATACAATCCTTTATGCGTGAGAGCTATGTTTAGCAAAACCGTTAAATAAATCTAGGAGTTATAATTTTGGTTCAATTATTGACAGTGTCTCAAGTTTTCCGGAAAAGATAATAGCCACTGTCAGTTTTTAAAAGACAAGCTTACTGAATGCCGTAAAGCTTTGATCAAGCGTCTTCCTCTAATTCCGCTTCCTAGTCTGGAGGACAGCGAAGATGATATGTATGTTCTTACAGGTGATCCATGTTTTGCCCAATCTCAAACTTATGAAGACGTAAGTTCTTCAATTCATTTGGTTACACCGTTTGTTTTCATTTTTCTATATATAAATAAGATATTATTGAAAACATTATGAGGGTCACAGATTAATTAAGTTGGATTTCGTTTTGTTGGCAAGTGCCTTAAGACTTCCGGAGATGATAGCAGCGGCCAGTGTGACTTTTTGAAGGACAAACTTACTGAATGTCGTAAAGCTGCATCTTCAAACTCCAATTATGTTTCTCGATCTTATGGCATAGATGACGATGAATATTGGCACTGAACCATGAGTCTCTAGATATATATGTTCGTTACGACTACTAGCTACTAGTGAATGTGAATCAATGCAAGCTTATTAATCCTTGTACACTTACATTTTGGTTTTGTTCTTGGGCAATATGTTTTTGGTTTAATACGCCATACATTATCAATCAAGATCAATGTTACAGATCATCTTGCGTTTTGTGCAATGAAATTTCTTTCTAGAGCAGACCGAGATTTTATGAAAATAGTCATGTTTATATTTTTAGGTTGTTGAGTCGATTTGAAGCATAAACATTGCCGTCTACAAAACTATTCACTTGTGGTAAAACAAACGATAAATGAATCTGTTATATGGATACAACTTTTAGATACATATCCGACCAATTAAACATTTACAAACATGTGACGTGACAACTTATATACGGATGTCATATAAGTTCGGTTACATACAATAACAATATTTGAAACTATAATGCATACAATATATAGGGTCATTTAAACTTATGTGCTCACTTCTCATATTAATTATCCACATACGGAAAAAAGTTGAATTATGATAGATTCGTTTAAAGTTATACTCTTTTCGTCTCATATTAACAATATATTGTTGGTATAAATGTATAATAATTAATATGGTTTCTTTAATGGGTGATTACGAAATGATATATCTGATATGTAAAATCTAGTTTAATTTATAAAAATCCCTTAATTTTTATGTACAAAATAATAGTAAAAAATATGAATACATAAATATCATTAACAATTATAAATAAAATCTAGATAAAGCTTAACTATTTAATTATTAAATATTATATAATAAAATAATAAATTCAAAATACTCTAAAATAATAAGGTAAAAAATAGAAAAATAGTATCGTGTCCGCCAAGAAAAAAATCATTCTCCATTAAATTCCCCAAATTCAATTTCATTTTCTTCAAGTTTTTTTCATCTCAAATCTCGATCAAAATGGGTCGCCGTAGCTCTGGAGGTATAATCTTCTCCAAAAACTCCATTTTTCTATAAATTTTGTTTAACTTTTGTAATTTGTTTTTTAGTTTATAAAATTGTGAATAATCTATTGAATGTAGTACTTTTATGCAGATCTGTTGTTGATTCTTATTCTTATTTCTATTTTTATTCTTATTTTTATTTTTATTTTTATAAATTGTTATTCTGCATGTTTTAGTAGCTTTTGTGTAGATTTATTGTTTTTTTTTTTTTTTGAATTTTTATTTTATTTGTTGATTTTATTGATTTTAGGTATTTTTGTATTTGATTCGACGTATGAAATCTGTGGTTAATGTAGTATGTTTAGTATGAAATTATTTGATCGATTTATTGAGGTTTTTAGCTTTGAGTAGTTCTGCTGTTAGTTGTGAATTGCTCTCAGAAAATGGTGTTTTTGCTGTCGAAACATTGTTATCGAGTTGTTTTGAGTAGTTTTTTAGCAGATTTTTGTTGATTTCGCATGTTTGTCAAAAGTAAAAGTATTATTATTATTATGTAAGTATTATGATAAATTTCACCATAGTTCCGGCTATTTTGATTATTTGATATATTTGACTGGAATCTAAAATGTTTGAGAGTTCGACTAGTTTCTGTGTAGATCTGTTGTTTATATTGGCGCGTTTTTGTGACAACAAATTTGTTTGCGTAAATGTACATGATAGTTTGTTTGTTTGTAGTCGTTTAATCTCTTGTCACAAATACAATTACACATCATATTTGTTATTACGGTTAGATTTGGTAGTATATTGATTATTTCTTGTTATAAATGATATGCATGATGGATGAAGAATTAGAGGGGGTTTTTTTTGCCTAAATTTTGGTAAACGTTAGGAAGTTGCAGCTATATTTCTCTCGTTTAGAATGCGATCAATTGTTGTATCATTGCACCTAATTTTGATGTGCATACCTTATTACAGGAAGGTCAAGCTCATTCAGGCCATCGAAGCCAGCATCTAAGCCAGCATCAAAGTGTAAGCATTTATTTTGTCTATATTTATTATGTCATTTGTAAGTGTACTACTAATTCGAAACGTGATATGTCAACTGATAGTTTTTCTTGTTGTTTGTTTATGATTTGTTGTTGCAGCTACTGCTCCCGCTCGAGTCCCTTCAAAAGCTTCACCACCTGCTGTGAGTGGATCTTCAATTGGAGGAATTGGTGGTATGATTGTGGACGGTACGTTAATATGCCATGTTTGGTAAATACAGTGATAATAAACCTTCACTTAAATCTGTTTTTTGGTAGTTTAAATGTATAACAAGTAGTAAGCTAAAGAAGTTTGATTGTGTTTGTTATATAGGGTTGGTTTGGGGAGGGGCAAATGCAGTTGCTCATAGGGTTGCGGATGCTTTTATGGGTCCTCGTGTCGTCCAAGTTGAACATGTTGCTGCTCCTGCTCCAGTTGCTGCTGCACAGTCTGCCCCTAGCATGATGGCAACTCCTAATGCTTGTGTTAGTCAATCTAAGGCGTTTGAAGAAGTAAGTTCTTTATTTCGTTATGTGCATCAAATTGCAATTGTTTTTATACGTTTGGTTACTCTGCTTGTGTAAGTTGAAATTAAAGTCTAATCCCCGTTCAAAAGATGGTCATTGTAGTTTATCGCTACTATGACAATGCTTTTCATATCAATTAAATATTTCATCCACTTTTCGAAACTGTTATAAAACTAATTCAGGATTCAAAATTTAACCGTGTACAGGATTTTATTTCTGTGTTTTTTCAGTGTCATCGTTTAGTTGCGTTTTAGAGTTAAATTTGTTAAAATAATGTTTAAATCAGTGGTATCTATATCAATACACAAACAATATCGGCTTTAATTGAATTATGGCATTATCAAATTGACGATATCTACTTGAATGAACATTTATCTACCAGTTAGAATTCCTATATACTTCTGGTCATTTTCTTTCCAATGAATTAAGTTGAATTTTGATTTGTTTGCAGTGCCTCAACACTTCTGGAAATGATATCAGCCGATGCCAGTTTTACATGGACATGCTTGCTGAATGCCGCAAATCTGGATCCTCTGGCAATTCCGCTTCTGCAGTGTTTTGAAGACAACGACGATGAATAATTTTGATTTTACCAGTGTCTAGACATTGGTCTTTATTACTAGTAGTACATATCAGGAGTCTTTTAGTAAACCTAAGTGTTTTAATAAGTCGTGTTTAACTGGTGTTTTGTTTTCCATCCTTTGATGCGTAAGAATCAGTAATTGTGGGTTCAATTTCAGACGGTTTTTATATAATCAATGTTTTCAATCTTTCATGTTTCATATATTGCGATATTGTGGATTAGGCGTGTTAAAAGTTTGGTTTCAAATGGAAAAATCAATAACGAATAATAGTTTTTTGATTCGAACATGGGTTCAACATTAATTCTCTTCCTGCTGTTTCTTCTTCCTCTTTTCTCTATGGCGGAAATCCCGATGATAGCGTGATACCCTTGTATACATTCTTACTGTGGTGAAGACTATGATAGCGAGCTTCTTATCCCTTCAGATTAGTCGGAAAATATAAGCAAGTTTTGCTGAATGCTGACGATACAAATAGAACACGGAATGAAAAGTTCATGTGGTGCATTTTCATTGTTTATGAATCTCTTGTTCTCTTGACATTTTACTACAAATTTCTACTTGTTTTAGTAGTGTTGATCAACCCGTTTTAGACGTAAAAGAAAGTCACAGTTCTTTAAAGTTGCATTCAGATGGTGTTTTAGAACGTAATATACGTTTGTTATCTAATAAGATGATATTTTTGTGTGCTATGTAACATATTATTCACGAGTTTATATGATTTCTTTTATTTGGGCATATCTTTCTTATACGGATATCGATGGAGGTAATTCAATTTGGAAATTAAATTAGACACCAAGAGCTACAATTTACAGGTTTTCCATAATCAAATAACATAATTTTAATTTTTCACATCTTTTTGTCAATGCTCGTGAATAGATATTCACGAGTTTATTGGATTTCCATGATTTGGCTATATCTTTCTCGTACGGATATCGATGTAGGTAATTCAATTTGGTAATGAAATTAGACACCAAGAACTACAATTTACAGGTTTTCCATAATCAAATAACATAATTTTTATTTTTCACATCTTTTTGTCTATACTCGTGAATAGATATTCACGAGTTTATATAATTTCCTTGATTTGACCATATCTTTCTCGTACGGATACCGAGTGAGGTAATTATATTTTGAAATGAAATTAGACATCAAGAGCTACAATTTATAGGTTTTCCATGATCAAATAACATAATTTTTATTTTTCCCATCTTTTTGTCTATGCCAGTGAATAGATATTCATGAGTTTATGTGATTTCCTTGATTTGACCATATCTTTCTCGTACGGATACCAATGTAGGTAATTCAATTTGGGAATTAAATTAGACACGAAGAGCTACAATGTATAGGTTTTCCATAATCAAATAAGATAATTTTTACTTTTCACATCTTTTTAAGTATTCTCCTGAATTTATGTGATTTCCTTGATTTGGCGATATCTTTCTCGTACGGATACCGATGGAGGTAATTCAATTTGGAATTGAAATTAATCACCAAGAGCTACAATTTATAGGTTTTCCATAATCAAATAACATAAATTTTATTTTTCACATCTTTTTGTCTATGCTCGAGAATAGATTTCACGAGTTTATGTGATTTCCTTGATTTGGCCATATCTTTCTCGTACGGATACCGATGCAGTTAATTCAATTGGGGAATGAAATTAGACACCAAGAGCTACAATTTACATGTTTTCCATAATCAAATAACATAATTTTTATTTTTCACATCTTTTTGTCTATGCTCGTGAATAGATATTCACGTGTTTATGTGATTTTCTTCATTTGGCCATATCTTTCTCGTACGAATACCGATGGAGTTAATTCAATTTGGAAATTAAATTAGACAACAAGAGCTACAATTTACAGGTTTTCCATAATCAAATAACATAATTTTTACTTTTACATCTTTTTGTCTATGCTCGTGAATAGATATTCACGAGTTTATGTGATTTCCTTGATTTGGCCATATTTTTCTCGTATTGATACCAATGGAGGTATATCAATTTGTGAATGAAATAAGACACCAAGAGCTACAATTTACAAGTTTTCCATAATCAAAAAACTTAATTTTTATTTTTCACATCTTTTAGTCAATGCTCGTGAATAGATATTCAAGAGTTTATGTGATTTCCTTCATTTGGCCATATTTTTCTCGTACGGATACCGATTGAGATAATTTAATTTGGAAATGAAATTAGACACGAGAAGCTACAATTTACAGGTTTTCCATAATCAAATAAAATAATTTTTGTTTTTCATATCTTTTTGTCGATGCTCGTGAATAGATATTCACGAGTTTATGTGATTTCCTTGATTTGGCCATATCTTTCTCGTACGGATACCGATGGAGGTAATTCAATTTGAGAATGAAATTAGACACCAAGAGCTACAATTTACAGGTTTTCCATAATCAAATAACATAATTTTTATTTTTCACATCTTTTTGTCTATTCTCGAGAATAAATATTTTCGAGTTTATGTGATTTCCTTGATTTGGCCATAACTTTCTCGTACGGATATGAATCGAGGCGATTCAATTTGGGAAATAAATTAGACACACAGAGCTACAATATACAAAAAAATTTATAATCAAATAACATAATTTTTATTTTTCATATATGCTCGTGAATAAATATTCACGAGTTTATGTGATTTCCTCGATTTGGCCATGTGACAACCGCCTAAACTAAGGTCGAGAACGCTAACTTATAACTTCTAAGTGTTTACTTTGATGCCCGTTATGACTAATTTTATGTGCTATGTGGTTACGTAGACATAACTCTTAAGCTAAGTTCGTTGTAACTCACACGAAACTCTTAACGAAAGTTTGCTTTATTTAAAATTGGAATCAAATTATGTAAGTCCTAATACCAAGAAAACACCTAGTGAACTTTCCTAAGTTCCTATTCAAGTTAACCGGAAACTTTTAACTAACGAAACGCTTAACAACGGAACGAACGAAAAACGGAAAAGGCAAGTCTGCCACCCCAACCGCGCCGCGGTGAGGCAACCGCGCCGCGGTGGAGTGTGCAGACAGCCATATTTTTGGATTAGCTCAAACTCAATTAAACGGGCCAAAACTTTAAACAACGATTTGACCCAGCTTCTTAGAGCCCAAGTCCTCATTAAAGTGTCCTGAGATGTCAATTTGAACACAAGTAACACAAACATAAACACATAACACAAACACACACACATCAAAACACACTCCTTGCTCTCTCTCTCTTTGCTACACATTCAAGAACTCACACCACCCCTTTTTCCAGTGAATCTTACCAACAAAACTCAGTAAAATAACCACTTAAAAACACACAAATCGTTCATCAAGTAAAGAGGGGTTGCATCTAATTGGGTTGAAAGTTGATTTCTAAGCATTTTGGGTCAAAATCACCAAGGGTTTACTTCAATCATCTTCAAACCACTTTACTCTCGGTAAAAACACTTCTAACCTACTGTCTTTACAATAAATACACCTTGCATGTATCATCTAACACCTAAAAATGAGTTTATATGAAGATTTTTGGGCATTTATGAACAAAAACGGGTTTTTCACAAATAGGATGGTTAGATCTATAATTTGTGGTTAAAAACACTAAATAAACCATAAGACATCGATTATCTAAGTTTATAACTGGTTGCATGTCAAAATCCAACTTAAAAACATCAAATTTCTTCAAAAACGAGCTTGACCAAGAACCTGTCACAGTGACCGCGACGCAGTCGCGTCACCGCGGCGCGGTCAAGGTAAAACCTCTGACCGCGGCGCGGTCCTCCCACCGCGGCGCGGTCATGCTGCTGACAGACTGCACAATAACCTAAGTTTTAAACCGTTTTGAACCGTAACGCTAAACTAGTCATTTACACACATGATCAAAACTGAAGTCAGCAACTATAATCAGTAGTGAACTAAACTTATAACCATTCAATGTTGGTATTATTATAGGATTCCCGTGATTCCGATCCGTCTCGATTACTCTCCGCACGTGTAGCTTATCTTTGCAAACAGTGAGTTACAAACCCCTACTTTATAAACGCTTTTAATACTTTTGGGGTGAAATGCGAGTCTTAGGCTTAACTACTATTTAAGCTGAAAAACGATTATTACGAGAATGCTAAACGAAAATGATTTAATACTCAATGCTATTACGAAAACACTTGATCACTTTGGAAAGCTATTATAAAACACTTTGATATCTTGAATGCTTATAGGAATAACTATTTTGCCGGCATTGTTGAGGGTTTTGCCAACAATGCCGAGAACACGAAAGCTATTTTTGCCAATGACTAAAACTATCGATCGTCATGTTGCGGACTTTGTACAACATGGACGTGAGAAACCATTGCAAACTCCCGAAAACTACCAAGGACATTAGTTGCTATTAATCCCTTTGGAAAGGACCGTTAGTAGATATGGATAGCGCTATTAGGGTAGAGTGACCCTCACCACAACGACTTATAACGATGGTGCATAATACTAAATGGGTAGGCTTTAGGCTTAGCAACGATCATTGGGCAAACTTAGGATTGTCACATAGTCGCGCTATGTGGTCAATGCCTATAAACATAAATGCTATACTCTATACAAATTTATGTGACAACTATTTTGAATGCGATACTCTATGCATGGTTATGCGATTACTATTTGAAAACTTATGCTTTACTAAAACTTTGTAGCTCACTAACTACGCCTCCCGTAGTTAACACTTGACTCGTATTTTCAGGAAACGAGTAAGCATGTGCTGATGACTTTACGCTTGGGGCTGATGACTTCAAGAACGGGATGGGTTTGGGTGGTTTGGTTATGAACACCCTATTTTGAATTCGGATATGTAATCGATATTTTAAAACAATTATGTAAACTTTGTTGTAACTTTTATCTAATATAACTTGGCGTTTATCTATATCTTGCTATCGAATGCTATTGCTCTCCACACCCTGCGTTCCGCTTTAGCGGGGTGTGACAGGCCATATCTTTCTCGTACGGATCCCGATGGAGGTAATTAAATTTGGGAATGAAATTAGACACGTAGAGCTACAATTTAAAGGTTTTCCATAATCAAATAACATAATTTTTATTTTTCACATCTTTTTGTCTATGCTCGTGAATAGATATTCACGAGTTTATGTCATTTCTTTGATTTGACCATATATTTCTCGTACGGATACCGATAAAGATTATTCAATTTGTACAGATACCGATTGAGGTAATTCAATTTGGGATTGAAAATAGTCACCAAGAGCTACAATTTACATGTTTTTCATAATCAAACAACATAATTTTTATTTTTCACATCTTTTTGTCTTTGCTCGTAAATAGATATTCACGAGTTTATATGTTTACTTTGACTTGAACATATCTTTCTCGTACGGATACCGATAGAGGTAAATCAATTTGGGAAAGAAATTAGACACCAAGAGCTAAAATTTTCTAGTGATCCATAATCAAATAACATAATTTTTATTATTTCACATCTTTTTGTTTAAGGTCGTGAATAGATTCACGAGTTTATGTAATTTCTTTGATTCGACCATATCTTTCTCGTACGGATACCGATGGAGGTAATTCAATTTGTGAATGAAATTAGACTTCAAGAGGTACAATTTACACGTTTTTCATAATCAAATAACATAATTTTTATTTTTCATATATTTATGTTTATGTTCGTGAATATATATTCACGAGTTTATGTGATTTCATTGATTTGGCCATATCTTTCTCATACGGATACCGGTGGAGTTATTCAATTTGAGAATGAAAAATAGACACCAGGAGCTACAATTTACTGGTTTTTCCACAATCAAATAACATTATTTTTATTTTTCACATCTTTTTCTCTATGCTCGTGAACATATATTCACGAGTTTATCTAATTTCCTTGATTTGGCCATATATTTCTCGTACGGATACCGATGGAGGTAATTCAATTTGAGAATGAAATTAAACACCAAAAGGTACAATTTACAGGTTTTTCATAATCAAATAACATAATTTTTATTTTTCACATCTTTCTGTCTATGCTCATAAATAGATATTAACGATTTTATGTGATTTCCTTGATTTGACCGTATCTATCTTGTATGGATAGCGATGGAGGTATTTCAATTTGTGAATAAAATTAGATTCCAAGAGCTACAATTTACAGGTTTTTCATAATCAAATAACATAATTTATTTTTCCACATATTTTTGTCTATTCTCGTGAATAGATATTAATGAGTTTATGTGATTTCTTTGATTTGGCTATATCTTTCTCGTACGGATACCGATGGAGGTCATTAAATTTGGGAATGAAATTAGACACCAAGAGCTACAATTTATAGGTTTTTCATAATCAAATAACATAATTTTTATTTTTCACATCTTTTTGTCTATGCTCGTGAATATATATTCACGAGTTTATGTGATTTCCTTGATTTGGCCATATCTTTCTCGTACGGATACCGATGGAGGTAATTCAATTTGGGAATGAAATTAGACACCACGAGCTACAATTTACATTTTTTCCATAATCAAATAACATAATTTTTATTTTTCACATATTTTTGTCAATGCTCGTGAATATATATTCACGAGTTTATGTGATTTCTTTGATTTGGCCATATCTTTCTCGTACGGATACCGATGGAGGTAATTCAATTTGGGAATGTAATTAGACCCCAAGAGCTACAATTTACAGGTTTTCCATAATCAAATAAAATAATTTTTATTTTTCACATCTTTTTGTCTATGCTCGTGAATAGATATTCACGAGTTTATGTGATTTCCTTGATTTGGCCATATCTTTCTCGTACGGATACCGATGGAGGTAATTCAATTTGGGAATAAAATTAGACACCAAGAGCTACAATTTACAGGTTTTCCATAATCAAATAACATAATTTTTATTTTTCACATCTTTTTGTCTATGCTCGTGAATAGATATTCACGAGTTTATGTGATTTCCTTGATTTAGCCATATCTTTTCTCGTACGGATACCGATGGAGGTAATTCAATTTGGGAATGAAATTAGACACCAAGAGCTACAATTTACAGGTTTTCCATAATCAAATAACATAATTTTATTTTTCACATCTTTTTGTCTATTCACGAGTTTATGTGATTTCCTTGATTTGGCCATATCTTTCTCGTACGGATACCGATGGAGGTAATTCAATTTGGGAATGAAATTAGACACCAAGAGCTACAATTTACAGGTTTTCCATAATCAAATAACATAATTTTTATTTTTCACATCTTTTTGTCTATACTCGTGAATAGATATTCACGAGTTTATGTGATTTCCTTGATTTGGCCATATCTTTCTCGTACGGATACCGATGGATGTAATTCAATTTGGGAATGAAATTAGACACCAAGAGCTACAATTTACAGGTTTTCCATAATCAAATAACATAATTTTTATTTTTCACATCTTTTTGTCTATGCTCGTGAATAGATATTCACGAGTTTATGTGATTTCCTTGATTTGGCCATATCTTTCTCGTACGGATACCGATGGAGGTAATTCAATTTGGGAATGAAATTAGACACCAAGAGCTACAATTTACAGGTTTTCCATAATCAAATAACATAATTTTTATTTTTCACATCTTTTTGTCTATGCTCGTGAATAGATATTCACGAGTTTATGTGATTTCCTTGATTTGGCCATATCTTTCTCGTACGGATACCGATGGAGGTAATTCAATTTGGGAATGAAATTAGACACCAAGAGCTACAATTTACAGGTTTTCCATAATCAAATAACATAATTTTTATTTTTCACATCTTTTTGTCTATGCTCGTGAATAGATATTCACGAGTTTATGTGATTTCATTGATTTGGCCATATCTTTCTCGTACGGATACCGATGATGGTAATTTTATTTGGGAATGAAATTAAAGACCAAGAGCTACAATTTACAGGTTTTCCATAATCAAAGAATATAATTTTTATTTTTCACATCTTTTTGTCTATGTTCGTGAATTGATATTCACGAGTTTATGTGATTTCCTTAATTTGGTCATATCTTTCTCGTACGGATACCGATAGAGGTAATTTAATTTGGGAATGAAAAATAGACACCAAAAGCTACAATTTACAGGTTTTCCGTAATCAAATAACATAATTTTTATTTTTCACATCTTTTTGTCTATGCTCGTGAATTATGCACGAGTTTATGTGATTTCCTTGATTTGGCCATATCTTTCTCGTACGGATACCGATTGAGGTATTCCAATTTGGGAATGAAATTAGAAACCAAGGGCTACAATTTACAGGTTTTCCATAATCAAATAACATAATTTTTATTTTTCACATCTTTTTGTCTATGCTCGTGAATAGATATTCACGAGTTTATGTAATTTCCTTGATTTGACCATATCTTTCTCGTACGATACAGATGGAGGTTGAAAACCTAAATGGATAGAAATTTTAGGATTAAGTTAAATATAACAAAGTTATGGAGGAAAATAAATAATAATAATAGTTATAGGATAAAGTCTAAACTTGTTACTATTCAATAGTATGAAAATTAAGTATATGTATAATTTTCTATTATGAAAACTGAAAAGTTGAAGGTTGAAAACCTAAATTGATAGAAATTTTAGGATTAAGTTAAATATAACAAAGTTATGGGGAAAAACAAATAATAATAATAGTTATAGGGTTAAAGTAAGTCAAAACTTGTTACTATTGAGTAGTATAAAAATAGTGTAAGATATAATGATATACTAGTATATAACCCGCGCGATGCAGCCGCGAAGAAAAGTTGTAGTGCGATAATTATTTTTTGTAGTTTCCAATTCGTCTCGTGATTTATGTCGTGAGAGTAATGGTTTATGGGGTGGTCTTTGCGGCCAAAACAAATTATGCGGTAACGATTTTCGGCTCACCTTTCGTGATGGAAAAGAATTATTGATATGGCAATGAGTTTCGATAGTTTCTTATCCGTTACTTTCGGCTTTATATTAAGTATATTATTTTCTTCTTTGGTCGTTTGTGTTATAATATGAATTTTAAGGTAACAATTTTAAGTTTGACAATTTAAGGCATAAAAGAGTTGCTATAATTGTTTCTCGTGCAACCATTTCCTCTACTAAGTTTGGCAATATGGGGTAACATTATTTATTCTGGCCATTAATAAAATTACACCTTCTATTAGTTTATCATTCGACTTTTCGAAAAATTTTGTCTTTAGTCATTCAACCTATTTAGGCAATTCGACATATTCTACGCTATTAGCCCATTTGGTAAAATCATATATGTATAAAAAAAATATAAAGTAGAGATAATTACAAAAATGTTTCTTACGATTTGACAAATAAGACACGGTTAATCCTCTTGATTTTGAAAGTACACCACACACTCTTTATTTGTAAACATTATACACTCACAATCTTTTAGTCCATTAGGATTACCTAATTTCAGTTAGTTATATCAAATAACCATTTTACCATGTTTGTATTCAAGTGTTCACGTTTTATTTTCACTATCTCAAAATATTTATTTAAGATTGAAGGGTTTTGAATTGTTATATGTTGTATAAAGATTATTGAGATGTCTATTTATCTATACATTTTTTTTAATACATATAAAGCATAATACAAAATTTGTTCTATAATATAAGTTTTTTGGTAGTTTGAGACATAAATGTTAAATATTTACAAATACTTAACATAAATAAAAAATAAACATATTGTTATCATTTTATTATGTATTTTAATTTGTATTGTATTTTATTTATATTGTATATCTATGTTTTAATTTTTTCACAAAAAACTATATAATTATTACAGATGATTATCAACTAAACCGTATAATCAACACTAATATTTATTAAAGAATTAAAACTTAAAAAAAAAATCCGAAAACTTGTTTAATATCTCTTAACAAACATTTAAACATAATCTGTCTACAAAAGCAACATAAACAACCATCATAACAATTTCTAGCAAAATAAATATAACAAATCTTGCAAATACTACAAATTACAAACAATTTCTCTTTGAAATAATGTGGCAAAAATATTATTTGTTTGGATTTTAATACAATTATCTGAAAATTTAAAATGTTAAAACAATCTCTCTTCTTACTTCTTAGTGTTAACCCCGTCAAATTTGACTTGTTCATATATTGGGGGGAAAAAATCAAATACCAAAAGTTAGTTTTGGATTCAACTATTAATTTTTTTTTTCTATAAAAATAAATATTTAAAATTTATTTCTCTAAAAGTTAACTTATTTGAAACATAGAATTTAATGAATTAAAGGGTAAATAAGTAATTTCAATTACTTAAATTTTAATGGATTAAAGGTATGAGAAGATTCTTTATATAATAATATATTTAATAATTGGTATTTAAAAAGTATTTAATATTGAAAAATTGTTTCAAAATAATAATATAATAATGTAAAAGTGGTTGAGTAAATTAATTTAAAAATCTTGTATAATGTTAATATTACTAATAATAAGAAAAGAACTATTACGTTTTAAGAAATTAAGGAAGTTCGCAAAAGGAAATTATGAAGTTTAAGTCTTATTAATTCATAGGTGTTACATTAGCAACTGTTCTAATTAAACCGAAACTTGTTTCAAAAGGCGTGTAATCAACCATTTACGCTCAAGTAACGAAAAGTTGTATCTAAAGTCGTCCATATTCGGAAACTCACTTCAGAGGGTTCCAAAATGATAATGTCTGTCTGTATTTTATGGAAAGGGGAAATATTTTACCTTCTCAAGCTGATACATGTAAAACACACAATTGTATATATGACCGTCTTAAAAAAACTAAGCAAATTCTATAAATTGGCATAAATGGAGACCAAAAAGTAGACCCGTGAACGGGTGAAAAAAGTAAAACAAGAAAAGGAAAATGCCGCGAGAGTTTACATTTACTGACAACTCAAACTGTACAATGTATATTGTTCAACTGAGCTTCTAAGGATATGCATATATTTTATATACAATCACATCTTAAAAGAAATTTTAATCTCTTAACCAAAACCGAATCCTTCATTGGCTTCATGAATTGCAAGCAACAGTCTCTCTTCTAGATGTTGCTTAGACGGATATTCGGGTAGATCCAACTGGTTGAAACTGCATCAAATAAAAAAATAACATCTCAACAAAACAACTCACAACTAAAACAGAAGTTAAAAAAAATCGACTGAATTTTATTTTAAAATGAAATTAATATCAATATTTCCAATGAAGTTACCAGGTATGAGCAGAAGGTAAACGGTCAGAGCTTCCATACGCTTTATGAATCTGAAACTTCTGTGATCCAGAGATACCTTGCAAAGCACTGAACCCTTCTAAAGGCACCTGCATTTCAAAGGATGGCCCGAAACTTTTAATAAATCTATATGACTGGGAAAATCATACTATATCAATAATAGTCCAACGCTTTGAACAAAATGGATTTTGGAGGTTTTACGCCTTAAAGATTAGGGCAACTTTCAACCCATTTCTTTAGACAACTTTATTCTACTCTTCAGAGATCGACTCAATGACCAATTTATAGCAAAAATCACAAAAACAATGTACCTTTGAGGTTCCGGTTACAAATTGCAATAAACGAGCCTTGTCTTCTTTGCTTAAGCCTTGAGCAACCTCCCAAAACCACTGAATAACAGGAGATGCAGCACTGTACCCAGAATACTCGGTATTTTCCCTCATGTCATCCACTAAAGAATACATAATTCTAGTTTAGAACATTGGATATAAGAAGTAACAGATAAAAATTAAAGTTACTCACAATCAATCTCTGGAAGCCCGCTTATCAACAACTCCAACTCCTTATCATGGAAAATAGATATGAAATCACAAGGAATCAATTCATTAAAACCTTCCAAAAATGCATTTATTTGAGGACGAATAGCAGTTGTTAATCTATGCTCGGCAATGAGATCAACATATTCATGTTTGTTTTCCTCTGTAACTCTGATATTTCTTCCACCAGGTATCAGTTCATGGTCAGTTACCTATATTGTGAAGATCATAATGAATAACAATGCACAAATCACAAATGTTTACATTATAGAAACAAACCATAAAGGTGAGGCCAAAATAAGAATTCTTACTTCTGCTTTTCCGCATAGGATTAGCTTTTCTTCATCAGCGTCAATACTGAATGTTAGATCCAAAATATCACTAATGTCGTTCTGCACATACATTTTTGAATATGTTAACTTGAAGTTCGTGAAAAATGTTTATTAAATATATACAATTTAATGAAATGTATTAAAATCGTCGGTAAAACACACCTCAAGCATCCACTTCAAGTTTTTGAAAAAACCTGGATCAATTGCTTCAATGTCATGATAGGTTACTTTCACCCCGAGCATATGTTTGTAGAAAGATCTTGTGAAATGAACATCAAGCAACTGAGCATCAAAAAGTGCTTTCCCAACCTAGAAAAACAGTGGCATGGGGTGAAAAACAAACACTAGAAGCCGCTATTTCATCATATTACCTATAAATGGAGCAACTTGGACTATAATATATCTCTAATGAGTAAAATAGGTAAAATTAATCGAATCAGTCTTTTAAGGAAAAATTAATTTTTGGTGTATACTACAGAATGTCACCAATTATTAATTTAACTAGATAAACTTTTGTTGCGTTAAAAAAAATTGATGAATATCAACAAAAATCGTTAAGTTTTGAGTTTTGACCTATCACCAACATGACCACTATATAAAACTAAAATACATATAAGAGAAAGAGGGAATCACTTACAACTCTGCCAATAAACTTGAAGTATGAAAGATGTTCTGTCTGATAAACAGAATTTGGATTTGGTTGAAACGTTAAGTCGTTACCGACAGTTGTAAAAAGCAAAGCTCCCTTATCAAAAATAACCCGCGATAACAACTGATACCATTCCCTAGTGAGCCCACCTGCATCAATACCTTCTTCACCTTGAAAATGAATAGTCAGACGACCTTTTAAATCTTGTGTGGCCCTCATGCGTAGCTGATTATACGAATCTTCAAGTATGTATGCTCTTCTAACAGATATTCTTAAAGAACTGTGATGATGATCATGTTGATGCTTAATTTTCGATCTAAAATGAGAACGTTTATTGTCAAAATCAATAAAACGAGGGACCTTTAACATAGACGAGAATGATTTTTCTAGCAATCCAGGGTTTTGTCTGATAAAAGCATTGAGAAGTTTCCTATGCTTCTCTGAGAACTTCACAAAAGCTACATTTTTCTCATCAACTTTCACGGAAGTTCCCAAAGGTTTCTGCTGGCTGTCTGAATTGCTGACATCATCAAAATCCTGTCCGAAATGCAATTTTTCACACATCACAAAGAAGGATTCTATATATGGCAAGATATTCTGAGTGCCAGCTGGAAGTGGAGGCAATGCACCAGAAGGTCTTGACGTTGAGATCATAGATGAAGAAGATACATCAGGCGTAGTATCGGTAGAACACTCTATTTTACTAATACAGGCACTTAGTTCCATCCACAATGGCCTTAATGCAGCATTAATGTCATTTACCAGAGAAAAGGTAGTTTCGTGCTCCTTTTCAGCAGGTGTTTTCTCTTTCTCTTGGTTAAGTGACGTGATGAGTGAGCATAAGGTTTGTATAACCCTTAGGATTGTTGCTCCATCGGAGCCAGATGTATTGATAAGTGCTTTATCTATTTCACCAAACACGTGTAGTTCATCAATTGCCAACTTAGTCAGGTTCTTCATAGAACCAGCTAACTCAGTTATGAATAAATGACAATGATGAGGAACAATAGCTACCAACTTCTTTAATATACCAGCAACAAGAGCATAAGCATTGTCCGATAAACTGAAAAGAACAGTTATTAGCACAATAACCCATCTTTGGTCTCATAAAGACGACCAATGAATTAACGTAGGACCAACATAAATGCAAGTGAGGTTGCAAGACCAAAAAAATATTAATCACAGAACTGACACAAATTCTATACCTTTCACATGCAAGCAATGAGCAGAGAAGACGAAGTTCTGCTTGTGGCAAGTTTAGCAGAATGTTATGAGATTCATTTTCTTTGTTAGCACCAGATGACGAGGGTTCAGAAGCACCGTCATTCTTGGATGACTTGGTATCCAAATTAATTTCGGCATTTAAAGTCGCCATCTGAGCCGATTCTTCAGCAACAGATTCCATGTTCTCGATCGACCCTTGTTTAGACTCGGCATTGTCAATGATGACATCTAATAAGTTTAGCAGCTGAAACACAAATAAAACAGGAAACAGACGATCATCAGCATAGTTTAAAATAAACTTAGCTTACTGGCAGAGTATAGTTTTTTATAACAACCTGCTCAAGATGCGCAATACTTCTCAAATAAAGTGGTTGTTTTAAGAGGCTCAACAGTAATGTTATGGCCAAGAAATCCTCTTGATACTGCTGCTTTTCTGTTTCGTCATCTTGGACAATCATGATAGCTTTCCCACGAGCCTGATCAAGAGTTCGTATTCTAAACTCTAGCAGAAGTTTTGAGACAAACTTATGATTCCTGGCCAGATATGTTAAAGTTTCTAGAACACGACGTGACACCAACGGCGGTACACCTAAAATAAAGGCAAGAAAAATCAGTACAATAAAAATTTTGGACCCATTGACTTATGAAATGGTGCATTTGGATAATGTTTCCTGTATAATAGGTCAAACAGGTAAAATATCAAAGGTAGGCTAAAAATGTGATAATAGCTTTTGTAATCATATATAGACCTGATTATCTACTAAAACATTAATTAATTTGGACAGAAAGTGTTTCAAGCCATACCACCATACAAATATTACATGTCATAATTTGTTACCCAACCCATCGATTTTCCCATCTTAAGTACATATTTGTGATTTAATGAAAGCTAAACATTCCCTGAAAAAAAAAAGATTCTTACCATCAAAACTTTGAGGTCGGGAATACATCAGATGACTCTGGCAAGCATAAAGCCGATATGAGGGCTCGGAAGCATTCAAATCACTACTAGGTTTCTTTGTATCAAGTACCAAAAGGTCCATCAATATTTTTATCACAGCAGATCTAGTGTCAACATGAGCACATAAATTCAAGAGCAATCTCTGTAGCTGAGGTTTATATAGTGGCTGGGAATAAACAAAAAAAAAGAACAGATAAATGAGAAACTGTAAGCACATAGGCAAAGATAAGGAATCATTCAAGATTACTACCTGAACTACTCGAAGCAAACGAATCATTGCTTTGAGATCTTCTGTGTCAACTAAAGGAACTCCATTAGTTTCAATGGGCTTACTTCCTGTAGACCTACGAGCGATGGCTCCATTAATTCTATCCAGGTTGGATCCAAGTCCTTCACCTCTTCTAGAAGATTCACCCCTCCTGCTTCTAGGAAACATACCAAAAAGTGTTCGGTTGTAGCGACGGAATCTATCTCTTAACATGTTTGCCTCGGCAACAAGAGCCGGTGTAAGATTTGAAAGAAAGGCATCAGATGATGTTAAAAGAACCTGAAGACATAAACCAATATGTTAAAACAAGAAAACACCGAAAAACAGAATGTATAAAAAGAAACTACCTCTTCCCGTATTTCAGAAGGAAAAGTAGCAATTATCGACACAGTATCCATCTCCACAGGTTGACCATCCAATTCTTGGGACCGTTGTGCTCCTTGTGCCTGCTGCTGTGCTATAACTTCTGCTCGAATGTCAGGTGGAAGTGCAGCTAGAAATTCAGGGTCAATGTCATTAACAGCTTCATTTTGTGGTTCGGTATTTGACGGTTGTGTCACTGGATCCTGTCGACCCGAAAGAACCTCAGCACGCAACTCATCAGGAAGTGCATCCAGGAAGGTTGGGTCAATTTGGGCAGAAGGTGCATCCTGAGCAGCATTAGCATCACCTTGCTCTGTTTCTTGAGTAGGATTTTCTGATACCTCGGTTACACTATGAAGGGACCCACTTATTGATGCAACTGTTCTTCGTGTTCGAGAATCACTACCGTCATCATTACCATCAGCACTTCCAATTTCAACATCCAGACTTCGAAGACTCTCTCCTAATGTAGCCTCACTTTCACTGCTCTCTTGGCTGACATCTTCAAAAGAATTGTGATCAGACTGCATTTCAACAGATGGCCGAGATTCATCTACTGTCTGAATGCTTTCGGATTCAGTCACTGTGGGATCACTATTATGATTGTTCTCGGTTGTAGTTTCAGGAACCAATCCAGGTGATGTTAGGATCTGATCAGTCTGATTTTGTGTTTGACCCTCCACTGGGGTGTCATGATCAGGAGCCTTCTCGGGGGTTGAGGGTCTCAAATGAGAAACCAACAAATCTTCAAGGCCTTCGGTAATGGTAGGTGAGTTTAATCCACCACTCTGTTGGTCATCAACCCACATGCTTAGACGATGTCCGTGCTGACCATGGCGACCGTTTCTCAATGATCGGAATATTGAATCCAATCTGGATGAAGTTGACTCTGAATTTCTGTCATCACGAACATTGCCTAAGGACACAGGAAACCAAATGTTGGAAACAGAAAGGTCATAATGGTCAAAACATATAATAGAATAATAACGCTGATAGAAAGAAACCCATGCACTCGCATGAGAGACCGACATTCGAAAAAGGCAGCATTAGAAGTAGAGGACTAGGAATTTGAGTTATGTTTTATCTCTAACAGGTCAATATTTATAGGAAACATGTCAAATGGGTCAAAAGTCATCCAAGTTACCTTTTTAATTTTACATATCAAAAATCCTAAATCATTTTACTCAAAAAAACATTGGCTGCTACTGGAAAAATAAAATAATTTTCTAGATAACAATTGAACACTAGTTATGCCTAACAAATTTTGGACAAAAAGTTTTTCAAATCAACCCAACCGATCCGACCCGCACAATATGTGACCTCTAATTATAACTACCTGATTGTTGAGACGAAACTGTTCGTGATGAAGAAGGCTCCATTAGAAGTGGATGCTGAGCTGGAGTAGAAGTGTCAGCTGATCTGCCTAGAAGATTATAAATAGACGTTGTACGGCTTTGACGTCTTGAACCAAAAATTTCAACAGGCATCATGTGAAGTGGGTCATTAGAAAGACCATTATCTCTGCCAAATACCTCAATATGGTCCAACACATTTATCCCATTCATTTGCTCCCCCAATCCTAGTATAACTCCACCACGATCATCTTCATCGTCATCCTCCTCATCTTCATCTTCTTCCTCAATCATATCCTCATCAAAATCATCTTCATCAATCTCGTTGTCCTCTTGATATGTGTCGGGATGTGGCAAATGATGATGAACTTCATCTTCTTCAAGATCATTGTTTTCATCATCATCTCCATCTTCTTCTTCATCTTCATCTCCATCAACATCATCTCCTTCATCATCCAACATTTCTTCATCGTCGTCTTCGTCCACACTCTCTTGAATATCAGGTTGGATTTCAAATCTAATTCCCACAGAATCAAAACCATTTTCAAGAACCCTTATGGTCTCAGAAGTTTCATGCATGTAATCATCTTCACTTGGGGGAACAAAACTTCCATCAATATCCTGATCATGTTCCATGTCATCTGTAACAGCCTCTGATCCACGATAAGTCTGCACGGTGGTAAAAGACTCGACCCGTTCCGTAGGGCCAGAAGTTTCTCTAGACTGAGATATATCTCTAACATTTTCATTTTGCCCATTTTCTGTATGAGGTTTTGTTGTATTAACGCCTTTTCCAATATTACCCTCAGCAGCATGAACATGTTCTTTAGTAACAAGCTCTAAAACCTTTACGATCCCAGGTGCAACCTTCAGTGAGTCAGGATGGTCTAAATCCAACACTTCTAGGATTCTTGTAAGGGACCTAACAAGACCAACATCAATGAAAGTAATAGAAGCTTCACCCGAAATTGAAGAACCTGTAGGTGAACGAGCAGCCAGTACATCACTCAGCAAATCAACAAAACCTTGGATATCATTTCCTGGTGGTTGATGAGCTACCGAAGATCCGACAAAATCATTAAAAACATTATTAATCTCCATAAATATTCTCTTCCTTGCCTCTGAAGAACGCACACAAGAAGCCACCAAAAACTGATTAGCTCTCCTTGCTAGTTTATGCCTCCAATCAACATCCGTCTTTTTCTCCTGTTTAGAATTTCTTGAGTAAGGAAGAAACTCGTGAAGAATATGATAAAATACTCCACCAGCATCTTTTTCACCATCTCTTCGCATCAGAACATGAATAGATGGACTGTACATCAATAAGGACTCCGTTAAAAGCTTTAATATGAATACAATCTTCGCCATAGAAGCAACATATTCCTGACCATTGGCTTCATTCGTTTCAGATGTAGAGGCAACAGCTTTCCCCTTCCCTTTCCCTTTGTTTAAAGACAAATCGATGTCCATATCTGTTAAAGATGACCCATCGCCTGTCACCTCATCTTTTACAGGAGGTACAAAATTTACACAAGAAGCCAAAAGCAGCTCGATTACACTCACAAAACTCTGAGGAGGTTTTCGATGAACTTTAACAGTCTTCAAACTCACCTCAGAAAGTTTGCCATTAACAGAAGTTTGTGTTTTTTCTTTTTCTTTAGACTTAACCTTCTCGCGTTCTTTTAGCAATACAATGTATGGTCTATCACCAAGCATCTCAATTTGACAAGCCGACTGTGCAGCCCGCATAAAAACAGCAGGATCACGTGAAACAACGGAAGTCAAACTTGAGAGGAAGTTACGGGGTGAAAGCCTACCACTTGACTGTCGACTTGCGGCTGTAACAATACTCTGTTTTATTTCAGATTCCATTGCTTGTTGGAGAGTTTGTGGGTCTTCAAGAATATGGCGAATAATCAAAGCAGCGACATTATCAAACCCAACAAATAGACTTGCCGCAGGCAAAGATAAAAGCAAAGGTAATCCACCGGCATTTAAGAAGCCAACAGCAACAGAATGAGTTCTTGTAAGTGTCGAACATAGTTGCAGAACAGCGTGAACTGTTTCAGAAGGAAGCTGATTGCTCAAGAAGTCACATGATATCTCAACAAGTCTCTTTTGCTCCTCTAAGCTAATAAGCCCTAGACTTCGTTCCACCTTGCTTTGCTTGTCTCCGTCAATTACTATAGAAGTCTGCTTACCAACGTCATCTTTCTTTATTAGCTCTGAAATATTATCTGCATTCAGCTTTTGATCCACCTGAGCAAGCCGATCAACAGCAAGAAAAGCTGATGTTACCCATTTAGGAACAACTTGTAAACTTCCATTCTCCGAGTTCCAATTTGACAAAAGATCTGCTGCTACTTTAACCAAACCACTTTTAGAAGCAACTTCGCGTGAGTCCTTATCCTCGTTAAGAAGCAAAGCAAGAACATGAAAGAGGGAAGATAGCATGGCATTCTTTCCACTATCAGCAATCTGCTCAATAATAAATGTTACAACATTTGACCTATATTGACCATCGTCATGTGAACTTATCATTAAAAGAAGGTCTCGAACAGAGAAGACTAGAGAGTCCTTGACTTCTAGAAGCTTTTCACATGTAGAGAGTAAGTCGTCAACCGGAGGTAACTGAACGGTTTCCTCGTCAATTTGCTGATTAGTTTCATTTGCAACAGTATATGTTGCATCAGATGAAAAACTGGTACCAAGAGACATAGCAAGTGCACGAGCAAGTTCATCATCTTCTGGGACTTGTTCGGGATGCGAAAACAGCCATTCCATAGCCAACTCAACACTGTTTGATCCAACTTGTCTCAAAGCCTCCTCAGCTCGAGATCTTGAAAACCCCATTTCAACTATTGTAGTTATAGTTGTTTCACTAGGAGGTGGAGCAACAGGACGAGACCCAATATTGCTTACATTTTTTATTTCAACCCCAGAAAAGACATGACGAATGATAGATATTACAGTAGCAATGAAATCATCATTGCAATCAGTAAACTGAGGATGAGTCCATAAAGGAAGGACGGTTTTCAAAATCATAGATTGCAGAACCTTCACGAAAACCTCGGGATCACGTGGAAAGGCAACATCTCCTCCATTTACAAGGGGCTGTGAAAGCAAATGTTTTGTCGAAGAAGACAAAATGAAAGATGATGTCACTAGGTGGTCCAAAAGTTTTCCGTAGTTGGTTAACGGATCATTAATCCATGAACGAACCATATCTTCTGTGTGATTGTGCTTTGAAACTCCCTCGTCAGTTTCCATTGGAGATTCAGGATTTCTGTTGACAGTGAAAAGCAGCTCACTTGTAGCTTCAAATGTGGTCAAAACTGATTGAACTACCCCACGACTATACAAACAATTCAACAGAACAGGATTACATGAATCTGTTTTCTCCAGTAGAATGCCATCAACAAACTCGACAACCTTTCCTAGGTAACGACACTTGACTGACCAGGATGCCACGTGACCTTCAAAGTTCAAATGATCCAATGTGATGGAAGCAAATGTAGAAGCGACGGATTTTGAAGAAGGTGTCACTGTCACCGAGTCATCTCGTCTACGAGAGGGAAGCAACATAGCTTTTCCAAGTTCTTGAAACAAATGTGTGATGTGTAAAGAGAGCGATCGCATCATGTCCGAAGATCCAGAGGAATTAGATCGTTGTTGACTAGATCCAATACGTATTTCTGAAGTACCACGCGTACCAGGTGCATGAGTGAGATCACGGTACAGATTAATCAAATCAAAAAACTGAGACTCAAAACTCCATCCCGACATTCTTCTCCTCATTAAAGGATCAAGAAACTGCCTAAATGAATTAAATCTTTGCTCTTCAGAATCTGAAGGCTGTGATGATTCATCAACAACACCAGCATTCTCATCCACAGTTTGAAACTTAGCATCTTCGAGTAAAGCCATCTGCCATAATATTTCACGATGAATTCTACCAATATCTTCCAGTACATCCTTGCCACCATTTCCAAATTCTTGGAGTAATGCGGTAACCCATCGATTATCCTTTGAAGCGGCTAGAAATAGAAGAAATTCAACAAGAAAAAGTGAAGGGAAAACCCTTGCATCTGGTGTAGATTTGGGATCCAGCAGGAAGGATCCTGAAAGAACACTGAATCCGGTCAAAGTAGTCTTGAGATAATTTCGAAGAGAGAAACAAAAAGCACGCGCTAAAGGAGCAGAGTGGTGTTGAGTAAAACTCTTGAAAACCATTGTGCTATGTAAAGCAATAGACATTCCTTCAGAAGACTGAGTTATACTCGGTCTTAACAAAAGTTTCAATAAAGCTTCAATACCACCCTTTTCAACAAAAACTCGACACGTTTCTGCATTTTCCATTGTACGATGAACCAACACCATTACATGAAATATACATAATTGAATGTAGTGCTCATCACTGATTCCTTCATGTTCCTTGTTTTCAGTATCCATATCCATAACATTACTCCCATTAGCTTTTCCCAATTTTCCTGCACCTTTACTGTCTTCTATTGATGCTATTTTATTAATAATTTCAATAATCAAATCAACACCGATACCTCTGAGTGAAGATACATGACGCATAAGCTCCTCAACTGCATTTGCTAAAGGCACAACACCATCATTCATTGGAAGGACATATTTCTTATCAGTGAAAATATCAACCAAAAACCTCAATGCTGAGGTTTCTTTGACCGCTTCTAATCCCTTTGCATTGAAGCAGATGGCACCAAGACCGTTTGGAATACAGGTGAGACATTTTGAATAAGGAAGAATTCCAGCAGTCACTGATGATAAGAACGCATCCGGAAGACCAATTTCATCCAATGATGCATAGCATGTGGGATCTTTGTGTATCATTTCACACATTACAGTCACGGCCGATGAATATATATCACCTCCAAATTTTTCCATGTTTTCAAAGATCACAGAAAGAGTGGCAGGCAGGGAAACATCAGTATTCAGAGATCTTGTCGCGTTTGCTGGAACATAAGTAGCAGAACCGAGTGCCTTCAATAAAACCCTAATGAGGCTTTTTTGAGAATAAATCATATCGTCACTTGTGTCTGAACACTCCCTGGCGCTCATTGAACTATCATTGTTGTTATTAGCCGAATCAATCATTCTAACTACTTCTATCTGCAGTCTGTTGGTCAAAAGGTCAACTCCTCCTACGTCTCTAAAGAGAGTGACTGCTGAATTGCTGTAATCCATGAGCTTTTGCAAAGTCTTCACAGCTAGAGAGACGAGATTCATGTGTGTAGGATCTGTGTCTTCTAAAAGAGGTAAAAACGTTGGAACCATTCCTGATCCGCGTATAACGCTCCCAGGACTAGAAGTTGATATCACTTGAAGCAAGTAAAACTGTAGGAGTGCTTCAATGAATGCAATAGACGGTGGATCATTTGAGTCGTTCAAAGACGAAATTGCCCTTTGAAGCACGTTAAGAAGTATCACACGGTTACCTCCTGTAAAGCTAATGCTTGATCCACTCAAAATGCGGGCCCTCTCATGAGATGATGAATAGGCAGCTAGCTGAGATCCAAGAGCATTCATTGCAAGTGTACGAATAGTTTGAGATATGGTTTCATCAGACTTTACGAGTCTGATTAACTCGTTTGTATACTCTGGCTCGTTAGCAAAAAAGGACACGAGTTCATCGTGAGAATCACCTGATTGGACAAGGACAATGAAGGCAAGAAGACATATCTTGCTGTATAGCCTACATATTCTAGAAGAACGGAAGGCATGAGCATATCTAATCCTAGTCAGCAACAAAAATCGTTGCTCAGTCGGTACATTGAACTGCTCAACCAATTGCTTCATAATAGACAGATCATCCTCCTTCCACGTATCAAGATTCGGAATGTGAATTACACTCGTTGTGGGACCGATATTTTGGGAATGTGTTCCATGTAACTCAAAATACAAGGTGGATCCCATGCGATTTTGAGTATTATCACTATCAATAGGTATGTCTGAGGGAAATAGAGATAGACCGTCATCTAAGGTTTTTTCGTTTAAAATAACACATGAACACAATCCCAAGCCCTCTTCCTTGCTTCCCCATCCTTGTGCTAATGACAAAAGGTAGCTGTTTATTGAACCACATCCTATTAGTTTCCCACTGGCGTGAAGTTTCGAGGGACTTATTTTCACTAATGTCGAAAGTGTCTCTAAAGTAGCAATGAGAACCTCAGGATCAGTTGATGCAAGCAAGAGCTTGAAATGCTGAATAAACAAAACCACAATTATTGAAATTAATAGTGAGTTTGCAAAAAAACAGTGACTTTCACCACCAACTAAAAAAAAGCAAACGTAAACGTACAATTAAAAAAAAAAAATTCTACCATTTTAACATACCTCTAAGCCAGTAAATGAGCCCTTGTTGTGGCAATTCTCTAGAATGATTTGCATCACACGCAGAACTTGGAGAACTGATTGCTTGGGGAAAGGACTATCATCATCTACAATATTATCTGCCAATCGCAGATCCTTCCTATCCGACAAATATGTCTTGAAGTATGTATCAAAGTGCAAGAACAGTGGCCTCCAATGATGAAAATTTCCCTGAAACAGAGTAACATTTTAGCCACCTTTTTACAGGAAAACAGAATATGCACTCAACTTAATTTGCCAAATGATTTATCACCTTGTTGTACTCCCAACGGAAACCAGAAAGAGGAATTGCTATGTCTTGCAATGGACACTGAATCACTTTGTCAATAAATGCCTGTATTTTTGGGGGCTGCAAACAATACAAGCGCTTTAAGACTAAATGAATCTGGTCTTTTATATATTAGAGAAATAAAACAATAGTTTGCAGCACTCGATCGTGTTTTCTAATGTTAAAAGCTTAAAACTATTGCTCTACTTTAATATATAAGTTGTTTCACGAGTTTTCAAAACTGCATTATACAAATAATTATGAAAGCTATATGCGTAACAAAACATTATTGCGTGTCTCGAGTTCGAAAACACTATAGCCAACAAATATACAGCAGTTTCCGGGTGGCATAATGAAAATAGCTATTTGCAATTTTTCTTAGGATCACTCGTTGATAGCGTTTTCCGTTGAAATAAACGATATATGTGCTTTGGAGATCCGAATAATAACTTCTAAAGATTTATAACATTACAAATATGTGATATTCCTTATCTTCTTTCAATATAAGACCTATTTTCTTCAAAAATGTTAGCTAACCTATTTAAGCATCACTTCACACACAAACTAAAAAATTTAAACCATTTTTCTGGTTTTTCATATGTTAGAGGAATAAAACAATAGTTTTCTGCACTCTTTCATGTTTTCTGATGTTAAATGTATCGTTTATTTCACAACTGCATTATACAAATTATTATGAAACTATATCCCTACAGAAAGTTATCACTTGTCTCAAGTTCAAAAACACTATATCAGGCTTATATAATGCCAACATATAATTCCAATAAATATACCGTACAAAATGAAATAGAATATGTGTGCCAGCAGTTGCCGCGTGACATAATGAAGATAGCTATTTTCTTTAAATCACTCATTGATAGTGTTTTCTATTGAAATAAACGATACATTTGCTTCGGAGATCCGAGTAAAAAACTTTTATAGAAATATGTAATTTTAGCATTACAAATATTATCTTCTTTCAATATAAGGCCTATTTTCTTCAAATTATCCCAATAAACTCTTCAACAAATGTCTAGACTATAAAAGCAGGCAATTACACCTACATAAAATCTACAAGTTACACTGAAATAATGAGAATGGCTCCTGAATTTTACTATGTATAAGTAAATAACCTAATGTGTTCTCACTCCAAATAACTTGCAAAAGCATAGTTCCGCATCTGTTCCAATAAAATTTAGCCAAGAGCCAGGCAGATATCATATTAACTCTTCTAAACAAAGTACACTTTTTTTCCTAAGGAAACATAAAAGATTGTCAAATCCTAAAACCGATAAGTCGGTTACTCCTACGAAACTAAAACCTGTGCCAATTACAATATGTCCTCTCTAAGTATGTTAGCTAACCTAATTAAGCATAACTCAAACACAAACACATAAAACTTACGGTCTCGGAATCGAGTTTAACAATCGGACCAACATGTGTACCGTCACCGGATAAAAGCTGCCGTAACCTCACCGGCAAGCTCGATCTTAGGGTTCCGGCCATAAAATATCAGTTCTACACTTCTGTGAACTGAAAAAAAAAAAGAAAAAAAAATCAAATTAAATTAATAAAAAAAAATAAAGTAATAAATCGAAAGGATTAATTGATTGATTATTGATAGATTAATTGACCTGGTTATGTAGAGAGATAAAATACATGAAAAATTGACTGTCAATTTTAGAGAGAGAAAGAGAGGGTTTATGTGTGTGTTTTTAGAGAGAGAAAGAAAAAGAAAGTTTAGAAGCTAGGCCTCTGGTAAAATGGATCCATCAACTAAAAGATGGGTCAATTTAGAAGTGTTTGGGTCAGATCGGATGGCATGTACTATATCTCAAAGACATCCTTTGGTTTATAAAAATGTTTTTAAAGGATAATTGATAAAAAAAATTGTTATGTTTGGTTGAAAGAATTCAACGGAATTCAGTTTTCATTTTTCGCTTATACTAAATCAATTGAAATTTTGTAACATATATCTTTGGAAAAACTTATAACGAACTTATGAAATTTAATCTAATATTTTTGATTGGTGGACATTTTTTGTGAAGTTTATTTAAAATAAATATAGATTTCTAAAAAACAAGTCGATTTAAGAACCTTATAAAACTATTTGAGATTATAATATGGTAAATTACATAATTAGCATATTTAACTTTATCTTACTTAGTTATTATGTACTATTATTTTATATTTTTAATCTAGAACTTCAACTTTATTGTCGAACACATCTACGAAAAAAGTTGGTGATTATATTAAAATGGTGCATAGTTTTGTTTGAAATAAATTTTAGGGGGCGTTTGTTTTACAGAATCTGAATGAATCCGACGGAATTGAAATTGAATTCCAATTCAAAAACGTGTTTGGTTGCCAAAATTCACAGAATTGAATTCCGTTCAAATCTAAATTTTCCGTCATTTAAAAAATTCACATTCCTTAGTGGTAGGGGAAAGAATTCAATATCGTTCACTCTTAAATCTTTAAATGACAATGATACCCTCTTTTTAACTATAACTAAATAAAATATATCAAAGCCGTTTTTTTTTACTTACTATGGTTGTTTTTTTTTTTTTTTTTTTTTTTTTTTTTTTTTTGCTTATTTTCGCTTTTTGTTGTTAAAAGTTGTAATTTGTGTATATAACAACTTAAGATGAATTGAAGTTGGTCACCTCATGACATATTCATATTTTTGTTGATTTCTTTTTAATAAATGGTAGATGTTGTGTTTTTTTCTTATTTCATGATAATAAATAGTTGCAATTACAAGTTGCGATTTTACTCCTTTCATGCTAATATAGAGTTTAAGGATGTTACGTTTTTACTCATTTCTTACTAATATAGAGTTCTAATAAGTTGATTTTTTTTTCTCGTTTTATGTTAATAAGGAATTAAAAGATGTTGCGTTTTTTCGATTCATGATAAATACTTAATAAAACAATGATGTGTTATGCTAATGTTTTCATGTTTATATGGAATAGGTTCACAAATATGATGTGTTTTTCTCGTTTTGAGTTGTATTTGGGTTTGAAATGTTATACTAATAGTGTAATACTTGAGAAGTGTTGATTCGTTATTTTAAAAAGTTGAAAACTCATGATTTAATAAAATAAGAAAGCAATTATAATGAAAAAACAATAACCGTATTTTAGTCATATCATGTAAATACATTCCTATTCCCTTGACAAAATTACCAATCATACAGAAAATAACAAAAGAATTTAATTGAATTCTATTTCATTTTTTGACAACCAAATGGACAACAAAATAACATTCATTTGATTTCAATTCTTTCAGATTCTACATATTTCATTTCATCAGAAAACATTCCGTAAACCAAACGGACCCTTAGTAAACTGGTAGTTTCCGACCCCGTCAAGACTAACTCTTGGCTCTTAGGTATTGACCTTCTAATGCTCCCTTGGCTCTATTTAGAGCCTCAACCACTATTCCTAGTCCCTAGACCTTGTTGGTGGCTCTTTGACCTTTAAATACTTAAAAACTTGACATACTATGTTTACGGTCTAATGTTGAGTTATTAATGAGAACATAAGAGAGTTGTGCCAGGGACATGAGTATACCTCGTACTTACCTCCTTAGATGAGTCAATAAATCTCATAATTGGTGACCCATCTACACTGATGTCTTAAATCTGACACAATATATATCACGTCAAATCAAACACAAAAACACCTTGTAGAGCTCAGACAATTCTACTCTCGTACATCACTAGTTCAACTATTTTGTCAACTTAGGCTCTTTAGGGCTTGGTAGGCACATGCACTATTTATTTTGAACGAGTTCAAGCTAGTTGACAATGTTAAACAATTTTTTAGATATAATTCTTATCCCCTACTAAAACTTAAAATATGAGGTATAGTGTTTATAGGAACGTTATGATTCTTCTTCATACGGTAATAATTTGACAAATTTTATTCAATTTTTGAATATTCGATTATTTGAAGTTGTCTGGGTCAATGTATCTAAAAATCTTTAATATATAATAAAAGAGGGGCCTTAAATGCCACATGACGAAATAAGGCCCCTTAGATGAGTTAGATTCTTTAATTTCAGCTGTTAGATGATATTGATGATGTCAGCAGATATTATTTTCATTTTTACACCCTCTTAAAATATATAATTGCATTCTCTATTTCATTCCATCTTCACTTAAATAAAAAAAACAACGTCTCTTCTCCCATTTTGTTAATCCTATTTACTTATATAATCGCTTAATTTCGACTATAATTTACCTTATAGTTATTCTAAAATATTTTAATTCAAAATATTTAACCACGTGAATAAACGTAAATCTATATCTTTTGCACCTTTATATCTTGCCACGGTGTTATTTGTCCCACCGGTCTTGAACTTTCAACTCGATTGGGTGTTTGCTCATATATTTAACCATTAAAATCTTATATTACATTTTACTCATTTTTCACTAAATTTAGCATTGAGTATTAATTTTTCTCATATCTATTACATATTTACATTGGACTTCTTGTATCTCTCACTCTTCTCCCGGTGTAATTCGTCTCCAAAAACCTCATATGGATTGTGTATTCAGTGCATCATATTTTTTTAATGTGTACTTAAACATAAAGTTTACGATTTTATTTTTGTCTATACTTATCCGCGTTATCGCGGGTCAATGTATCTAAAATATATATATATTACTTAAAACACCGTCGCAACGAACGAGTAAAAGAATTTTGTAGGAACCAAAAAGCAAACCAAGTAAGAATGAAAAGGAATCATGAAAAATAAAACGGAAGATGCAGCGAAAAAAGGGTATGCATATATTGTTCAACTGATCGGTATATACAATCACAAATTAAATAAAAATTTAATCTCTTAACCAAAACCAAATCCTTCACTGGCTTCATGAATTGCAAGCAATAGTCTCTCTTCTAGATGCTGCTTAGACGGATATTCTGGTAGGTCCAACTGGTTAAAACTGCATCACATAAGAAAATAACATTTCATTAGAACCAAAAATATTTTAAAATAATCATATGCTGCTTTATATTTATAGTGAAATATATTTGTATATTTCAGTAGAGTTGATTACAAAGATATTGACATAATATAGAAGTTTTGTAAGGACGTAGATGTAATCTCTCAATAAAAAAAGGTTACCAGGTATGAGCAGAAGGTAAACGGTCAGAGCTTCCATACGCTTTATGAATCTGAAACTTCTGTGATCCAGAGATACCTTGCAAAGCACTGAACCCTTCTAAAGGCACCTGCATTTCAAAGGATGGCCCGAAACTTTTAATAAATCTATATGACTGGGAAACTCATACTATTTCAATAATAGTCCAACGCTTTGAACAAAATGGATTTTGGAGGTTTTATGCCTTAAAGATTAGGGCAACTTTCAACCCATTTCTTTAGACAACTTTATTCTACTCTTCATAGATTGACTCAATGACCCATTTATAGCAAAAATCACAAAAACAATATACCTTTGAGGTTCCGGTTACAAATTGCAATAAACGAGCCTTGTCTTCTTTGCTTAAGCCTTGAGCAACCTCCCAAAACCACTGAATAACAGGAGATGCAGCACTGTACCCAGAATACTCGGTATTTGCCCTCATGTCATCCACTAAAGAATACATAATTCTAGTTTAGAACATCGGATATAAGAAGTAACAGATAAAAATTAAAGTTACTCACAATCAATCTCTGGAAGCCCACTTATCAACAACTCCAACTCCTTATCATGGAAAATAGATATGAAATCACGAGGAATTAGTTCATTAAAACCTTCCAGAAATGCATTTATCTGAGGACGAATAGCAGTTGTTAATCTATGCTCGGCAATAAGATCAACATATTCATGTTTGTTTTCCTCTGTAACTCGGATATTTCTTCCACCAGGGATCAGTTCATGGTCAGTTACCTGTATTGTGAAGATCATAATTAATAACAATACAAAAATCACTTGAAATATAGAAACAAACAATAAAGGTGAGGCGAAATAAGAATTTGTACTTCTGCTTTTTCACATAGGATTAGCTTTTCTTCATCAGCGTCGATACTGAATGTTAGATCCAAAACATCACTAATATCGTTCTGCACATAATATTTTGAATATCTTATCTTGAAGTTCGTGAAAAATATAAAATAAGTACATTTTAAGGAGATGGATTAAAATCGTCGGTAAAACACACCTCAAGCATCCACTTCAAGTTTTTGAAAAAACCTGGATCAATTGCTTCAATGTCATGATAGGTTACTTTCACTCCGAGCATATGTTTGTAGAAAGATCTTGTGAAATGAACGTCAAGCAACTGTGCATCAAAAAGTGCTTTCCCAACCTAGAAAGACAATGGACATTAGGTGAAAACAAACACTATAGAAGCAGCTATTTCATCATATTCACCCCTATAAATAGAGCAACTTGGATTATATAATATATATCTCAATGAGTAAAATAGGTAAAATTAATAGAATCGGTCTTTTAAGGAAAAAGTTACCTTTTGGTATAGGTATATTACAAAATGTCCCCAATTAAAAAATTTAACCAGATGAACGTTTTTGGCGTTAAAAAAAATTGGTGAATATCAACAAAAATCGTTAATTTTTTAGTTAAGAAAGAGGGAATCACTTACAACGCTGCCAATAAACTTGAAGTATGAAAGATGTTCTGTTTGATAAACAGAATTTGGATTTGGTTGAAACGTTAAGTCGTTACCAACCGTTGTAAAAAGCAAAGCTCCCTTATCAAAAATAACCCTCGATAACAACTGATACCATTCCCTAGTGAGTCCACCTGCATCAATACCTTCTTCCCCTTGAAAATGAATAGTCAGCCGACCTTTTAAATCTTGGGTAGACCTCATGCGTAGCTGATTATACGAATCTTCAAGTATGTATGCTCTTCTAACAGATATTCTTAAAGAACTGTGATGATGATCATGCTGATGCTTAATTTTCGATCTAAAATGAGAACGTTTATTGTCAAAATCAATAAAACGAGGGATCTTCAACATAGCCGAGAACGATTTTTCTAGCAATCCAGGGTTTTGTCGGATAAAAGCATTGAGAAGTTTCCTATGCTTCTCTGAAAACTTCACAAAAGCTACATTTTTCTCATCGACTTTCACGGAAGTCCCCAACGGTTTCTGCTGGCTGTCTGAAATGCTGACATCATCAGAATCCTGTCCGAAATGCAATTTTTCACACATCACAAAGAAAGATTCTATATATGGTAAGATATTCTGAGTGCCAGCTGGAAGTGGAGGCAATGCACCAGAAGGTCTCGAGGTTAAGATCATAGATGAAGAAGATACATCAGGTGTGGTATCGGTAGAACTCTCTATTTTACTAATACAGGCACTTAGTTCCATCCACAACGGCCCTAATGCAGCATTAATGTCATTTACCAGAGAAAAGGTAGTGGTGTGCTCTTTTTCAGGCGGCGTTTTTTCTTTCTCTTGATTAAGTGAAGTGATGAGTGAGCTTAAGGTTTGTATAACCCTTAGGATTGTTGCTCCATCGGAGCCAGACGTACTAATAAGTGCTTTATCTATTTCACCAAACACGTGCAGTTCATCAATTGCCAACTTAGTCAGGTTCTTCATAGAACCAGCTAATTCAGTTATGAATAAATGACAATGATGAGGAACAATAGCTACCAACTTCTTCAATATATCAGCAACAAGAGCATAAGCATTATCCGATAAACTGAAAAGAACAATTATTACATAAATCACTTGGAAATTCATCAAAATTGCAATCTCACCCATAAATCACTTTGAAAGATACAAGTTGTAGATATAAAATGCATTTGCAATTCAACTGTTATAGTGGAAAATCTTTAAAGATTAATATACCTTTCACTTGCAAGTAATGAGCAGAGAAGACGAAGTTCTGCCTGTGGCAAGTTTAGCAGAATGTTATGAGATTTATCTTCTTTATTAGCATCAGATGATGAGGGTTCAGAAGCACCGTCATTCTTGGATGACTTGGCATCTGAATTAGTTTCGGCATCTAAAGTCGAAATCTGAGCCGACTCTTCAGCGACAGATTCTATGAGCTCAACCGGCCCTTGTTTAGACTCGGCATTATCAATGATGACATCTATTAAGTTTAGCAGCTGAAAGACAAATAAAACAAGAAACAGACTATCATCAGCATAGCCTAAGGTAAACTTAGCTTATTGGCAGAGTATAGCTCTTTATAACAACCTGCTCAAGATGCGCAATACTTCTTAAATAAAGTGGTTGTTTTAAGAGGCTCAACAGTAATGTTATGGCCAAGAAATCCTCTTGATACGGCTGCTTTTCTGTTTCGTCATCTTGGACAATCATGATAGCTTTCCCACGAGCCTGATCAGGAGTTTGTATACTAAACTGTAGCAAAAGTTCCGAGACAAACTTATGATTCCTGGCCAGGTATGTTAAAGTTTCTAAAACACGACGTGACACCAATGGCGGTACACCTAAAATAAAGACAGGAAAAATCAGCGCCCAATAAGTGACACTCTGACACATTAGGGGTAGCAACTTTGACCCATTTATTTATGAAATGGTCCATTTAACAAACAAGAAACCGTTCAAATGGGTCAAACAACACAAAAACAGGTTGAACTAAAAGTCACCAAAAAGATAAGTCTTAAAGTATAAAAACAAAAACCTCCTAAAATAAAGGCAAGATAAATCAGCTTCCAATAAATTCAAATGACACCCAATGGGAGTAGCAATTTGACTCATTTACTAAAAAATATGTTATATTTGGCTACGGTTCATTACTATAGGGTCAAAAAAGGTAAAATAGAAAAAATAGGCTATAAATGAAAAAGGCTCAAACAGCAGAAAGTTGCCAAAGAGCAAGTTTATTCAAGAAATTAGATTGTAATTGAGATAATAGCTTTTATAATCATATATAGTGCTGATTATTAATTAAATAAATTTGGACAACCTGGTGGACTGTTTCAAGCCATACGATCGTACAAAAAATTACATGTCATAACTTGTTACCCAACACATCGATTTTCCCCATCATAAATAAATATATGTGAATTAATGAAAGCTAACCACTCCCTGACAAAAAAATAATATTCTAACCATCAAAACTTTGAGGGCGGGAATACATCAGATGACTCTGGCAAGCATAAAGCCGATATGAGGGCTCGGAGGCATTCGATTCACTGCGAGGTTTCTTTGTATCAACCAAAAGGTCCATCAATATCTTTATCACAGCAGATCTAGTGTCAATATGAGCACATAAATTCAAGAGCAATCTTTGTAGCTGAGGTTTATATAGCGGCTGGGAATAAACAAAAAAAAGAACAGATAAATGAGAAACTGTAAGCATATATGCAAAGATCAGGAATCATTTAAGATTACTACCTGAACTACTCGAAGCAAACGAATCATCGCTTTGAGATCTTCTGTGTCAACTAAAGGAACTCCATTAGTTTCGATGGGCTTACTTCCTGTTGACCTACGAGTGATGGTCCCACGGCTAGATCCAAGTCCTTCAGCTCTTCTAGAAGATTCACCCCTCCTACTTCTAGGGAACATACCAAAAAGTGTTCGGTTGTAGCGACGGAATCTATCTCTTAACATGTTTGCCTCCGCAACAAGAGCCGGTGTAAGATTTGAAAGAACGGCATCAGATGATGTTAAAAGAACCTGAAGACATAAACCAATACGTTTAAACATAAAAAAACACCCAAAAACAGAAAGTATGAAAAAAAAACTACCTCTTCCCGTATTTCAGAAGGAAATGTAGCAATTATCGACACAGTATCCATCTCCACAGGTTGACCATCCAATTCTTGTGACCGTTGTGCTCCTTGTGCCTGCTGCTGCGCTAAAACTTCTGCTCGAATGTCTGGTGGGAGTGCAGCAAGAAATTCAGGGTCAATGTCATTGACCGCATCATTTTGTGGTTCACTATTTGAAGGTTGTGTCACTGGACCCTGTCGACCCGCAAGAACCTCAGCACGCAACTCATCAGGAAGTGCATCCAGGAAGGTTGGGTCAATTTGTGCAGAAGGTGCATCCTGAGCAGCATTAACATCATCTTGCTCTGTTTCTTGAGGAGGATTTTCTGATACCTCGGTTACACTATGAAGGGAGCCACTTATTGATGCAACTGTTCTTCGTGTTCGAGCATCACCACCATCATCATGACCATCAGCACTTCCAATTTCAACATCCAGACTCCGAAGACTCTCTCCTAATGTAGCCTCACTTTCACTGCTCTCTTGGCTCAAATCTTCAACAGAATTGTGATCAGACTGCATTTCAACAGATGGCCGAGATTCATCTACTGTCGGAATGCTTTCAGTTTCAGTTACTGTGGGATCACTATGATTGTTATTGGTTGAAGGTTCAGGTACCATTCCAGGTGATGTTGGGATCTGATCAGTCTGATTTTGTGTTTGACCCTCCGCTGGGGTGTCATGGTCAGGAGCCTTCTCGGGGGTTGGGGGTCTCAAATGAAAAACCAACAAATCTTCAAGGCCTGCGGGAATGGTGGGTGAGTTTAATCCACCACTCCGTTGGTCATCAACCCACATGCTTAGACGATGTCCGTGCTGACCGTGGCGCCCATTTCTCAAAGACCGGAATATTGAATCCAATCGGGATGAAGTTGACTCTGAATTTCTGTCATCACGAACGTTGCCTAAGGACACAGGAATCCCAATGTTGGAAATGAAAAGGTCATAATGGTCAAAACATATAACAGAATAGTAACACTGATAGGATAAAACTCATGTACTCGCATGAGAGAACACCCGGCAAAAAAAGGCGGCATTAGAAGAAAACTACTCGGAATTCGAGTTTCGTTTCATCTCCAAAAGGTCAAAAGGTATATACAAAGAACTAACTGAATAGGAAACATGTCAAATGGGTCAGAATTCATCCAAGTTACCTTTTTAATTTAACACCTAAAACCTCCTTTTAATTTAACACCTCAAACCTCCTAAACCATTTTATTAAAATAATTTGACGGCGCCAATTAACATTTTGGACAAAAAGTGTTTCAAATCAACCCAAACGATCCAACCTGCACATTAAGCAACCTCTAATTATAAGTACCTGTTTGTTGAGACGAAACTGTACGTGATGAAGAAGGCTCCATTAGAAGTGGATGCTGAGCTGGAGCAGAAGTGTCAGCAGATCGGCCTAGAAGATTATAAATGGATGTTGTACGGCCTTGACGTCTTGAACCAAAAATTTCAACAGGCATCATGTGGAGTGCGTCATTAGAAAGACCATTATCTCTGCCAAATACATCAATGTGGTCCAACACATTTATCCCATTCATTTCCTCCCCCAATCCTAATATAACTCCACCACGATCATCTTCATCATCATCATCCTCATCTTCATCTTCTTCCTCAATCATATCCTCATCAAAATCATCTTCATCAATCTCATTGTCCTCTTGATCTGTGTCAGGATGTGGCAAATGATGATGGACTTCATCTTCTTCAAGATCGTTGTTTTCATCATCATCTCCATCTTCTTCTTCTTCTGCATCTTCATCTCCATCAACATCATCTCCTTCATCACCCGACATTTCTTCATCCTCATCTTCGTCCACACTCTCTTGAATATCAGGTTGGATTTCAAATCTAATTCCCACAGACTCAAAACCATTTTCAAGAACCCTTATGGTCTCAGAAGTTTCATGCATGTAATCATCTTCAATTGGGGGAGCATAACTTCCATCAATATCCTGATCATGTTCCATGTCATCTGTAACAGCCTCTGATCCACGATAAGTCTGCATGGTGCTAAAAGACTCTATCCGTTCGGTAGGGCCAGAAGTTTCTCTAGACTGAGATATATCTCTGACATTTTCATTTTGCCCATTTTCCGAATGATCAGGAGGTTTTGTTGTATTATCACCTTTCCCAATATTACCCTCAGCAGCATGAACATGTTCTTTAGTAACAAGCTCTAAAACCTTTACAATCCCAGGTGCAACCTTCAGTGAGTCAGGATGGTCTAAATCCAACACTTCTAGGATTCGAGCAAGGGACCGAATCAGACCAACATCAATGAAAGTAACAGAAGCTTCACCAGAAATTGAAGAACCTGTAGGTGAACGAGCAGCCAGTACATCACTCAGCAAATCAACAAAACCTTGGATATCATTTCCTGGTGGTTGGTGAACTACCGAAGAAACAACAAATTCATTAAAAACATTATTAATCTCCATGAATATTCTCTTCCTTGCCTCTGAAGAACGCACACAAGAAGCAACCAAAAACTGACTAGCTCTCTTTGCTAGTTTATGCCTCCAATCAACATCCGCCTTTTTCTCCTGTTTAGAATTTCTTGAGTAAGGAAGAAACTGATGAAGAATATGATAAAATACTCCACCAGCATCTTTTTCACCATCTCTTCGAATCAGAACATGAACAGAAGGACCGTACATCAATAAGGACTCCGTTAAAAGTTTTAATATGAATACAATCTTCGCCATAGAAGCAACATACTCCTGACCATTGGCTTCATTCGTTTCAGATGTTGAGGCAACAGCTTTCCCCTTCCCTTTCCCGTTGTTCAGAGACATATCAATGTCCATATCTGTTAATGATGACCCATCGCCTATCACCTCCTCTTTTACAGGAGGTACAAAAGTTACACAAGTCGTCAAAAGCAGCTCGATTACGCTCACAAAACTCTGAGGAGGTTTTCGATGAACTTTAACAGTCTTCAGATTCGCCTCAGAAAGTTTTCCATTAACAGAAGTCTGTGTTTTTTCTTTTTCTTTAGGCTTGTCCTTCTCGCGTTCTTTTAGCAATACAATATATGGTCTGTCACCAACCATCTCAATTTGACAAACCGACTGTACAGCCCGCATAAAAACAGCAGGATCCCTCGAAACAACAGACGTCAAACTTGAGAGGAAGTTTCGGGGTGTAAGCCTACCGTTTGACTGCCGACTGGAGGCTGTAACAATACTCTGTTTTATTTCAGATTCCATTGCTTGTTGGAGAGTCTGTGGATCTTCAAGAATATGTCGAATAATCAAAGCAGCAACATTATCAAACCCAACAAATAGACTTGCCGCAGGCAAAGATAAAAGCAAAGGCAAGCCACCGACATTTAAGAAGCCAACAGCAACAGAATGAGTTCTTGTAAGTGTCGAACATAGTTGCAGAACAGCATGAACTGTTTCAGAAGGAAGCTGATTGCTCAAGAAGTCACATGATATCTCAACAAGTCTCTTTTGCTCCTCTAAGCTAATAAGCCCTAGACTTCGTTCCACCTTGCTTTGTTTGTCCCCGTCAATTACTATAGAAGTCTGCTTACCAACGTCATCTTTTTTTATTAGCTCTGAAATATTATCTGCATTCAGCTTTTGATCCACCTGAGCTAGCCGATCAACAGCAAGAAAAGCTGATGTTACCCATTTAGGAACAACTTGTAAACTTCCATTCTCAGAGTTCCAATTTGACAAAAGATCCACGACTACTTTAACCAAACCACTTTTAGAAGCAACTTCGCGTGAGTCCTTATCCTCGTTAAGAAGCAAAGCAAGAACATGAAAGAGGGAAGATAGCATGGCATTCTTTCCACTGTCAGCAATCTGCTCAATAATAAATGTTACAACATTTGACCTATATTGACCATCGTCGTGTGAACATATCATTAGAAGAAGATCTCGGACAGAAAAGGCTAGAGAATCCTTGACTTCCAAAAGCTTTTTACATGTAGAGAGTAAGTCGTCAACCGGAGGTAACTGAACGGTTTCCTCATCAATTTGCTGATTAGTTTCATTTGCAACAGTATCTTTTGCATCAGATGAAGAACTGTTACCAAGAGACATAGCAAGTGCACGAGCAAGTTCATCATCTTCTGGGACTTGTTCGGGATGTGAAAAAAGCCATTCCATAGCCAACTCAACACTGTTTGATCCAACTTGTCTCAAAGCCTCCTCTGCTCGAAATCTAGAAAACCCCATTTCAACTATTGTAGTTATAGTTGTTTCACTAGGAGGTGGAGCAACAGGACGAGCCCCAATATTGCTTACATTTTTTATTTCAACCCCAGAAAAGACATGACGAATGATAGATATTATAGTAGCAATGAAATCATCAGTGCAATCAGTAAACTGAGGATGAGTCCATAAAGGAAGGACGGTTTTCAAAATCATAGATTGTAGAACCTTTACAAAAACCTCGGGATCACGTGGAAAGGGAACGTCTCCTCCATTTACAAGGGGCTGTGAAAGCAAATGTTTTGTCGAAGAAGACAAAATGAAAGATGATGTCACTAGGTGGTCCATAAGTTTGCCGTAGTTGGTTAACGGACCATTAATCCATGAACGAACCATATCTTCTGTGTGATTGTGCTTTGAAACTCCCTCGTCAGTTTCCATTGGAGATTCAGAAGTTCTGTTGACAGTGAAAAGCAGCTCACTTGTAGCTTCAAATGTGGTCAAAACTGATTGAACAACCCCACGACCATACAAGCAATTCAACAGAACAGGATTACATGAGTCTGTTTTTTCCAGTAGAATGCCATCAACAAACTCGACAACCTTTCCTAGGTAACGACACTTGACTGACCAGGATGCCACATGACCTTCAAAATTCAAATGATCCAATGTGATGGAAGCAAACGTAGAAGCAACGGACTTTGAAGACGGTGTCACTGTCACCAAGTCATCTCGTCTTCGAGAGGGAAGCAACATAGCTTTTCCAAGTTCTTGAAACAAATGTGTGATGTGTAAAGAGAGCGATCGCATCATGTCCGAAGATCCAGAGGAATTAGATCGTTGTTGACTAGATCCAATACGTATTTCTGAAGTACCACGCGTACCAGGTGCATGAGTGAGATCACGGTACAGATTAATCAAATCAAAAAACTGAGACTCAAAACTCCATCCCGACATTCTTCTCCTCATTAAAGGATCAAGAAACTGCCTAAATGAATTAAATCTTTGCTCTTCAGAATCTGAAGGCTGTGATGATTCATCAACAACACCAGCATTCTCATCCACAGTTTGAAACTTAGCATCTTCGAGAAGAGCCATCTGCCATAATATTTCACGATGAATTCTACCAATATCTTCTAGTACATCCTTGCCACCATTTCCAAATTCTTGGAGTAATGCGGTAACCCATCGATTATCCTTTGAAGCGGCTAGAAACAAAAGAAATTCAACAAGAAAAAGTGAAGGGAAAACTCTTGCATCTGGTGTAGATTTGGGATCCAGCAGGAAGGATCCTGAAAGAGCACTGAATCCGGTCAAAGTAGTCTTGAGATAATTTCGAAGAGAGAAACAAAAAGCACGCGCTAAAGGAGCAGAGTGGTGTTGAGTAAAACTCTTGAAAACCATTGTGCTATGTAAAGCAATAGACATTCCTTCAGAAGACTGAGTTATACTCGGTCTTAACAGAAGTTTCAATAAAGCTTCAATACCGCCCTTTTCTACAAAAAATCGACAAGTTTCTGCATTTTCCATTGTTCGATGAACCAACACCATTACATGAAATATACATAATTGGATGTACTGCTCATCACTGATTCCTTCTTTATCCTTGTTTTCAGTATCCATATTCATAACATTACTCCCATTAGCTTTTCCCAATTCTCCTCCGCCTTTACTGTTCTCTATTGATGCTATCTTATTAATAATTTCGATAATCAAATCAACACCGGTACCTCTGAGTGAAGATACATGACGCATAAGCTCCTCAACCGCATTTGCTAAAGGCACAATACCATCATTCATTGGAAGAACATATTTTTTATCGGTGAAAATATCAACCAAAAACCTCAATGCTGAAGTTTCTTTGACCGCTTCTAATCCCTTTGCATTGAGACAAATGGCACCGAGACCGTTAGGAATACATGTGAGAGACTTTGAAGAAGGAAGAATTCCAGCTGTCACTGATGATAAGAACGCATCCGGAAGACCGATTTCATCTAATGATGCATAACATGTGGGATCTTTGTGTATCATTTCACACATTACAGTCACGGCCGATGAATATATATCACCTCCAAATGTTTCCATGTTTTTAAAGATCACAGAAAGAGTGGCAGGCAGGGAAACATCAGCATTACGAGATCTTGTCGCGTTTGCTGGAACATACGTAGCAGAACCGAGTGCCTTCAATAAAACCCTAATGAGGCTTTTTTGAGAAGAAATCATATCATCACTTGTGTCTGAACACTCCCCGACGCTCATTGAACTATCCTTGTTGTTACTAGTCGAATCAATCATTCTAACTACTTCTATCTGCAGTCTGTTGGTCAAAAGGTCAACTCCTCCTACGTCTCTAAAGAGAGTGACTGCTGAATTGCTGTAATCCATGAGCTTTTGCAAAGTCTTCACAGCTAGAGAGACGAGATTCATGTGTGTAGGATCTGTGTCTTCTAAAAGAGGTAAAAACGTTGGAACCATTCCTGATCCACGTATAACGCTCCCAGGACTTGAAGTTGATATCACTTGAAGCAAGTAAAACTGTAGGAGTGCTTCAATAAATGCAATAGACGGTGGATCATTTGAGTCGTTCAAAGACGAAATTGCCCTTTGAAGCACGTTAAGGAGTATCACACGGTTACCTCCTGTAAAGCTAATGCTTGATCCACTCAAAATGCGGGCCCTCTCATGAGACGATGAATAGGCAGCTAGCTGAGATCCAAGAGCGTTCATTGCAAGTGTACGAATAGTTTGAGATATGGTTTCATCAGACTTCACGAGTCTGATTAACTCATTTGTATACTCTGGCTCGTTAGCAAAAAAGGACACGAGTTCATCGTGAGAATCACCTGATTGGACAAGGACAATGAAGGCAAGAAGACATATCTTGCTGTATAGCCTACATATTCTAGAAGAACGGAAGGCATGAGCATATCTAATCCTAGTCAGCAACAAAAATCGTTGCTCAGTCGGTACATTGAACTGCTCAACCAATTGCTTCATAATAGACAGATCATCCTCCTTCCACGTATGAAGATCCGGAATGTGAATAACACTCGTTGTGGGACCCATGTTTTGGGAATGTGTTCCATGTAACTCAAAATACAAGGTAGACCCCATGCGATTTTGAGTATTTCCATTATCAATAGGTATATCTGAAGGAAATAGAGATAGACCGTCATCTAAGGTTTTTTCGTTTAGAATAACACATGAACACAATCCCAAGCCCTCTTCCTTGCTTCCCCATCCTTGTGCTAATGACAAAAGGTAGCTGTTTATTGAACCACATCCTACTAGTTTCCCACTGGCGTGAAGTTTCGACGGACTTATTTTTACTAATGCCGACAGTGTCTCTAATGTTGCAATGAGAACCTCAGGATCAGTAGATGCAAGCAAGAGCTTGAAATGCTGAAGAAACAAAACCAACAGTTTTGAAATCAATAGTGAGTTTTTCAATAAAACAGCGACTTTCACCACCAAGTAAACAAAAAAAAGCAAACGTAAACGTACAATTAAAAATATTGTTATTCTACCATTTTAACATACCTCTAACCCAGAAAAGGAGCTCTTGTTGTGACAATTCTCTAGAATCATTTGCATCACACGTAGAATTTGGAGAACTGATTGCTTGGGGAAAGGACTGTCATCATCTACAATATTATCTACCAATCGCAGATCCTTCCTATCAGACAAATACGTCTTGAAGTACGTATCAAAGTGCAAGAACAGTGGCCTCCAATGATGAAAATTTCCCTGAAACAGAGTAACAATTTAGCCACCTTTTACCAGAAAACAAAATATTCACTCGACTTAATTTGACAAATGATTTATCACCTTGTTGTACTCCCAACGGAAACCAGAAAGAGGAATTGCTATGTCTTGCAATGGACACTGAATCACTTTGTCAATAAATGCCTGTACTTTTGGAGGCTGCAAACAATATAAGCGCTTTATGAGCCTGGTTTTTTATATATACTAGAGGAATAAAACAATAGTTTGAACAAAAGTCTGCTCTCGATCATGTATTATTTTCTGATGTTTCACGAGTTTTCACAGCTGCATTATACAAATCATTATGAAAGCTATATGCCTAACAGAACGTTATCTTGTGTGTCTCAAGTTCAGAAACACTAATGCTATATTTTAGGCATATATAATGCCAACAAATATACATTAATGTGTGTCCAGAGTTGCCGCGCGTGACATAATGAAGCTATATATTACTTTAAATTCACTCATTGATAGCCTTTTCTATTGATATAAACGATATATTTGCTTCGGAAATACGAATAAAAACTTTTAAATACTTTTAGCATTACGAATATGTGATGTTATCAAACCTAATTAGTAATTAAGCCTCACTTCACACAATATATATATATATATACACAAAATACATACACTAAAATCGACGAAAAAATAATAATAACAATACAAAATAATAATTAAAACTTACAGTCTCGGAATCGAGTTTAACAATCGGACCAACAGGTGCACCGTCTCCGGATAAAAGCTGCCGTAACCTCGCCGGCAAGCTCGATCTTAGGGTTCCGGCCATAAAATATCAGTTCTACACTCCTGTGAACTAAAACAAATTCAACAAAATCAAATTAAATTAAATTAAATTAATAAAAAAAAATTAAACTAAGAAATCGAAACGATTAATTGATTGATTATTGAGAGATTAATTGACCTGGTTATTTAGTGAGATAAAATAGTGAAAAAAAACATGAAAATTTGAGTGTGAATTTTTAGAGAGAGAAAGTAAGGGTTTATATATGTGTGTGTTTTTAGAGAGAGGAAACGAAACCCTCAAAAGAAAGTAAGGTAGAAGAATTTGATTTTGGTTTATAACCCTGAAACGGGAGAAGCATATGCCGTTTTATATACACTACTTTTCAAACACTTTTTTATTTTTGGGTCTTTGAATATTATTGATTAATCTATTAATCATTATCACATACTATTAAGGTTTAGATTTGGCTATATAAATTTGTAGCGGCTTATATGGCGTTTGAAGTTTTAATTTTGATGTTTCTATAAGATTATTATATATATTGTATTTTTTACGTTGAGTCGAAATATAAAAAGGTGTTGAAATTATTAGACTTTATTTTTGGTTCTCGGTTTAGTCCGATTCGCTCAAACGCACAAAATTTCTCATATTACTTTGATATAGTGGACATAACCAAGAAATCGGGTCAAATTGGCTTGATTAAATTGGGCCAACACACATATCGATCTGGTTATCAGTCTTATATATTTAAAAGAGTAAATTATATAATTGGTGACTTGTGTTTGTTTCAAATTAACGGGTTCAGTCCCTGGGTCACAAATCGTTCGGGTCCAGTCCCTGGGACATATGTTTGGTTACAAGAATAGTCTCTCTGTCACTTAAAATGACTAAAATACCGTTAATAAATAAATTTAAAATAAAAAACTAATTATCCTAATCCTAACTCACAACAACAACAAAAAAAACCTGTAAATCAATCCCCAATTTCATAAAACCAAAACCAAAAATCAATCCCCAAAAATCATTTACAAACCCTATTTTTCTCATTCCTTTGTTCTACCACCATAATTAAAACCCAAATTACTTACAAAACGAGATGGTGGTGGTTGTGATGGTGGCGGTGGATGGTGGGGAAGAGAAATGGTGGTGGCTGCGGGGAGGGTTGTGGTGGTGGCGGTGGCTGAGGGAGGCTGTGGTGGTGGGCGACGGAGGGTGGCTGTTTTATCAAAATCATAAAACCACTTTATTTGGAGTATCCAGGTCTCGCATTTCTACAAATCAAGTTTGAGTTTCCATTATTTAAGATATAAGCTAAATAAAATTAAAATCAAGACAAGATTAATAAAACTTAAAAATGGTATTGGTTTTGGTTTGTTGTAAATGTAATCCATTAAAACAGTAAAAACCCATTAAAGTTTTATAGCTAAAAGTAGTGAGGCGGCGGCTATCTTGTTCGATCACATTCATGATTATTGAAGAAAAGTTGAAAATTTAGGGTTTGAATTTGATGAAATTTGGGATTGATTTTTGGTTTGGGTTGTGTTGTGTAAAAATCAATTGATTTTTGGTGGTTTGGATTTTTGGGGATTGATTTTTGGTTTTAGTTTTGTGAAATTGAGATTGATTTGCAGGTTTTGGTTTGATGAAATTTGTTTTTTATTTAATATTTATTTATTAAGGGTATTTTAGTCATTTTAAGTGACAAATGGACTATTCTTGTAACCAAACATATGGTCCAGGGACTAGACCCGAACGATTTGTGACCCTAGGACTGAACCCGTTAAATTGGAACAAACACAAGGACCAATTATGTAATTTACTCTATTTAAAACATTGGGTTGGTTTTGGTTTTCTCTTTAGGGACTTGGTTTAGACTTGAATCTATGACCTATAGTGTGTTTGGCGTAGGTAGCTAGAGCTTAAGCTTAACCTTGAGCTTAGGGTGGAGCTGGAGATTGTTTATATATAAAAATGAAAAACATGTTTGGTAAACTAGCTAGAGCTGAAGCTTATTAATGTGAAAAGACATATATAGGTATATAAAATTTGTTATTTAATTACTATAAGGGCTATTTATGTAATTTTATTTGACGTAAGCTATTGAGGTTTATTTTTTTAATAAGCACCGCCAACCAAACAAGGTTTATGAATAAAAACATAAGCTAAAGCCCTAATAAGTACCCAAAAACCTTCAACCAAACATACCCCTAGTTATAGGGTATTAGAATTTTTAATTAGTTTAACTTAAGATACTACAAATTTCATTTTGCTAAGTTAAGAGTATCATTCTCGATCTTTAATGATTTAAGATTTAATATATTTACTCAACCAAGTGCGGTATATTAAACTGCATTTTTAACTTTTTAACTTTATAAGAAAAATCACTATTAAATTAGAGACCATTTACACTAAAATAGTGATAAAAATGAAATTCCGAATATTTTTCAACGAAACACTATTACGAGCGTTACGTGTTATTTCGTTTGTATTATGAAAGTTAGACCTATCAGTGGATCCCCTGTCTCCAGCACTGCTCAAGTAAGTGTGCGACTCCGTATGAGGACCTCCTTCCCTTATCATTCTATTATATCAATTGTTTTTTGATAATATGAATTTCGCTTAATTGAAAAAGTATAAACTAATCATGGTAAAGAATAGTTTAAATGTTATTTTTGTTATAATAGTTCTTTTGATGTAATAATATATATAAAAGATAAAATTAAGACACATGCATATCTTATTGATTGAATTATAAAAATTAAGTGGATTTTATATTAACAAAAAGTGAGACGTTTAATACAAATTATATAATATAAATGAATAACATGGGACATCCCTTATAGTGTTTATTTAACTCTCCGATGGAACGGCAGATCAAATCTCCAGGTAGTTAAAATTCATTTTTCGTCGCTATTTTGGTATAAATGGTGTTTGATTTCATTAGCATGGTAACTTTCCTTTTTTTTCTCCAATAATTAACGCATAAAATTATAGCTTTTAGATGTTTAGAAAATATCAAGTTGGAAATAAGAAATGTTACTAAAAAGCTTTTGGTTTCATCTTTAACTTTTTATAAAGAAAAAATAATCAACATAAATAAACTCTAACAAATTTCTTGTCAAACATACCTATTTGTTGCTAAAGTCTTTTAACTACATCTGTCTTTCCTGAATCTTAATCTTGGTATATTAGTGATTGATTCGAGAACATCATTTTAAAATGAAAGGGATTGTTAAAAGTCTTATATCGTTTTAGCATATATGTATGTTTTAAAATGTAGTAAGATGATGATTAGAAACGTGTTTTTCCCAAATTGGCAATAAAAAATACGTTCATACCCAAACGCTAAAACTTTATGCTATTAAACCCTATAACAAAATCAAATAATATCACTTTAATTATATTGATTTACATCTTGTTGCAAAATTACAAACCCATGCTTTTATTTGTTGCACTAACAAAAATTGACTTATGTAAAAGTGTCATAGTTGCCAACCAAAGGAAATATGTGTTTCTTAAATAACAAGATTGATGAAATGAAGTTAGTAATTTGACTATAGTTTTATAAAGAGTTAATTACATAAATCGTCCTTATGGTTTACCTAAAATTACGGAATTCGTCCCTAAGTTTAAAACGTTGCATAATTCGTCCACTTTTAGAAACTAATTACCCTTTTCGTCCCTAAAATGGATGTCCGTTAATAATTTCCGTTAAAATTATCGCTAACTAATTTCACATTTCGTCCTAAAAATGGATGTCCGTTAGAATTAGGGACGAAAAGCGTAATTAGTTTCAAAAAATGGACGATTTATGCAACATTTTAAACTTAGGGACGAAATCCGTAATTTGGAGTAAACCATAGAGACGATTTATGTAATTAACTCTTTTATAAAAATTCAAAAGTAACAGTTTTGACTACTTCAACTTTGTATATAACTATGTTAGAATCATTATTAAAAGATATGTCATTTGAAAGATGATGTGATGACTATCACAAACACTAAACACAAAATTGCATTTGAAAATGACACAAAGTTCAATTTTTTACTTTAAATAGTGAAACATTGGAATATTTCAAACGATGAAAAAAATAAGACGAGTTATCATAAAAACGGAAATTTTGGTTATGAGACAAATGTTGTCACACCACCTTTCCCACAATCCAAAACTCCAAAAAGGTATCAAAAAGTTACAAAGAAAAAAAATGAAGAGATAGAGAATACGACCCACCATATTAACCTTTTCCGATACAAAAAGAAAAACAAATTAGTCATATTTTGTCTTTTCTTGTCGTATAGTTCTTTGGTCTATTTTCATGAAGACTGCTATTTATACCTTTGAATGGGTGTGGATCTTTATATATAGTTTTGACTACTTCTATCAAATAATCAAATAATGGTAGGTTTTATGTTTCAAACCTTTTTCGATACAATTAATCATCTGGGAAAGAAATCCCATTTAGGAGATATTTACCTAGTTTGAGTGTTAGTGGTGAACTCGTGATAATCTAACCCTCATAAATTTGGTAGTTCAAATCCTAAATATCATAACTTAGAGGTTGAAGACATGAAACATAATACCAATATCCGAGTTAAAACGACGACCATGAACTTCGATTCTATTTTTTTTTACATTGCACCTTGTCATGTTTATCATATAACCGGTTGGTTTTTTTGAACGGCTATGTTAGTGATTCGGGATCACAGTGATATTCAATTGGGCAGTATGCAACCAACAAATCTTACACCAAAGTTAATTATCTCCTAATATTCACCAAATGATCTAACCTGAGATCTTCCGTAGACGACGAACCATCTTATACCAATAAAGCAAATCCCCAATTGGCCATATAACCTGTTGGTAGGACTTGTTATCAATTTAATTCTCTTCAAAATAAAAGAAAATCACTAACAACCAAAACCATGGAAATATATTTTGATAAGACATACATTATTGAAGTTGGTGTACTTTTTTTGAAATATATTCTCCTTTGTTACATGATTCAAGCATTACAATGACAATTGGGGATGTTTGAAAGTATTAATCCCATGTGAAAGGGTGACAATTTGTTCCACACAAGTCAATTCATGACTAGGTCCAAACACCAACTATTGTTAAAAACACAAAATCACATGTAACTTTATTATAACCTCTAATTTGCTCCATGAATTTTATTTTTACTAAGTGTTTGAAATTATATACATTTTGTTGTCAATTTTTGAAATATAAAATCAAAGATAAATGTAAATGTAAAGAATGAGAAAACGTATAATCCACGGATTTAATATTGAATGAATTATGCCAATCTTTTACTTGATTTATTAGGTTGATATATTATCACTCGAGACATAAAACCTATGTAATTCGGAACTCTCAACTATATTTAACATATATACGATAATATATACACCAAAAAAATTATCTAGCACACGCTATATCTTTTTGTATTTTATGTTATTGATGTTGATAGTGTACAATGTATTAACAAATTATATCCTTTAACCTAATAAAAACATGTGATAATTATTTAAATGTTATATAGAAAACATTAGAAATGACAAAAGATTAACTTCTAAACATGTAACCATTACATTTATTTTGAGATATAATTTAGGCTACTTGAGTTTTGTTTAAAGGATCAAAGGCTTACATTGAAGCACATATATTTCTCCATCTTGCACCACCCCTTCAATATCTTGAGCACATCCGTATAAGTCTTCAATGATCTTTCCCGCTTCTGCGATTTTTGAATGGATCAAGGCTTGAAAGCGTAGATCAATTACCATCGGGTCTCTTGAATAGTCTAACACAATTTCCTCTTTGTTATCTATTAAAAAGCTGCAAAGAAAGTTCAGCTATAAATACTAGAGGTGACGATTTGACCCATATATATCCAACCAGGTCAATTTTGGTTTATGTTTTGCAATTGAAAAACTAATAATCACTTTAAAAATGCACATACCTGTCATATATACCATTTCCTGGATATCCATTCGTGTTTTCTGATATGAAATCTGGCCTAAAGACGATTGACCTCTTGTTCTTTGCGTAGATTCCACTAGATTTGTTTGCGTAACAAGTAACCTGAAATTTGCATTATGATTTATGTAGACATGAAATTTAGCTTCGAAGGAATATATGCATATTTTAAAAACTCTATAGGTGTTTTACGAGTGAAGTAGCCTTACAATCGGCGATTTAAGATCAGATTTCTTAGTAACAGAACTCATGGCACGCCCCAAAGATGAACCAACTAAAGTCTCGATCGAGCCCTTCACAATCTGTTCACGAATCAAATTATCGTGTTGGGCGGGTTTGGTAATGGGTCAAAATAGGTATCTTTTCACCAACATACGCTGTACATGTACCTCTGTGTATATCTCTGAGGAATCATGAGAAACAGGATGTTTTGTGTATGTCACGAAGGCATAATCAGCTCTAACATGTTCCTGAATTAAAATCCCGATACATAATTTATCAAGATTTCTGCCACTGATATAAGCTCTTTCACTCCAGTTAGAAGCCCAAACCTGGACAAGCGTAAAGATAATAATCCAAATTAATTTCAACTTCACAATTAATCAATAATTTTATACAAAGTTTTAAAGAGCTTCAGTGATTTCATGTTTTATTAAATATACTATACAGAAAGATAACTTTAGTAGTAAAACTTGCAGTAAAAAGTAAAAAAACATCCATAATTTCCTAGGTTTGACTGAAAAATTAAACTACTTTTTGGGAAAAATACCTTCTTCATTGCATGCCAAATTCGGTTCCATGTATTCTCTCCAAGACTTCGAGGCCATGGTATCCTTGAAATCTTCATTTTCTTCCTAATCTCAATGCTCTCCAAATATTAAAAAATTCAAAGTATATTAGGATTGTTATTTGTCTATTATTACCAATACCACCTTCAATGTACTTGCTACCAGAAAACAAAAGTACAGGTAAAACGAGTCTGTTAGCAAGAACTAGCTCTTACGAAAGAATAAAACATATAGTTAAATATTTAGAAACCGGACAGTATTGTGAATTACCATTCTACGAGGAGCGTACAATTGCAAAACATATTCTTGAATAGTCTTGAGCTTTGAAATGTCTCCTCTATCTACAAGTTCGCGAAGGGAACGGATTTTCTTAGCTATTTCCTAAAACAATTATGACTGATGTATGTAAGATTTATTAGATAAAGTGAATAAAGGAGCAAGATGATATTATAGAGAAAACAGATATGTTTAAGTATGTAGGCTTGGTAAAAGGAAAAAACAAACAAACATAGATTTAAAATGATACCATACCTTATTTACGTCTTCTGATAGTACTTTTTCAAATACTCCAAAAGGTACGACAATTGATGCTGGAAACCTTATCCATGTTGGTAACTCTTTACTCAAGAATCTAATGCTGTGTGACTTTTCACCAATCTGTCACAACAACCGGCGTAAATCATTCAGTTTTCTTGTCAACACATATCGGTAAATAAGGAATTAAATACAAGTATTTGGGATTTACAAATGTCTAAAATGCCCTTAAATTATAAAAAAAGGGAATTATAATTTATCATGACCGTACCATCCCACTATATGTTTCTTCAAGTGACATTGCATACATATTGCTGGAACCGTCGTTCTTTCGAGATAGCTTTGGAAAGAAATCAGTTATGGAAAGGTCTCTGTTAATTAAGGAAAATGTCATTGTAATCATTTTCAATACATTAATTATCTATTAAGTTTAAAAGAGGAATTGAGGATCAACTCTTAAGTTTAATTAATTTTCAAGATTTATGTTAAAAAAACCCACCTATGTCTCGATTGCTTTTCAACTTCCTCCTTCTGAGACATTTCATTGAGCAAGCATTTAACATTTCTTTCACCATCATCTTTAATCTGCAAAAGTAACATTTGAATAAGAATTCAAATAAAAGGACTTAAATTCTGAAAATAGAGATACTTGCGACAATTTCTTCGAGTAAATTGATGCGAAAGCTAGCTCCATTCATCTTTAACCTAGCAATGCAAAGAATGTAATGCATCAAAACCAATAAAATAAAAATAAAATAAAGGTTGGCTAAAAATGGTGAGATGGGTGGGTCGGGTAACGGGTCAATACGGGTTTAGGTTAAAACAAGTCATACTTTAGTGCGGGTCGAAACAGTCCGGTTGGGTTGGATTGACTCACAAAGACTTTGTGTTCATTTTAGAAAATTAATACTTTATTAATAATGACAAAAATAATTTTATTACAATCATAACCTACATCTTGGAATAAACTGATTTAGCCATGCCCCTAAGAGGTAAGTGTTTTTAAAAAATTTTCTTTGACCCGTTTGAGATAAAGTACAACCTAAATCGACTAATCATAAGTAAATGGATAAATTGAAAACAGCAGATGAACCATTTATCATGTCTGGTATCTTTCAGAACAAATTCAATGGCGTCTATCTTAGGGTCCCTCAGCTCAATGACAGCAACATAAGAATCTCCCTCCTATAAGTCAAATGATCAAAAGCAAAGTTAGAACACGCACCCTTTCAATTCTGAACAATAAATCAACAGAAAAGTACAAACTTTTATAAATGGAGTACGTAACGCAGTTTTTTTATGTATTGTTGTCCCAGAAGGATAAAAGGAGGGAACAAACCATTTTCTGCAAGAGAAAAACAAAAGCTAATAATGACCAAATTCCTTAAGATAGCAAAAAATTGAGGTTAAATAAGTTTCCGTCACTTGTTTCCAGCGAAAATGCAACCCCAGTGAAGAATCCATGTTTGTGAGCAGTTTCGAAGTTGAAGTTTTACTTTTACATTGTGGCCACTTATACTTCCAGCTACATCAACCTAATAATTCAGAACATATCTTGAAATACTAGATATATTTTGACATCTGAGGTCAAACGGACTTTAACTTTGGAGGTTAAAAATCATGTGCTTGTTTTAAATTCTCGGGATAAAATTGATAACTAACACTAACTTATATATGATAGTACGTATAGATGAATATTGGTGTTAATTTTTTTTATGTCATTCCTAGCAATTTTGAATATGAAAAAGAGTATATTAAAATTCCATGATGGCAAATGAGAACTAACCTGAAGTACCATTCCATTAAGGAGTTCAAACTTTTTTACGTCAGTAAATTTGGCCGACGTCATGGATGCCATAGTGCGCTTTAGGCGGTACAAAAATCAAACTCAATCTTTGCACATATGAGAATCTGATAAACTGCAGACTGAAGTATATTACAAGGCAATGTGATAATAAAAAAATATTCCCGGAAGACTTAATTGTAGGCAAAGAATCACCTTCAATATGACTCTGCCCAAATTTAAAAATACATAGGTCCACTGAATTTTATTTCTCATTTGCATTTTGCGGGTCCCGTTTGATAAGGTAAACAAAAAAAAATGAAGAACCGAAAGGTAAAAGAAAGAGCTTGTACTAAAAACAAACGCCAAGGGTTTCGTAGCCCTGAGGCAATAAAACTACATTTTTCTACTCCATCCTATTATTACACCAGATACAAAATAAACAAGAACAACAACGGAAAAAAGAAGAAAAAGGAAACACTTGACGAAAAATTACACAAGTAAAGACTGATAGGATAGTATAAAATTCTGTTACGTGGCATATTGTAGCAGGTACAACAATAGACCAGACTCCACGCCTTTTTATCATACCCTTTTTCTACACTTTTAATCACTACCATCTTTTATCAGCAACTAGACATGAAATGCTAATGAGCATAAATTACTGGGTAAGCAGCTTAGAGTCACACGCCACTATTTTAACCTGACCAACATTCTCCTGGATTTCGTCATACTTGAAAAGGGCATCTTGAACAATGAAGGTCCACACATTGTCGCAGAATCTGTAGGTGTGCAAGTGCCCCTATTATCATAAAAGTGATAACTTTTTAGTAACACGTTAATGAAAAATTGTTACCTAATAAACAGACTAGGAACAATGAAGGTCCACACTTGCACACCGAAGAGATGTGATTCCGCAATCCTTTCTTGTTACATGCTTAATATTTTACTTGAAGAAAATACTTACGTAATTCCAAAGAAATGGAAGGCGTTTTACCTTGATGGTCACTTTGCTTTTAACTTGGCTGTCAAGAGCTTCGGTCATTGACTGCAATTAGTACAAATCTAATTAATACCTGAGACTAAAAATCTCACACAATACATACTCCATCAAGATTAAGCTCGATGAAAAAAGAATATACGCTAAGAATACACCAAAGCAAGAATAACTAGAGGTGTAAATGAGCCGAGCCGAGCCTGAGTTCGCCTAAAAAGCTTGAGCTTGGCTCGTGAGTGATTTACCAAGCATGATTTCGGTTTGCTTAACTTGTTTGCATTTAAATCTATAACAGTAATATATAACATATAGTGAATTATTTAAATTACTTTTTGATAATTATATATATAATACTCCGTAATATTTATTATCTAATAATTATATATTATATTCTATATACATTAGTAAAAGGCTCATTTAGGCTTAGTGTGAAGCTCTTAGGTTTAAGCTCAGCTCAAATCAAGTTTTTAACGAGTTGAGCTTGAGTAGCTTGGCTTATATACAATAAATAACTTTGACTAACCACACACGCACACACTAAATTCAGTAACCGCTACAAGAAAACAAGCTCCACTTTGGTCATACCAAAAAGGAAACACATCGACTCACGTCTAACGTTATACAAAACCGAACCGTTATACTTTCGTGGTTAATTCAACCGATTTAACACGAAAATTTCCAAAACTAATCAAACTAAACATTTCTGATTATATTCTAATCAAAGTATCACACAAATATAAAGTAAAAAGAAACGGAAACCTTATCGAACTGAACGAGAACTTGAATAGCAAGCTCTGGACTAAGAACGCCATTAGAAACCATCTCATCTAATGTTTCAGTCAAACACATACCAATTGTTGATCTACGGTATAATTCAAAAGTCGCCATTTTTCTTAATTAAATCACGATCTGTAAAATGAACAAAAAATTCAATAAACAATTAATCATTTATTAGTAACATTTGAGAAAAATTGCAAGTGAAGAGTGATTTGTTTACCTGTTTAAGTTCGTTATGAAATATATGAGAGAGAAAGAGATTGGGGGTTTTTATACCTAAGAAGTTTGTAGTTGATGGCTTTTATAAAACACTACAACCCGTTTTTCTTTTCGGGCTTACCAGTACGGTGTAAACGAGTCGAATTTGGCACGTTTCAAACAGTCTTATGTAAAGCTCAGACTTGGTTCGTAAGCGACTTTAAAAGTTTGATTTCGACTCGTTTAAGGTCGTTTACATGATATGTATATGTAAATAATTATATTTATTATTTAATAATATATTATATATTAAACGAGCTCTAAGGTAAGCTCATCGAGATCGTTTAGGCTATCCTTGAATCGAGTTTTTAACAAGCCAAACTCGAGTAGTTTGACTCATATTATATATTTACGAATTTATATGGTTTTGGTTTATAAGTTTATGTTTTAGGTTTTGAGTTATTTTCTTGACTTATTTTATGGCTAGTTTATTATGTACTAAATAAGGATATGAAAGAGCATAACAAATTTAGGGTTTGATTAAGATGAGTATCTGAAGATGAAAGAGGCGACTGAGAATTGAAAGAGATTTCAAATTTGGTATTTGAAACATAGACGTCTTTAATTGTAAATGAGATTTCGGATTCAAAATTCTTGGATTTTATTGGTGGAGTTAATCGGTGAACATATCTCATAAAAATTAAAACTTCATGTATACGCTTGCAGAGTCGCAGGTTGCAAATGACTGCACGTTTGATTTTCCCAAAAAGAACAGGAAAGCAATTGCAATACACGTGCCTATATTCTTTTAAATTACATTAAATTTAAATTTTAATCAAAAAATATATAACTATCCATTTATTATGACATCACATTACTAATATACAATCCTATGTGGACAACCTAAAATATCGTCATGTAAGATTTATAATATCAGCTTCAACTCCCCGTTATTAGAATAAAGAGATAAGCACGATAACAATAGTTCTTAGAAAGTCTACCATATTTGGGCTTTTAGCGAATAATGCTTTAATGACATAAGAATACATTTTATCTTAATTAAGTTCACAAAAAAACCTCTAAAATAAGATAAAAAAGAAAAAACATTCTCTTATACTCGCTTGAGAGCGTGATCATTGGCCATAACATGTATCTTGTGAATGCATAGATCTCATCCAAGGTTACGTTTATGTATGGAACATAAGGCATATAATCAAGTGATGTAACTTGAACGTTGCAAGTGGGGGACAGGAATGTATTATTATGCTCCAAAAAGCATTTCACAAACCATGCTCAAATCCCATATTTCATTTACTAGCCAAACCAATTGTTTGGGAAGCGATGACCCATCAACTAAAACCCCTAAAGAACACTCCCTAAGCACTTGTCCCACCCAATGATCCCAACGGACTACCCATAGGTCCAAACTAGTGATTTCAATAATCGAATAACAGATAAAAGAAATGGCTAAAATTACCGTTCGTCAATCTCAAATGGCAACCTTAGAGACAACGTTTTAATGATTCAAAAGAGTAATCTGGGAACAAATCTGCAAGACGATCGCAGTGTATTTTCATATAATCTTTTTATATACTGAACAGAACAGAATGATCTCACCAGTAATGTCTGGGATAATGCAAAACAAATTAAAATCCATACATATTTATATTATATTCAAACATTTTGACACATGAGACTTTTTAGATCTCCTCCTGGTTGACCATTGAACGTTGACTTTGACGACTTAGTTAAGTTTGACCGATGTCGGTTTTTTTCTGGAAAAAAAGCGATCCAAGAAAAATGGCAATTCCGGTAATGGCTATAGTAAATATAAGTCGTTTTGTAGAGAATTCTTGTGGTGGTGGCGGCCTTCTGGCGCCACGGTCTCTATCAGCTTCCCGAATTGCCCTTCAAAAAGCATCAATTGAGAGTGTTAGAATCCGTTCAAAATGGTTACAGATAGCAAGACTAATCTTTTGCAAAAGTTTTTTGCTTGTTTTTCATTATTTAATAGAAAATATAAAATAATCTCAAAATCAATAAATAAAGAACAACTTATTAAACCATCGATTCCACAGCGATTAAACAACACAAACCGCAAACACAATAATTTTACTAGACATTATTTCTATAATTAACTTTCACCTACATGAAGGTGATTTACGCAAAGTTGTAATACAATGGAAAAATATGAGGTTGGTTAAATTTAAAAAAAGATTTGAAATTCATATAAAAGTAGTATGCAACGAGATGTAGTTTCTGTTACTCAAAACTGTAATCTTCATGTCTTTACTCGCCCCTTTCTTCTACTTTTTAACTTAATGAATCATCGGCCTGGTTCTTTTATGGCAAATAACTCGTAATGTTTAAAAAGTACAAAAGAAAGAGTAAAAGACACCAAAACTTGCAAGTAAGTCACAATTCTTGTCGAAATGTTAATTAAAAACAACCAATCATACTATGCAAATTTCGTCCATGTTCACTCATACGTTCCGAGTTTTTATTATATTTTTTACGATAAATTGTATGTAAAGCCGTAAACTTAAATTTCTTTAGAATAAGAGAGGAGTTGGTCTTCGAACCTGGGAATTTCAGCCGGCACACCATTGCATGAGACCTCATGGGCAATTCTCTCTCGGAGTCTAATATATCTGTTACAGAGATGACATAACTCTGTCCTATTTCCACATACTTCCTGAAATTTCAGTATAATGCAAAATAATATCTTTAGATAATCAAGTATTTAGCAGATTATATTATTGGCGTTTTTAAATGATTTTACCTGATGCTCAAAGAGGTCGGTGGCAGGTAAAGGAAACTCACAGTACTCACATGTCACAATCCTTTTGGGGCACTTTTCACCTTTGTGTACGCCAAGGATTTCACGTTCCATCACCTCGCTGCAGAGTGAACAAGATACCTGTCTCAAATAAAGTTTGATTAAAGCAACTACACGAATCTAGACAACAAATATAGAGGTGGAAATTACTCGTTTACTTATGAATGGGTTGATTCAGGTTACGCTTATCTCTGAAGGTAAAAAACAAACCAGCTATAAAACGATACATGTCAAATGGGTTGAGTCAAACATGTCAAAAGTCGCCTAATAGTGTATTTTTAATGCATAAAACCTCCTAAATTGTTTTATCCAAGAAAATTGATTATTATTAAGCGAAAATAGTATTTGTAATCATATTTAACTTAACAAACTAATTGTTTATAGAAAAAGATCAGACCTTTGACAAAAGATGTTTTGCATCAAGCCACCCCAACTAGACAGGCACTAAAATATACACGTTTAGACCCGTTACCTGACTCACCCATTTTGTCACCTCTAGAAAACCCCATCACATGTAATCTGCAGGATTCTTCTATAACAAAACCATTATTGCAACAAAAGTCGTGTAGAAGTACAAAACACCCATTATTTGATGGTCTAACTTTTATTCTATATACACGTCCACATGAACTCGTGGTCCTAGCCTCAAAGACCCTTCTAGGACCAAGGATATAGTATTGCTTGAATAAAACAGGCAATTTTTCGTGTTTTGATATCTAGTAATCAACTATATGTTTTGGCGCTGTTAGGATCCTTCGTACATTTTCGTTAGAGTTATGTGTAGGCCATGGCAGGTTTATGAAAACTAGAGTTTATTAATAAGAAAATGTTTCACTCGCTATAGGCAGAAGTCCCATGAAACACAGATTATTAAGGTCGTGCATGTTTCACACCGTTGGAATTTATAAATCAAGCAAATAGTGAGCACACGAAAATACATATCTACAATCTTATATGATTAACTGTCAAAATATAAAATCAGATAACAATATATAGTTTATTATTTTACTCGGATTCACATACCGGAGCATGAGTGCTTGAGTAGTGTTCTTCTGCATGCTTTCTAGGAACCATATCTTCACATATTTTACATTTCTCCAAATTACGTACGCAGTGAGCATAGTGCAGATCGATATTTGAAGATGGAATAGGTCTCTCACTGCAACCATAACACAGAATAAATTAACTATCATACAGCACCCTCTTGAAATGAGAAACTAGAGAATTTTAAATAAGGACTCAACATTAAAACAAAGAGACTTTGTAAAAAATATTAATCGTAATTGTTTGATCGGTGGTTAAAAAAGATGTATACATGATGATAACATAGGATAGAGTATTATAGTAGAACGATACGGGATAAATATACAAAGGGAGTGGGATTCAAACAGGGTAAAGTAGAGAAACAAAATACAGTAATTAAGCGTATGTCTTATCACATGAATACACAATATCAAATCAACAAATTAATCCTATATAGAGCATTTTAAGTGTATGGAAACGTATCCAACTTTAAACGGCTCTATTATCCAACTTCTAAAGGGGTGTTTGTCTAAGCTTATGATTATGATGTAGCTCACAAGTGGTAATGCAAAAAATCTAAATTAGCCCATAAAGCGAACAAAAGGAGCTTATGAAGCGTGTCCTAAATAAGCCCCTAAAAATAAGCGGAAACAAACACTCACTACATACACTTGCCCGTTGAAAAACTAATTATAAAAACGGTCCGGGATTTTTACAGGATAAAGTAATAAACTTTATAACTTGATCAAGGTAATAACCTCCAAATAAGCATAAAAATTTCTCATAGCAAAAAATTAAATTCAATCATAAATATAGACACATATAATCACTAAAATATTCTAATTAAGGAATCATAATACAAAAACAGAAAGAAAACCCCAATTAATTAATTAATTACCAGTGACTGCAAATTTTGGTGATTTCAGCATGATCAGAAACTACATCCATAATCTCAACTGTATAGATATAGATATATTATATATACAAAAGATCTTCAAAACACCTGCAAAATCAATAATCAAAAATCACAAAAATCGAAGTAATAAATTAAATTAATGATTTAAGATAAGATCATGAATTATTTACATGATCATAATTAAAATTATATTAATTTTTTTTGAAATTAAAAAGCCCTAAAAAGGTAAAAAAATAAAATAAAATATACCTTGATTGAGAAAATGATCAGATGAAATTATTTGGAGTTTGATGAATTTTATTTTTATTTTTTTTATTTATAGTAAAAATAATAATTTGGTTCCAAAATTAGAGTCTTTGGGTTCTAGTACACATGTGTAATTTAGCTTTCATGATTGATTATCTCACTCGCGTTTGAATAGAGTGGTAGTCACGCGCTGGGTTTTTTGTTTTTGTATTGGGTTGGGTTGTTTATTGGGCTTTTAGTAGTTGAGTCCAAGATTTGGGATATATATTGTTTGTTTTGTAGGATGTAATGTTTTTGTATGTTTTGTTTTATTTCTTTATGTTAATATGTCATTTCTTTTTGTTTTGAGTAATTTGATGTTTTTCTTCTAATGATATGTGGATCAAAGAGTACAAAGCGATTTCATTTTTTATATTTTCATAATTTCGTTTAGTTATCTCACAAAACCAAGCGATTAGTAAGAGAACTCGGAAATATATACCATCATAAACTTTCTCCTAATCGAAGAGGGAATAATGGATATTTTGTCTACATATGTGATTTTTTAAGCTATCAAATTTACTTTATACATCGGTAACTATAAGTTATAAAACATATAGACATATGATATAGTACCAATAAAATACACTTAAAACCTTTAATTTATTTTCGCCTTGGAAATTTTACATTAGGTTAGGTAAGTTGGCAATTGTTAAAGTTATTAGTTGTTGGGTAGATATTATAGGTATACCATAATGTGAAGAGATTTTGTTAAGTATGATATAGTTTATGCTTTTATATCTTTATATATACGTTTAATTAATATTAATATTGTATACAAGAACTATGTTGCGGTTTATAAATAAACAAGTTTTGTTTAGTTTGTTATGGTTCAGAAAAGTTCATAGTGTTCGAGAGCAAGTAGTTTTCCTTCTACTAGGAAATACAATAATTTCTACTTAAAGTAGAATGTTATAGATCTCTTTGTGAACTCAATCAATATGTATTTGTCAAACAATTTTAATGTTATACCATTTATATTAATCATACTTTTGTCCTATTAATAAAAGCATTTAACTAGAAATTAAGTAAATAGTTATAATGTTATATTAAAGAAATAACTCAAAATAGAAACATTAAAACGACAAAATCTATCAGAATTATTATTTAATTAGCTACAAAGTAAGCAAATACGATAGGACTACATACATAATATGATATTAGAAGACTTAGTATTAAAATGTATTTTTTTTATTGAGAAAATAGTAAAAATTAATATTATTACTAATTGATAGTGTGGGAAATAAATATTTAAACAAGAAACTTTCTGAAAATAAAATATCTTTAAAGTGTGTCTCGGTTGTATCAAAAAGTAAGAACGATAAAGTCTTATTTTATATTTTATATTATCATGATACAGACTAGCTGTTGTTTTGAATATTTTAAATTTGTTGTGATAACAAGTGGGAAGAACGATATATGAATAAATAAAAGATACATATTTTAATAATACATGGTACAGCTGTTATATTTGTCCTATAATCATAAAGACATTTATAAAAATATATATACAAGACTTACTATAAACATAATCATATGTGCTTACCATCAGAAAAAGAAAGAAATTCACCATACTAAATACATGTGAGAGATACATATGCCAATTAATCATATTATATATATTTGATTCTTAAGCCAATAGTATATCTTAGATTATAAGGTAATATATAGTTTATATACATTGTCAAAATCAAAATTTATCCAGAAATTAAATATAACCGACTAAACATCAATAGGTAACAAATAATTTAGGTTTGATTCTCGTACCTACAAATAGACATATTATAAATTAGTTTCGATCTCATGTTGAATCAAACTTTATCATCAACTATGACAAGTCATTTTACTAGACTGAGTAATTTCGAAGGTTGTCGGTATATCTTTCATCTTCATTAATATTTCCATGTTCAACCATCTAAATGTTGTATTTATGTGCCATATCAAAGATCGAGTTTTGGTATATTATAAATTAAGTTGTAACTTAGATGGAATAATTATATAAAAAATATTCACAACTATCTAAATGTTGTATTTCAATACATTTTATGGAATGAAATAAAAGAGTTGTTACTCCCAAGTGACTCCCACTTTGTTGTACTTTGTATTTCGGCTAATGATTGACACTTGTCCAAACATATACTACTTTTTGTTGGAAATATTGATGGGTTTATAAGATATGATTATCTAAGAAATAATAGTACGGAACAACAATTATATTAATCTTTCCCTTGAATTTAGGTGATTAGTTTTGATCTTCCAAGCTTCTCATTGGTTGATTTTGCATAAAGAAATGGAATCTTATTGGTCAAATAAGTTAATCACATGGACATTGTCTAAAGTTTTAGGGTCTATGTGTAAACATTAGACTTGTATTACGGATTTGGACTCGGTCTATGGTTCAAGCGTTTGATAAGTTAATAAAAAGTTCGGACCACGAACTGAGTCCGTGATTTTGTCTTGTTATCAGTCTGCGGTTTTTCTAAACAGATCTAGTCCGAGGCAAAATCACGGACTTGGTCCGTGATCCGAACTTTTCATGAACTTATCAACCACAGACCGAGTCCGAGTCCATAATCCGTAGTCCGAGCCTGAGTTTGATACTAGCTATTCCTCCTGTTGTTTCAAAATGAGTTAATTACACGGATGGTCCTTAACCCTATACCCAAATGGCACTTTAGTCCTAAATTTTGGATAATTACATGGCTAGGCCTTTATTTGGAATCTTTGCACACGGACAGTCCTTTGGTCCGTTAAGGTTAACTCAATTCCGTTAGTTATATCATAATGACCAATTTACCCTTTTTGTCTTATTCGCAAAGGACTATCCGTGTAATTATTATTCCAAACCTTTTTTTTTTTAGCTTACTTAAAATATATTACTCTAATCTTTCTGACCACATCTTACAAACCAACAATCTATTTATAATCTCCAACAAACAATCACCATCTACAATCCAACGTCATCATCATCAACACTAAATAAATATGTAAAAAAATTCTTATGAACCTAAAACCAACATATTAACGTTGCTCAACAAAATTAACAAAATAGATTTAGAATAACAAAACCCATTTGGAGGGGAGGGATTGTAAAATGGTGAACTATCGATGACCGGAATTCGTTGTACAATCATCATCGGAAATGTCAAGATCAGCCGCTGTAATCTTGTCATCGTCGGTGGAGATAGGCCGAAAATATTGGTTGTTAACGACGACGAGTGGATGAAACGATGGACGCGGATGGCGGAGATCTGTATTCCAGTGACCTTCAAACTCTTTAGGTAGACGCGGATGGCGGCGGTTTCCGGTAACCTGCAAACTATTTGGGTAGGGGAATTGGGTGAAAGTAAACGGAGACTTACGTTGATATGGAATCAAGGCTAGATCTGAAGTTGTAGTTGAGATTCCGCCGATGACCTACAACCTCTCCATTTTGCCCGGAAATTAGCTCCCCAACAATTATAACTGCTAGACCAGGGATAATCCCAATCTCATCCTTCATTCTAGTTATTTCAACACTAACTTCCTCCCTTATTTCTTTTGCAACACGCTTTCCGTCAATATTCTTTGCAGAGGCTTCGGTATAAATTCGTTCTCTAATAGATGAAGAGTGAGTGATGAATGTTTTGAGGTTTGAGATACCAAATTGAAGCGATTTTGGGCGGCGAAAATGGCAGAAATTCTTGGTGGGATTGAAATGGAGAAGCCGAGCTGATGAAGAAGAATTGGTGAAAATCATAGACTCCATTAACGCCGCTATTTTACAGATTGATTTCACCTTCAAACCTATAATTGTACTGATATTTGAAATTAAGGTTTATGCTGATTTAGGGTTTGGCAACCATTTATTCTGTTTTCATCATCACTGTCACTTTATATATTTTCACTTTGTTTATTTACTGTCAAAAGTCAAAACTAATCTCACATTGCTAAATTATCTAAACTAATTAATGGGGAGAATATGTTAAGGTTAAAATTATAAGTTTTAATAATTAAAAATTGCTAAAACAAAAAAAAAAAAAAAAAAATTACAAAAACGGTCCTTTGCGAATAAGACAAAAAGGGTAAATTGGTCATTATGATATAACTAACGGAATTGAGTTAACCCTAACGGACCAAAGGACTGTCCGTGTGCAAAGATTCCAAATAAAGACCTAGCCATGTAATTATCCAAAATTTAGGACTGAAAGTGCCATTTGAGTATAAGGTTAAGGACCATCCGTGTAATTAATTCTTTCAAAATATATATCAACATTTCTATTTTGGGTTTATCAAATTAAATGTCTACTTTTATATCTAATTAATCAAAAGTGAGTGATTGGTTGACGTTGTAAGATTAAGATTCCTAAAACTTTATACAATTTCAAGAAAGAATTTTATTTTGATATGAAAAGAGTACTATCTCTATTACTACTACTATTTCATATGGAGCTATACATAATCATATATCTGAATTCCATAATCTGTCAGTTTATGAGTCTACGTATAATCTAGAGTACATGAGTTTATGTCATGTAAAAAACAAAAATATGAATAGTTATGTAACATAATACTTGCTCATTTATAATACGTTAACTTTGATTGCTATACTAAAACTTTTATCATTTAAAAGATATAAATATGGTAATAAGGAAATAAGCTTACTCTGTTGGAAAGAAGTGCCACGTTGAAGAGAAAAATGAAGACTTTGGATCTCTTTGATTTATTTCAAATTAATATCTCAAAAAATTCATTTTGTGTCATCACGGAAATGAAAAAGGGTTTTTCGAAATTGAGGTCGTCCAAAGGGATCAAGACACTTTGTAAATTGGCGTTGTAGTTTGGTAGTTTTAGGAGTAGTGGATTGGTGTTTTTTGGTTAGTTAGGTTTTGAATTGTGTTATTTTATATGTGGGTGATTTGTGAACATGTGTTTTACCCGGCGTTGATGCTCCTTGCGGTGAAGTGGACGCATATATTGAAATATGTACGGGGTCAGGGTTACCTTTCAAATTACCCTTTTTGTGGTCTTTTACGTATTAGTTTGTGTTGAGTGGTAGTGTTTGAGTTTAGATTTAGTGGTTTCTTGGTTTCGAGGTGTTCTCGTTGTCAGTGGCGTAGCCAAAAATTATATATGGGACGGGCTAAAAAAATTATTCCTAAATAATAGGATGATTAATGTTAATAAACTTAATTTGGGGTGGGCTAGAATGTTTGAAACATTAAAATATTACTAGAAATTATATAAATACTATTAGATTAATATTGGGCTTGGGAGGGCTATAGCCCATTCTAAGTCATGTGTAGCTACGCCACTGCTCGTTGTGATGTTATTTCATGTATAGGTTCTTGTTTCGTGTTTGTTTGTTCTAGTTATCTGTCAGTTTTTAATAAAAAAATTTGTTCAAAATATAATTATCTTACTTTTACTTATAGTAAATACTTTACTATAACAAATAAAGAAAGATGTCACTTACTAGGCTTAATTAACTCATTTGTTAATAAGTTATTATCCGATTAAACACAAATGGACGTATATTTTCTCTTATCTTTTTTCTTTATTATTTTATATTACTATTTACGGTTATCTTTTTCTTCTTCTTCTTATTATTATAGTGATATTACTATTCACGGATACCAAGTATGTCACTTGTTAGAAGTCGTAGTTTTGCACACATATTATTGTACATCATAAATGTCACTACTTAGTTGTAATTAGATGTAATAAGTTGTAACTTGTCAATCAATTTTCTTTACGGCTAAACTTCTATATTACCTTAATACAAAATTTAAATTACCAGTCTTATCTTTTGAACATAAATGAATTAACCCATACACGCTCCCCATTTTACTTGTCTTAGAACCGATTAAAAGAATTTTTAAGTGGTGTTATTCAGTCATATCTTTATTGATGCGGGTATGCCTTCAGGCCTCCAACTCCTCTGGCTTAGCCGTCGGTTCTTTGGTTAACATGTGAAGTCACGTTTTGATCGTTCGAGAAGATGACGGGTTAAAGATGACAATTTTAATTGTCATTATCTATCTTTTAATATTAATTATTTGTCTTTTCTTTCAAGTTATGTTTTAGGGTTTTATAGGTATATATAGTTATTTAGGTTTAGGGTTTTAAGAAGTTTTGATAATGAATTAAGAAAGAGAGTTTCTCTTGAAGTCCCGTTTGGGCACCTTTTTAGGGTTTATCGAAATTCCTATGTTTTTTGTGTGGTTTCTTTTCATTCACAGCATATCTGCATCATTTGGTATCAGAGCTTAGGTTAGAGGTAAGAAATCACACAATTTGAAGATGACAATTCGAAAAATACCCACAAATTCGTTCATGTCCGTCCAGATCTGCGCAGCTGCGGGAAAAATTGCGGCACAGGTTCGTTAACCGTTGGATCGCTCTGAATTTTGGATATGTGGTTCAAGACTCATAGACGCATGTTCTGACCGAAGGGATTTTCGATTGGATTTTTCTACCGTGAGATATTACTGTCCGAATTTTCTGCAGTTTTGTGCAAAATTTTGGATCAACTAACACAAGGATTTTGATTTAGGTAATCGTAGATTCGCCGGACGAGGCAACGATACCATCAACCAATGATACACACAGGTTGTAGAGAATGAAGACCTCCATAAACAGTGAAGGAACTTCAAACAAATTCCAAGAATGAACCAACCGTTGAGTTGCTGAAAAAAGGAAACCGAATCTGATCCTAACGTCAGGGACGAAGGTGAGGAGGAAGAGGAGCATCGTTTTGCCTCCGGTAGCGTGATTTGAGGATGATGTCCCCGTTTATTTTTATTGAATGGTTGATCATGATGTCACATGCCGAGTTAAAGAAAACGAAGAGGGGTTAGAAAGTTTTAGAGTTAGAGACTTGAGAAAAACAAGACTCGAGGACGAGTCTTTTTCCAAGAGGGGGAGAATGATGCGGGTATGCCTTCAGGCCTCCAACTCCTCTGGCTTAGCCGTCGGTTCTTTGGTTAACATGTGAAGTCACGTTTTGATCGTTCGAGAAGATGACGGGTTAAAGATGACAATTTTAATTGTCATTATCTATCTTTTAATATTAATTATCTGTCTTTTCTTTCAAGTTATGTTTTAGGGTTTTATAGGTATATATAGTTATTTAGGTTTAGGGTTTTAAGAAGTTTTGATAATGAATTAAGAAAGAGAGTTTCTCTTGAAGTCCCGTTTGGGCACCCTTTTAGGGTTTATCGAAATTCCTATGTTTTTTGTGTGGTTTCTTTTCATTCACAACATTCCTGCATCATTTATTTCTATCCTTAATCTCCACTTTAAGACACAAATGAATTTAAAAACTTGGCCATGATTTTATTTCCATATTTGTTCATATATTTTTATGTTGAAAAGGTAAGAAAAATATAATTGATCGAATACTTACTATGAAGCATCTTTGAAGAACCCACCAAAATTAATCTGTTAGTCCAACCAGTCTAACTTTGTCATTACATAATATTTAAATCAATATATTACTTTAATTGTACCTTTTAGAATAAATTTTATATGGTAAATGAGCTTTCACATTTTTGAATTTTGGTAAATTTTAGGCATGCATAAAATGAATTTGTGGCTTTATAATGGTCAATATACTATGGTAGAAAACTAAGCCAATTTATTTGTCTTTTTATTGATAAAGAATTAAAACGTTTAATGTTGGTCTAATACAATTACAAGTTGTCAATAAAATTATATCAATGTGATAATGAATGATCGTGATGATATTATTTATAAAGGTTATACCTTCTTTATTAGAAAGAAGAAATAATAAGTAATAAATTATTAATCAATTAAGTTAAAATGCAACGGACCAATCTTCGTAAAATTTATGAGCCTACTAGTGAGATTTCTGAATAAGGTCATTGGTTCGAGTTTCGGCTCGTCCCCTCTAGTTGGTGCCCTACTGAACCAGAAGAGTTCCCCGAATCATTCTTGTGGAATGGACAATAACTGATGCCAAAGACACCGGCTATCCCCTACAATCATACCTTTTTTTCTAGAAAATGCAACTTGCAATTTATAATATATTGTTTAATAAAAACAATTATTTCAACATACTACTTAATTATTTATATGGATCAAATGAAAGTTGAACTATTGATTGATGGATCAACTTATTGGATTAGAAACTTTTTCATTAGTTTATACACTTATTGAGGATTATTTTATATTGACATTTTAGTATTTCAAACGGGTTAAACGGAAATTTGATTAGTTCATTTTTAAAACCTCTCTAACACACAATTAAATGTTTAATTAATAATATGAAAAATCGGCTTTTGTTTCATCATCTCATTAGAAATAAATTACATTATAATTGAAAATAATGTAACATAAAACAATATTTTGTGAGAAGTTAGAACAATAAACATATTATTCAAATGTATTACAATGAAATATTACAATTACAAACAAAGTTACATTTGTGTCTTAGTTTAACACGAACTTAAATAATCCGAATAAGTTAATATCTTCAAATATAAATAAATTAGTTTAATACGAAAATTTAGACCATTGATACAAAATTATGAACAATGTACTATTCTAATGATAAAGGCTTTTCTAAATCATATTCAACTTTAAAAATAAAAGTATAATAAGCTAGCATATTTGAAAAATGATGTCATGGAGACAGTTTTTATGTAGTTGGATGATTCTCACTGCTTTCGGTGTGATTCATAATCCTCCTCGTGGGCTTGATCATACTTCTGCTACTTGTGCTTTCTGCTAAATTAACCTGAGATCTTTTATATTAATTTTAATTGACAAGTTATTAAAAGTTAATTTATTAAAGAGCACATAAACTCATTTTGGGCTATAATATAATTAACCCTTTGTGAGTCAATTCTTATAATTTAGTAACTATCATTAAACCAGAAAATAAAGGGGGGTTTGGGATCAGGTCATAAGCTGGGTTTATGAGATTGAAAATCGAAAAATCTAATAAGCTTAATTTTAGTGGTTTGTGAACTTATTTGAGTTATTAAACTAAAGTAAGCTATAATCAGTTGACAAGCTCATAAACTTATTCAGTTCATCCTCGAGATGAATTTAAAATTACGTCAATCTCGGTTGCCCATTAACTTTGAATTACTAAAAGCTTCATAAATTTAATCCCATTAATCATAAAAAGCATTACCATGTGGTAATTAAAAACTAACAACTTGATTATGTGTGTGAATCTAAGGTTTCTTCTTTTAGGATGAATGATATATAGTACCAACTTGTTATTTATGGAAAGATAAACATCCTATTTAGCAGTTTCAGTCACGCTTCAAATATTTCCTAATTAGGAAACCTTGGTTTTTATATTTAGGGCAACCACTTGTCACGTTCATATGCTTTTTTTTTTTAATTTTTATGGCCTGGTTGCCTTAAAATATGAAATTATCCTTATTACTATTTGCTCCTCCAACTTCATTTCTTTTTCGCAAAATGTCTTTCAAGTTAGCATTAAGTAAAAGTAATATCAACATCGAAGTAGTTGGAATTAGGGATAGTTTTGAAAAATGTTTAAAACTTAAGAGCTAAGATGTATTTTTTTAAGGTTGGTACAACTTATCTTAGAAATGTATAACCTTTTGAGCTATTGAAAAAATATTTATAAAAATGATAAAAGATATAATACTATATGGATATGTTTGATAAAACAAAAGCTGGAGCTACCAGTTAGATCGAGATGAAAACTGAAAGCTTTTGAAAAAACAAAAACTCCCAAAAAATTTAACGTTTTTTCAGTTAACTTTTGATTTAGAAACTATTTATGAGACTTAAAAAATACGAAAAGCTTGAAGCTTATGTATACAAATAAAGCTTTTATAAGAGAAACTTATTTTATTTTTTTAAAATCAAAGGTTTTAAGATCCAAACATGCCCAAATCACGTGTCATAAATTTTGACAAGAATAGTCTTCTAATAGTATATAAACAAGCGTCACTTAAAACACTAAATTTGTATATTTTTATGACGACAATTTTTTGTTATTAAAGTAGATTTATACAAATATAATTGTTAAATATGTTGAAACGATAAATAATACTCTTAGAAAGATGCGTTGATTATGCTAGTATATTAATTTATTCTGATCTTGTATTAGCAACTATTATCTACGAAACAAGTTTTAATTATGTTATGTAAAGCTCTACTCTAGTCTTGTATTGGCAAATGTCATATGACCAGATAATATTTTTTTAATGAAGATCGTGTATAGTAGTTGATGCTTCTGGACAATGTTTATTTTGTTTTTTAGAAGTTTATCGGTTCACTTGCAAAGATTAACAATTTTTCTCTTATTGTTTTGAACCAATTACAAACCGTACTAAGTTATTTTTTTTGTGTGTCAATTTCCAGTTCCAGTTCGATCCCATTCTCGAGTAAAAAAATATGTTTTTTATAGAAAAACTATTATGTAGTATATTTTTCATTTTAATTACTATTTATATTTAACATCTATTTACTAACATATTCATATTATCAATTGTATTTTATGTTTATTTATTCATAATTATATAGACAACAACAATTTACTTTAATTATAAATTCCAAATTACAATATTTATTTTTATAAAATAAATAAAGACAAATTTAATAGTAAAGTTGAAGCAAGCTGCGCATAAACAAAAGGACATAATATTTTATAAACAAGTCTTACATAATATATAAATTGATATAAACGAAATGTTAATAGTTTTCTATACATAAAATTTCTAATATTTTCTATTAATTTTTTTGCACGGGTGGATATAAACAAGTCATATACTATATGAAACTAGATTATTGTCCCGCGATAGCGCGGAAAAAAATAAAAATTGAATTGTAAACTTTATGTTTATGTAGATTTTAGGTTATTATTATAAAAAGACAATGTTATACGTATAATAATATATATATACCTTTACGTTTATACACATGTTGTTTATAGTTATAATAACATAAACACTTTTACGTTTATACACATGTTTTAATATATTTTATTAGGAGATTTTAAATAAAAATAATGTAAATCATAGTTCAAATTGAGTGAAATTTTTTTAAGTAAATTGGAATTTTGTTTTTATTTAAGTAGAGATTGGAATTAAAGAGATAATGTAATTATGTTTTGTAAAAGAGTGTAAAATGAAAATAGTGTTTGATGACATCATCAATTTGATCTAACGGTTGAAATCAAATAAGTTAACCAATCTAAGGGTCCTTACTTCGCCATGTGGCATTTAAGGCAACACCCGATTCATAAATAGGGTCGGGTTTCGGATAGAATAGTTCCAGTTTGTCGGGTTTCGGGTTTGACCCGATATACCCGAAAATTACCGTCGAACTATATTTTAATCCAAAGGCATATGATATATATACGCTAGAAGTCTGAAAGAGTTTCATACATGAAGCGATGTGGGACAAAGTAGGAAAAACTAAAGGCATATGATATATATAGGCTAGAAGTATGAAAATATTTAATACTTGAAGCGATGTGGGACAACTAAAATGAAAATAGTGTTTGATGACATCATCAATTTGATCTAACGGTTGAAATAAAATAAGTTAACCCATCTCAGGGTTCTTAGTTCGTCATGTGGCATTTAAGGCCTCTCTTTTATTATATATTAAAGATAGTAAATCCCTTATCTTGGTATATGTTGTAAGTTATATGTTATATATAATATTTTTCCACAACTATCTAAATGTTGTATTCCAATACATTTTATGGAATGAAAATAAAAGCTGTTACTCCCAAATGACTCCCACTTTGTTGTACTTTGTATTTCGGCTAATGATTGACACTTGTCCAAAGTATTCGATGGAATAAACAAAAGTATTGATGGGTTTATAAGATATGATTAACTAAAAATTTAATAGTACGGTAACAACATTTTTAATAATATTTTCCTTGAATTTCGGGGATTAATAAAGATATGGAATCCATTGGTCAAATAAGTTAGCCACATGGACTTTGTCTAAAGTCTTAATTTTAATATAAACTAATAAACAAATACAACATAAGTAGCTGTATTATTAACAAATACTATAAGTTTATATCCTAAATCAGATCTTATCTCTAAAGTCTTTCAAAAAAAATTACACTCGTAGTTTTGTATATTATTCCTTGTACATCGTAAACGTTACTTGGCGTAGTCATTTCTAGATCAATTTCTTTTACGACTAAACCTATATATTTGCCTTAAATTAATGTTAATGAACAATTTAATCGAGTAAATGATCTATATATAGTCTTTGTGCTTTAATAGTTGAAAACATTAACATAAGATTGTTAATAGTTCAATCAATTTCTCAAGTCCTTTGACTGTTTTATAACATGATTTATCATTTGATATTGGTTGTCGGACTGGTTTATGGTGTCCTTAAATGTGAGATGCTCTTTTCGATTGTGTACATTAAGAAAAGTTAATCGTCTATAACGATACCCCTTCTTATTTTACTCATCGTATAGTAGGACCGATTAACTTTTTCTTATGGGGTATTATTCCATCTTAAGTTTAGTATTATCCGAAAATTTCTACTTTAAGACAATAAATGAATTTAAAAACTAAGACATGCTCTTCTTTCCACATTCGTTTATATTTTATATGATGCAAATGTAGAGAAATCATTATCATAATATAATACATACGATGATGGCAACTTATATAGCATATTTGAAAAACCAACCAAAATTTAGTTTGTTTGTCCAACTAGCCAAACTTTGTCATTATCATCATATTTAATAACTAATTCAAGGGTTAATTATTGGATACAAAGTTAATTAATTTTGATTAAACTCCATTTTAGGTTATTAGCATTAGTTATTGGATACAAAGTTAATTAATTTTGGTAAACTTAAAACATATGATCAAATATATTTCAGCAAGTTACTTGAGTACATAGATCATAAACATGATAATCCAAGTCTTCAAGGATCCGATCAAGAAGTGATTAGGGTAGCGATGATGGCGGATTGACCTGCTATAAAAAAGCTACCGACACTAGTTAAGTGCATTCGAAGATCAGTCCCACGATTCACCTTCAATGTTAGAATTAAAATTCTAACGATGTATAAAGAAGATGAAGTGTAAAGTTGTAGTGTATATACCTGATTTGAGGTTGATCATCTTCTATATATAGTGAGTGTCTTCCAAAAGAGCTAAGTCAGGAGTCAACTTCGGGAAGATCGGACTAGTCTAGACCAATTTTGTGAATCCGAACCATTTTTGTAAAATGATACAAAGCATGTCTCGAGACGAAACACTCCGAACCTGATTCATGTTGCTTGTCGCAAGAGTGCAAACCACGTTGTTAAGTGACACTCCATGCATTCTTAAGCAACGGGGTTGTGGCAGTGTCTGATATTTCAGTTGAGCTAATGAGAATGTTGCTAGTTAATCCGTGAAAACAACTTTTGAACGAATCAATTTGTTTGCATATGTAGCGTGCAAATGATGTAATGACCCATGCACTATCTTGGCATGGTATTTTTTTTTTTGAACGACGGAAGTATATTAAAAAAAAAAATGCATTCTGGCAAGACGCTAGAGGCAAGTAAAAAATACAATTACAAGGGTATGGAACAAGCCACACTTGGTTTACATAGCCAATCTTGGCATGGTATAGTTCGCAATCAATGGTCTTGAGTGCTTGTTCTCGGAGACCATAAACTGAAATAGTTTGTAGTATTTCAGTTTGTATAATTTGGATGTGTCAAGGCTCGCACCCTACTACCTAGCTCTAAGCAGGGGTTCACAACTTCTTAAGCCTTTTGCACAGTTAGGTTTTGGTCTGTTAGTGGTAATACAATTTACATCTTGATAATTGAATAATATACATGACTAAACGAATAAGAGTTAGGTATGTCATTTGCAAGCACCCAAACAATGAATTAGTGAATTGATGTAAAAGGTTATAATGGTCAAAATATTTGGCAGAATAGTGTCAGCTTTTTATTAAGAAAGAAAATAAAAATGTTTATGTCTAATACATTTTTCAAGTTGTTAATTACTCGATCCGAAACTATTTATGTATGAGTCATTACGTCATTTGTCCATAATTGGGTTCTTTATTCTAACAAAAATAGTAAACAACAAAATCGTGGTCATTTGATATTTTGAAATAATTAATACTTTTACCTGAAAAATATATAATATATTGACAGTTGATATTTTGAACGGGTCGAACAAAAACAAGTAGCAATCACAACGTAAAACAACTATATAGATCGAGTTAATGTCAATATGCCATTTGTCCATAATTCTTACTATTTTAAATAAACAAACTTATTTTAATAATTTAACAAGATATGGTTATTTACTTTTATTGAGCATATTTTATATTTGAATTACCAACCTAGCTAGACTAATTTTTATACAACATCACTAGACCTTAGACTTGTATATATACATAAGGACAATTTTAAGAAATTTATTTACAAACATGTATTAAATATTATGTTTTTCTGTAATGTACTAAATAATATGTCAGGAAGTGCACAAAAAATATGACCGAAAAGAAATCAAAAAAGATAATGTTGAATGAAATATTATGTAATTGAAGAAAAGTAAAATAAAAGTATCATGTAGGTATTTATACTCGTATAGATATATAGACAACTAAAATAAATTTAATTTTAAATGAACTTTTTTTTTGTTTTATTCACATATTAAATATTTTTTTGTTATAAGCTAGTTTACTAGACTTTATAAAGTTACATGTAATATTTTTAATATTGTTTTAATAGTTGTTATAGTAATTATTATGTATTTTTTAAGAATACGTAAAATAAAAGGTTTAAGAAGAATAAATACCTAATTTTTTAATTTTCTTTTTTAATACACTATATCATATACCCGAGTGCACATATGACTAATTTAAATTAATTTATTTATAAGTTAAATATTTATATTTGTTATTCATATTTTATATTAGATATAAAAAGTTACATTTAAATTAGACATGTTAGACTATTTGAATAAAAATGAATTACACAATTGAATGATATGGATTTGACGACATTATTTGTTTACTTGGATTAGATTGGATAATAGTATTTTGGATTTTGGATTTTGTTTTTGAGTTCATAAAGTAGAACTAAATATATATAAATAATTTAAAAACATATTTTTGATCTGATTGATTATTTAGTTTTTTGAATGAGATTTGATCATAACCGAATAGTATGTTTTATTTAAATTGGTTTTTGGTTCCCATATAATAGAAGTTAAAATAAATTAATAAGTTTAAAACTTAGTTGTTGATCTAGTAATAAAAAACACAAAATATCAAACTCTTATTTTTACGATAAAAAAATATTGACAATAACGAAAAATAGCATGTCATTAAGTTGTGTTTTATATAATCTTAATATGTATTATATTGCGTCGTGAAATTTTGAATAATAGGAAATCATTGAATTGCGTTTTAAAAATTTACAAAGTTAAAAACGTATTTAGATATCTTTGAAAAAAACGAAAAAAAAAACGATTGTTATCATTCTGTTTTTTGAAATGAAAAGGTTAATGTTAATTTTGGAAATATATTGTACTTAAATGGTGAATATATTAAAAAATTATAGAATTGATAACAAAGTAAGTTTTGATATTTATTTAAAAAGGTTATTATTATCTTTTTTTGATTAATTTGTATTATATGAAGATATTTTAGTTAAATGATGAAATTGTTATTTAGAAAATATAAAAGACTAAACTGAATACATTGTTAATGGTGAATATATTAATAATTTATAAAATTGAATAACAAAGTAAGTTTTGATATTTATTTGAAAAAGGTAAAAGAAGAATTGATTAATAAGGGGTTATTTAAATTATATAGAGATATTTTAGTTAAGTGGTGAAATTTTTATTTAGGAAAATGAAAAAGACTAAATTGAATAAATTATTAAAAATAAAAGATTAAATTGAAGGCTTCCTATTGGTTAATAGAAGCTAATTTCTCAAATTCTTTTTCTTATATACTAGTCTTTATATCCATGTATATACACATGCAATTCGAATTCGTTTATTTGTAAGTAAAGTAGAAAAATTGTCTAAACATTGCGTTATTGCATAAATTTAATTTTCAATTAATTTAATTTAATAAAATTCTAAAAAAACTGTTTCCTGAATTTAATAAAACAAAAATAAACAAGTTATATAAACTAAATAAAATGAAATAATAAAATTTATATAAATCATAGTAAATAACGAAAAATAGCAAACGGTTTATTATTAAATATGTGAAACGATTTATTATTAATTTTTGGGAAATAAAAATTATTGAAAGAAAATGGTTTATTCCTAATTTGTTTTGATAAATAAGGGGTTATGATGTCAATTTTATGAAATAATTTTTATTTAATGGTGTAGATTTTTTATTTTGGAAAAAATAAAGGTTTAAATTGATTATATTATTGGTTATGTAGAGATTTTTTAGCTAAATGTTGGAGATTTTTTATTTAGAAAAAATGTAGGGTTAAACTGATTAAAATATCAAAAATAAAGGATTAAATTAATTTAATAAAGTATTTAAAATAAAGACTTATAATATCTCAACTTTCCTTATATACATATATATATGTATTAAAATTTATATATTAAGACTAAGATATATTAAGATTAAGATATAGTTTCTTATATATTTTAAATATATGTTTAAACAATGTATTATTTATGTAGCATCTTAGGTGATGGGACATGGGCAAGATGATTAAAAAATGATTCATGATTAAATTTTATTATTATATACAATTGAATCGTGTAGAAGGCGATTAAATTTAGACTCTTAAATTTATTATAATGAAAATAAATATTATAGATTTAACATAATTAAACTAAATAAAAATAATAATGTAATAACAAACTCATATTTTAGAAGAATCAATTTTTGTTATTAACTAGTTACTGTAGCTAGGTAGGCAATATCAATATATGTGATATTTGAAGTCTATTCTTATAAAAATAGATATGTAAATGAGTCGAGTTATTCGAGTTCGACTTTGACTAGATAAAATAGCGATTTAAGTCGAGCCGAAACGAACTCGAACTTCATATACCAACATCGCGAACCTAAACATATATTTAGTTAAATAATAAGTATTATTATATTTATAATAAGCAAAGTTCAAATTAAGGCTTCCGTCCTTAGTAGAAAGGCTCGAAACTAAAGCTATGATTTATACTTGCCCTCATCTCTTCGTGAAGTGGATGGGGAAGTGGGTGCTAATGCAACAAATGGCGGTGTTATTCATCCACTTTTGCTCGAGCTAATAAAATACTTTTTAGTCAGAGAAAATAAGCAAGAACTAAAGAAGAGAACATAATTTAGGTTTAGTCTTTTGAATGGAAATAGAGGAAACCCGATGCTACTTCATTCTTTAAAGCCTCATAATTTACATCTTTCTAAAGCACTAAAACGCGAAGGAGTTAGTCTTCTAGTTTGCCTCAAAATTATTCAAAATGAAAAATCACGGGAAACACCTAATAATAATTTTTAAATTTTTAATAAACTAATAGTTTCAAATAGAATAATCAATTATATATCCATAAAATAATCATATAATATTTATTTATGTTAAGTTGTAAACCCGTCTGAACTAAGCCTAGTTAGAGCTTGTAAAATTTTTCATAAGCCAATCATATCTCAAGTTCGAACTCGAGCTTTGTGCAACTTAAAGGAGCCAAAATCGGTTTGGTCGAGCTTGGACTCCGCTTGATTCTTTACAACCCTAAATGAAATTTCAATAATTTAGTCAAATTTAGTGGCTATCTAAAGTTGTAGTCCTATTATGATTATAAAGTTTATATATAAGCATATGTAATGGTTTTAGTTGATTGATTATCCTGATTTAACTAAAATTTCTCAAAATATTAGTAATACATAAACCAATAAAATAGAAATATAAGCATAGAGAGGATATATATATTGAAAAATGCATGATGTCATTGAGACAGTTTTTATAGTTGGATGATTCTCGCTGTTTTCCGTGTGATTCACAAATGACAATCTCCCTCGTGGGCTTGTTCATACTTCTGCTACTTGTGCTTCTGTATAATACCTGAGATCTTTTATATTAATTTTAAATTTCCAAGATATGAAAAGATAATGTTTTTAAAGGTACATTAAATCAGTTTTTGGTTCAAATATTTATAACCCCTTTTGATTAATCAATTTAAAGTAAACTAGAAGCTAGTATCATAATGATTATTAATTAATAAATACATAATCTGATAACCATTGGCGGATCCAGAAAATCGAGATAAGGGGGGCATAATTATTTTTCGACCAATTGGGTGGGGGCAAACATATAAAAGTCTAAACAAATTAGGCGTGGCGGCACTAATTTTATACCAATTTTCTCTAATTTTTTTTCGACCAATGGGGGCAATTGCCCTCCCCATTAGTACACTAGATCCGCCCCTGCTGATAACATTAAACAAGACAAACAAGTACAATGCTTGACAGAGATACAACTCCAAATCTGTATACCTTTGAATGTATGTGGTCTCTAGATCCTATCGACAACGCTTTTCATTGATAGTTTATATTTATGTACACTAGCAGGATACTATTGGGTTGCAGCGGTGACTATAGTTATTTAAAGTATATACAATTTGATTTTTTCCGTCAATTTTTATCATAAAAATAAACTTACGAATGACGATGACTTTTAGTTTTCATAAATATAACATAGATCAATGTGAATATAGAGTATGTGAAATGACTCATAACTTTTTTAGAACAATCGAGTAACATACATATGTTGGTACTCAAAAACTTTGACATCCTCGATAACAATAACATCATCCCAGTTCCAGTTTTACAAGTCTTGTTCTCTTTTCCGTTTCTGGGCAATGCGATCAACCGTGTCATTCAAAATAATTATTGGATCATTGATGGTGTTGTCAATAAATTTCATTGTGACAATTATATATATAAAAAATAGTATGAAAAAGTTATTAAACGTTTGTTTACATAGTATAAAATTGGGAGGGAAATTTACTAATTTCAAAATGTTTTATATTTTAAAAATTGTATACTTTGTTACTATTAATTTTAGTAAATATTTTGGACTAATAAGAAAAGTGGGTTATCTATGTTAAATATGTAATTGACTAAAAGATGGTTTCACCCATCTTTTTTTATTATGTATTTGGGTCTATGTATTTAACAAAACGGATATACATATACATGAGAAAAAAAATTATGAGTTAGAACTCAAAATTTCATAAAGTTAATCAATTTGCTTCTAAATGCAAAACAGAAAAGAAAAAGAAGAAAAAAAACAATTTATTTCAGAAATGATTATACAACATTAATAGTAGTTATCTGAATTATTACATACATGTCACATTTCAAATTAGGTTGATTTTTTATAATATGAAAATTAAATTTAAATTAATATAATATATGGAAATAGCATTAAACAATATTAATAGAAATGATAAGTGCAAATTAGTAATTTCTTTATTCAAATTAAAATTTAAAAAAAAGGTCTAAATATTTTATAAATAGTTAGATTAGATGATATCTCTTATTAAGATGATGGATCAGGATAGTGTTTTGATTGTGTTTTTAATAATAATGTTTTAGATAGGGTCATGTAAACAAATATATTTTTTTCAACAACTTAAAACAATTTCTTTTTAGCAATTTTAATTTATTAGATAATGGATCATTATCAGTGACGAGACTATGTATTTATCAATGTCAACTTTCATGTATGAATGTATATAAACATTGGTAATTTCAAAAGAATTAATCTGTTTGCACATGATTTAAGATGTATAGTGTTTACAGCTAAAGATTATCGTGATATCTGTCATTTTTTAATCTGAACGGTCAAGATTAACGTGATACTTAACATGCCAAAGCGTGAATATATTATAATATTTTACAAGCGATCTAAACACGTCACTGATAACTTTCCTTTATCATATTACAATCAGTACACTGGTATAGACTAATATGGATATTTGAACCCCCGTGTTATCAAATCCTGCACTACACATAAACTTGTTTAGTTCTTTCTCGTAGTGAATTTAAAATTACCTCACTCGATTTTCCATTAACCACGAAGTACTAAGCTAACTAAAGGTTATATATTTAATAGGGTTAAGTAATCAAATTAATGGTAAAAAAGCATGATCGTGGTAATGTATTTTTAAAATATTTATAAATTAACTTGATTATGTACTAATAAGTGTGAATCTAAGGTTTCTTTTTTTATGATAAATGATAAATAGTACCAACTTGTTATTTGTGGAAAGATAAAAGACAAGCAAAGGACATTTTGACATTAAAATTATCAATATCAGTCACGCTCCAAATATTTCCTAATTAGGTAACCTTAATTTCTCTGAACAATAAAAGCCTCACTTTCTTTTTTATTCATAATTATTTTATTTATATATTTTGGGGCAAGTACTTGTCACGTTCACATGGTCTGCCACTTTTCTTAATAGATGGCTGGCTACTCAAATAATAGGGGTGTTTTTATTGTCTTAAAAGACCAAATTGCCCTTATGTTTACAGTTAGCTCCTCCAACTTATTTTCTTTCTCACAAAATGTTTTTCAAGTTAATTAATGCTAAGTATAAACTAAATGTAATTTTAATATTGTTGTAGTAAGAATTAGTGGTAGTTTTAACTCAAAACTTAAGAGGCAAGACATTTTTTTCAAGGTTGATACCACATATCTTATAAATTTATGAAGTTTTGAGTATTAATAAAATATATATAAAATATTGTATTTCTCGATACCTGTCATTGATTTGATGAAAAAAATCTTCCAATGGTATATCAACAATTATCGCTTTGTAATAATATATATGCGTGTTTTTATGGCAACAAACTTATATTAAAGTAGACCGATACGAATATAATTGTTAAATATTCTTAAATGATATAGTAAATAATATTTCTGAAAAGATGCGCTGAATATGTTAGTTGAAAATTTTCTTCCAATCACGTTTTGGCCAATGTCATATGGGAATAAATTTTTATTATGTTATCTGAAGTTTTCCTTTCAGGTATCGTGTTGCCAAGTGTCATGTCTCGTGTGGATAACAATTTATAATGAAGGTTATGTAATGTGGTTGATGTTTCGATTTGAACAATGTTTACTTAATTTGTTTTTTTTTTCTTTTCTTAAAGTTTAATAGTTCATTTTTCAAGGATTGGTACTTAATCACTTGTTGTCCTTTTTCAAACTCCTCTCTCGACTCTCTATCATGCGTGATTTATAATATTTGATAATGTTTCTTCGTGATCGGAAATTATGTAATGTATTTATTAATATTATCTTTGAGCTCAATATGCTTCTTACTTTCATATTCTATCTCTCCTCTTGATTTTATCTATGCCATGTCTTACATTATTCTATTTCTTACCATTCTTCAAGAATGGTTGTACTTATATTTATTAATGCTTGAAACAATCTTCCCTTTTTCTCATATGGGAGGCAATTTATATATATATATATATATAAAAAAAAATGGTAAAGGCGTATACCATTGACACGGGCCACTTTGTGACCGGACCCCCTACCCAGCAAATGAAGCATTCCCCGGTAAATATCCTAACAATGGTACCCATCACTTTGCTTGGACTCGAACACGAGACCTGCATATTTCAGCACAAGGGTGAACCAGTGTATATATATATATATACATATGCTTTATATACACTGGTGAATATCATATATATACACTGGTGAATATTGGTTCCTAATGGTTCCTAAATATTTAGTGGTTCCTAAATGAACCCACCTCTATATATATATATATATATATATATATATATATATATATATATATATATATATATATATATATATATATATATAAAGAGTGTTTTAACACACAAAAAGTGAATGTTATGAAGACTTGTATGATAGTTGTGTTGATGTTATACATTATGTCCATATAATTTTATCTCATATATATACATATAAACTGATCCCTTTTTTCATAAAAATGCGGAAAAAAAAATTTAAGCTCCAAGAAGGAGCTATAGACAAGATAATTACATACGAGTGTTGTATGCTAGAGATCATGTTTCACATTCCACCATTGATCAATGGAAGACCACAACCTCTTAGGTAAGTTACGAAATTGCAGGTTTGGTATTTTGTGGATAGAACTACGATCCCCTTTTTGGCAAGATTCACTATTGTAGCGTAAGGATGCAAATTGTTACCTTACATTTGTGGTGTACTAAAAGGTGTGTTAGTTATTTGCTGTAGGTAACTAAACTTGCAGGGTTCATTGGTTAGATAGTAAAATAATTAGGAAGATGCATCAACAAGGAATTTTTGAGAACTTAACTTTTAATGATAAGGAACAAATCACAACTATGAACTATTAAGACAATAATAGTTTTTTCACATCCATTTTTCCCAATGCATAAATAGATATAAATAATAGTATTGAAGTGTATAGAACTGAAGATTTACTTATATATTAAATGGCTAATTAATATAATTACAAAAATATTTTGATCCATTGATAAAGAACCTAAAAAGGTGTACATTTCTGAAAAAATCCTCGACAACGTTAACATTCCTCTAATGGTGGGCAAAAGATGTACAAGAATGAAAGCTCGAAGAAGGAGACACCATACAAAAATGCAAGAACTTACAAATGAAAGAAGAGAAAGGGATGATACCCACTATACCTCAAACAAAAAATAAACCGACATATTACATTTTATATTTTAAAAAATATTTAGCAGGACGTGAATGGAATTCCATTCCCCGGTTATGTTCAGGTGTTGATATATCTAAGTTACTCTCATCTATCAAAAACATTATCCTCTCTTGTGGCAAATATGATCATTGGATTTGGCTTCTTAACTTTAGAGGTGAGTTTTGAGTTAAGAAAATAAAAGCTATAGTTCAATAAATACGTAAAAATGTTAACTCATGTAAACTATTTTTTTTAATATTTCTTTTGGTAAAAATGAGTAGAAACTCGAGTTTGTGACTAGAGTTGGAGATGAAGATTGAGTTTTGATTAAGTAGCTGAAACAAAAGCTTATAGATATAAAATGATATAAAAAGTCAAATAAATTCTCAATAACAATAAAAAAAAAAGAATATTTACATAATTTTGAAATACCGTATCTTTTAAACAGTTACCGGGACTTATACTTTAAGAAATCAATCACGATTTTATCAACCAAATACAACTAATAGAAAGGGCTAGTTAAAATTAAAGAGCAGCTTATACACTTACAGCAAAATACAATTTATCTTAGATGAAGTATCAAGGGACCTTTATGGTGAATCAAGAAAGATGTAGCCATATACTTAAAAATATGGTTAAAATATGAACCCTTACAAACCAGAGGGCAAAATAGTCATAACAGAAAATCTCGAAACCCTCGAAACAAAAAGGAGCCACTACCCCAAATGAAAAGTCGAGCTTTTGTGCTTAAAAAAAGAGTAACACGTGTCAGTGATCTATAGGATTCATATTGTCAAATCCAATAAATGTCTTACCTTAATCATAGTAAAAACGTGATTGGTCCACTTGTCATCAATCTATTGAGTTACTAAATTAAGTAAAAACCCCTAGCGGTTTTCATTAAACAGTAGGCTAGTTTTGAAGAGAGAGAAAGTGGTTTTGTAGAAAGAGAAAGGGTTACCTTATATGGAGAGAGGACTTACACTTTCCTTATGTAGAAGAAGACTCTTATCTCAATCAGGAAACCACACAAACATATAGATATAGAGAGAGAAACTAGAGAGAGAGAGATCGAAGGAAGACGAAGATTGATTGATTGTTTGTCTACGACAAAAATCTTTTCAAAGTAAGTAATAACTTCACCTTAAATTCCCTCACTCGATCTCTCTATTTCACAGAGAGAGATTGAATGATGAATTTTGTAACACGTAAAAAGTCTCGATCACTCTATATATCTATTGATATGTGTTTTGTACTATACATTAAACTACAAATGCACAAAATAATTATATATCTTGTTTTTTTGAATTTATTTGCTAGATTAAATTTTGATTTCTAATGAACTTGGAGATCTAATAATTAGGGATTTATCGGTATGGGGAGAGGTAAGATCGTGATTAGAAGGATCGATAATTCAACAAGCAGGCAAGTTACTTTCTCCAAGAGAAGGAGTGGATTGTTGAAGAAGGCAAAAGAGCTTGCGATCTTGTGTGATGCAGAAGTTGGCGTTATGATCTTCTCTAGCACGGGAAAACTTCATGAATTCTCGAATACTAGGTAAGTTTTACTAGATCTTGATACTTTTATTTATGACGTCATCTTTGTTTCACGTTTTGTTTATTATGTCATAAATAAACTTTCATTATTTTTAAATTTCATTTTGTTAGTATGCTTTCTCTTCGTTTATATATGATTATATGATCCTTAATATTAGCTCATATGACTATCTATTTATATATCTTTATCTTTTTGATCAGTAGTTCATAAGTGAAACAATTAATTACTTGATCTTCACACATGTTAATGGAGCTTCATGAACATCGTGGACCGTACGTTGTTTATGTAACTAAACAAGTTAACTTCATAAACATCGTTGAGTGTTGTTTATGTAACTAAACAAGTTAACTTCGTAACATAATAAATCACAATTACTTCAATACGTTCTACTAAAGTGAGATAAGTTTTAGTTAAAGTAATTAAAAGGGAAAATGTATGTGAGACAAGAGAGTAAGTTTAGAGTATCTTTTAACTGTTAAAGCAACCTTAATTTGACTCTTAGCAACTACTAAGAATAGTTTATTAATTACTAATGCTTTTTTTTGTACCATTCCTATAAAATCAAATCTTTAAATATTCATCTTTTTTTGGGTGTGCAGAAAACAGTTAAATCACAATTACTTTTGAAAGCAGCTAATAAGTATTCTTAATTAACAAGATTAGATCAATCACTTTGAGAAGTGTTATATATAATGATAAGAGATACTGTGTATACTATGTATACATTCATGTTATGTGTCAACCGACTGAATAGACATACCCTAACTTCGCTGAAGCTTATATTTTAACCGAGGTCTTGCATATGTAATTACGATACGTCCGACATTTTGGTTGTTATTTGTAGAAATAGTAAGTAGTATTTGATTCGATTTTTACCATATTACTTTTCAACTTTGCATGTAACCTAAGGGATTCTCTATATACATGCATGTCTTTCTATTTTTATCATGTTTTCTTCATTAATATATAAATTGTTTCACACTGAAATATCAATGAAACTATTTTTAAGTTTGTTTTATTAGTTTAATATGATTCTTAAACTATGAGTTTAAACTTGATAATATATGATAGACCATATTTATAGGAGTCATAATATCTTTGCACATGATTTCTTCTACATAAGTCACATGCATGATCCATATATCTTTAAAATATTTCCAATCTCAGCTCATCCATGCATATGTTATTATGTATATGCATCTTAGAAATATTCTCTTATTAAAGATTATTAACTTTTATCTCATGGTCAGTATAATCTTAAAGCAGACTGACAAAAATCTTGCATAAAAAAAAGTGAGAAATCAGAAATATATATTGGTGTTGCAGAAGTGATAGATGTATTGGTACCACCAGGTTCATGCCTTGGTATTGCATGATTGAGGTAGTTCCCATATTGCGGTGGATTAGAACCTTCTATGATCAGTATAAGAAAGAGAGAGGCGGTCGTTGTGTGTGTGTGTGTGTGAGAGAGAGAGAGAGAGAGAGAGAGAGAGAGAGAGAGAGAGAGAGAGAGAGAGAGAGAGAGAGAGAGAGAGAGAGAGAGAGAGAGAGAGAGATAAACGTCATAGAAGTCGCTAGGCGCACGTTAGGCGGTGAGTAGAGATTAAGGATAGAGATTAATCGTAGACTAACAATAGGTTAATCGAAATTAATCGGATTGAACTATCTATATATAATGGGTTATTTAAGTTATTTGTGAATTATTATTTGAATATTGTAGTAAATTAGGTTGAATAATTTCTTTTTGAATAAAATATAACATTTGTTTTGGTAAAATCTTTGTGGTATAAAACCTTTATGATATTCAAATCATAATAGTAAGTGCAAGCAAGTAATTAAGAAAATGGAGATAAAGAAGAATAGTAGTGGTTGAACCAATGTTAACAATCTTGTCTTAGTCTATTCATGGATCTTCAATTGAATTTTTTTTTTTTTTTTTTTTTTTTGCCTTTAAGTTTTGATTTTTAAAGGATATAGAAAAACACGATTACACAACTACAAAGAGGTCATCACTTGAGTAATGGACTACAATGATCCATACTTAGATCATACATTACAATCACTCGCAACAAAGAACCACACTTGATCCCTCCCAACTAGTCTTCCTTTTGACCTATGTAGAAGCACTAGTTCACTCGATCCTAACTCACTAAAAAGAAGAAAGAATACAAAAATTTTATCATAAATATTCATATGAAAACAAAGATACAAATACTCCAACTCTCTCTTGCTAAGAAATCTCATGTACCATTATATATACTCTTGCACGACAATATATGACTTGAGTTTAACGCAAAGCCAACTAATGTTATCCAGGTCATTACTTAAAAATGCATCTAGATATCTCATCCACAATCTTAACCAATCACTTACAAAAAGTTAATTAGTTATATAAATTAATTAAATTGACCAATCTTTCAACATTCTCTTACACACATCAAGGGTCATGTTGCGAATCTAATTTTACTTATTTACAAGAAAATCGCTAGATACAATGGCTTGGCCACAATAAAACAAGAGTACCTATCGCAACATAGAAGTAGTAGTAAGATTATCACGATCTTGGTAGACTATCACGCTATACATTTACAATTAGGGTTGTAAACGAACCGAATGAACACGAACAAGACTTGTTTATATTTGTCCGTTTAACTTTAAGCGGACAAACGAATGAACACGGACAATTAAACGGATAATTTTTTTTGTTTGTGTTCGTTTAAGCGCCAGAAATATGAAAATAGACAAACATAAACGAACGAGCATATAATAATTACATCAAAACTATGAAAATAGCCATCAAAGTATTCGAAATTGGAATATATATTATCTTACATTTACACTTATTTAATTATTAATATTTATTTAAGTAATTGAATATTGATAAAAAAAAAAAAATATATTTTCTATCGTAATTTATATGTAGATTATATAGTTAAACATTATAATTGTATATAAACGAAGGTTCCCCAAAGGAGTTAAATGAACACAAATTAACGATCATAAACAAACATTCACAAATGTAATTAAATGAACGGAGCCTTTTTTTTCATGTCCATTCATTTGGTATTAAACGAACAAAAAGTTATATTCGTATTCGTTTGTTTAATAAATAAACGAAAATAAACAAACTTCCCGCCATTTATTCGCCATTTATTGAATGTTAGGTTCATTTACTACTCTATTTACAATATAATCTCACTCTACAACAATGAGTTTGGTTTAGATAGTGTTTTTAAATTACCTTCAATTGTAAATATAAATTGAAACATATATCGAATATAGAACGACAACAAGTCAAAAGAAATCATCAACTTTATATTAAAGCAAAACATATATAATAACATCAGCCATCGGCACACTACAACAACTATATCAGTTGTCTATACTTTTATTTCTACGCTTTTAACAAACATGTATATTCTTATAATTTATTCACAAAAGAAGTAATATTTTTAAATTAAAAGATGGACAAATAAAAAAGATAAACAATTAAGAAAAGTTGACACATTTAAGTGTATAAATATAGAAATATTCACATTTTAAAGTGTTAAAGACAATTGTCACGAACACATTTCTCCACATTATTTGTGTGTAAGAAATTATGTGTTACAAATTTCTTTCTCCATTTACTCTGAAGAAGTTATACATTTTTACACATTAAATTGAAAGGTTTTAAATATTTCTTCACATTTATAAATATTAGTAGTTCTTACATTAAAAAGTGTGAATAAATTTACAAAAACTAGTTATTTTTTAAAAGCCCGGAGAGAAACTGTCTAAATATGGACATTTTTTGTAATGCGATAACTCATTGCTAGTGTAAATTAAGTGTGTTAATATTCGACATGATCTGAAATCCGACCTGAAATTGATACGAAAATAAATATGTTTAGGTTTTATAACCCGATATTTTTTTAGGTTAGGTTTGGGTTAGCCATTTAAGGAAATGGATCGATCTGACAATCCGAAATTTTTAAATAATTTTTATTATACATATATATATATATATATATATATATATATATATATATATATATATATATATATTACATATATAATAATTACAATAATTAATAATTAATAATAATAATAATAATAATAATAGTAATAATAATAATTAGTCGAATTAGAAGAATAATTTCCCCGACTTTCCCTACTTTATTTCTATACTCCAACTACATATTGCAAATGGTTGTTTTCGAATTTTATTACCATTTATAAGGGATATTTTTGTAGATGTGATAATATTAATTTCTTATATAATTCACATTTTTAAACAGATTAAGTTAAAATATATTAACTGTAAACCGGTATGTTAACCCATCAACATGATTAACCAATTTATTAATCAGGCTACATGGGTCGGGTTTGGGTTGATAGATTTCAGGTTATGGTTAAGATTTCCGACCTGATTTTATAATGAGTTAAGTTATTTCCAACCTGCCAACACAAATCCACTAATTCGAACCTAACCTGATTGCCACTTCTAGTGTAAATGAATTGCACCAAGTTAAAGGACATGGTATTAATTAACAAAGGTTAAGCCAAAGCATACTTAATCACACCACTATTTCATCGATTTCACCCACCGAGCTACGGTGAAATGGATCGTCTTAAATTTTATAGCCTCGACGAGCCATTTGTCACCTCACCAAACTTAGATCAGGACATTTATCATGTTCCTTTCAAATGAAAAGCACATAAAATATAAAAGTGACTTACAAATAAATTGCTTATAACAAAAACTATCACAGCGCCATAACAACTTTGAGTATGATCTAGTGGTCGTTATAGATTATACTTTCGCAATAAGGCCAATAGAACAACAGGAGTCAACAGATTATTACCATTAAAATACTCTACAAGAAGAAATACAAAATATACAGAGACACAAATGACTAAATCATATATATACAAACATCCATTACATATGAAAGTAAAAGAAACTATAATATTAGTCGACCTAATGACGAGAACCTCCTTAAGCGTGACCGAATGAACTACTCCGCCTCTAAAGAACCTAAGTACTCGGCATAGAAAATGATCTAGAAAAGACAAATGTATCGTGGCCTAAGCTTCTGCATTTACAGGCCTCGAAGTTTGATTCGTCGAGCTGTATTTTAATAACTCAACGAACTACCAGCCCATTATCTTAGAATTATTTCCTATCTTTGTTCGTCGACTTATTAATGACTCTTGGAATCCTTATTCGGTATCTCAAATATTCTTTGAGTTCGTCCGGCTAAGTAATTGGGGCTCGACAAATTGTTCAATTTCTTCTTATTCTTCACTTCGAGCTGGTTTCTTTTGTTGTAGCTTAATTTAACTTATTTTTCAATATTTCACCTTCTTCAAGACCTAAAAGAAGAAAAAAAGAAATGTAGGTATCAAATTAAAAGATGGTGAACCAATTCGTAAGCATGACCTTCATTTCACAAAGACTCAAAGGTAATTTTACCTTTTTAACCATCTAAAATTATAAAAATCTACCTCTTTATGAAATGCAACATATTTTGAAAACAATTTCAAAAGAATACTTGATGAATCCTATTTTCAAAGAAACGGAACACGTAGAAAACCATTCCCCAAGACAGAGTAAGACATCAACAGTCAGCACCACAGCGTTGCAACCAATCCTTGTCCACTTGGCTCGGTTTCTTGTTCCACTCACGATTCTATCCAATTTACACTTAGACACCTTGTCACCGATCTCTTATAAAATGTAGATATGAACATTTAAAGTGTTTCCTTAACATATGTTGTAGTAATCTCACATCACCAAAATTAAGAGAGTGCATTTTACATCTAATGTATTCCGTTCATCTCCCATCAATAACCGACCATTTATAGAATGTTTTGTAGTATCATGGATATGAAGTGAAAATACACAAACCATGACCGGGGATGTAAAATGAAGAAAGTAAGAAAGATTGGGTTAGAGCTAAGAAGGATTAGACATGATAACAAAATCCACTTTATTTCACTACATGATTCGATTTAGTAGGTTGGCATTTAGTAGGTTGGCAGGTTGAAATTAGTGAATCCAAATCCACATTAATATAATTAGGTTGGTGGGTCGTAGTATGTTGAAAGTTGCAAATTACCCAACCCAAACTTAACTCGTGTAACTTGTTTAATAAATAAGTTGGTGGGTTGTCGAGTTAGTTTTGGGCAAGTAAGAGGAGTTTCAGCCTAAATGGATTAAGCTCTTAATATTCTATTTTTTCCCTATGATTTGCATAGAAGAAAATAATATAAAAGCTTTAAAGAGAGAAATATATATATAAAATAAAAGAAGAGTTGTCCGATAAGATTAAGATAAAAGGTTATTATATATATTAAATGTTATATATTTTTATATAGAAAATTACTTTTTAAAACTTTTAGGTTATTTAACCAAAGACCAATTAAAGCTTTTAGGTTATTTAACCAAAGACCAACCCAAATCCAATCCGAAAACGGATTAGCAAGTTTTTTTTGACGGGTCAATGGTGGAGATTATACAACCTAACACATTAATTTTCGAAAATCTTTTTAAAACTTTTAGTGTAACGGCTCAACCCATTTAACCAAATGACAAACCCAAACCTGACTAGAAAATAATCCGGGTTAGCACGATGACGGGTCAACTGTCGAGATTATACGACCTAAACCATTAATTTTTGTATCGGTTTGTCACCCCTATGTTGTACGGTTAGAAATGATACAAAAATGGTTTAAAAGACCGAAATTAGTCTCCACATTGACTTATTTGTTCAACCTCGAGACATGTTGATTGTGCAACATAAATATGTAACCAGTTACATTTACAAATTGATAGACATTATTCTAACAGAACAAAGTTAAAAACAGATAGGAGACACTACAAGACAAAAAGAATATTGTATCATACATAATTATTTCGAGAACTATACCCGATTGCACTATTCGTTCACAAATGTACCGATTTTTAAGGTATACCTGCATCATAAGGGATTTCCAATGTTTTCGGGATAATAATAGTGTTGCTTTATGGAAGATATATTTTTCTCACTCGTGTATTTGTGACACCTACAAATACTGTGGTTTTAAATATTCTTTGTAAGATATATGTTGTTCTGTATATTCTTTACTTACAAACTAAAGAAAATTTGTGTTACTCTAACCAGCATGAAGTCGGTGATTGATCGATACCAAAAGGCAAAAGAGGACCAGCAGCTGACAACGCCAATCTCAGAGGTCAGGGTAAGCTTATTAGCTCTTTAATGCTATTTAAAGCAACTGAAACTCTTATAAATGTTATTACGTGACACACTTTTAGAGTCAAATATATGAGTTCGATAGCATAAAAATAACAGTAGAAGTAGGGCGTGTTTGGCAAATGAGTTGGCTGGAGCTAATGGTTAGAGCTGGAGCCTGGAGCTTGTGGTTGGAGTTGGAGTTTGAGCTTATCTTTAATATAATATAAAAGAGAGGCCTTAAATGCCACATGGCGAAGTAAGGACCCTTAGATGGGTTAACTTATTTGATTTCAACCGTTAGATCAAATTGATGATGTCATCAAACACTATTTTCATTTTAGTTGTCCCACATCGCTTCAGGTATGAAACTTTTTCATACTTCTAGCATATATATATCATATGCCTTTAGTTTTTCCTACTTTGTCCCACATCGCTTCATGTATGAAACTCTTTCAGACTTCTAGCTTATATATAGCATATGCCGTTGGATTAAAATATAGTTCGACGGTAATTTTCGGGTCAATCGGGTCAAACCCGAAACCCGACAAACTGGAACTATTCTATCCGAAACCCGACCCTATTTATGAATCGGGTGTTGCCTTAAATGCCACATGGCGAAGCAAAAACCCTTAGATGGGTTAACTTATTTGATTTCAACCGTTAGATCAAATTGATGATGTCATCAAACACTATTTTCATTTTACACCCTTTTACAAAACATAATTACATTATCTCTTTAATTTCAATCTCTACTTAAATAAAAACAAAATTTCAATTTACTTAAAAAAAATTCACTCAATTTGAACTATGATTTACATTATTTTTATTTAAAATCTCCTAATAAAAAATATTAAAACATGTATATAAACGTAAAAGTGTTTATGTTATTATAACTATAAACAACATGTGTATAAACGTAAATGTATATATATATGTTATTATACGTATAACATTGTCTTTTTATAATAACCTAAAATCTACATAAACATAAAGTTTACAATTCAATTTTTATTTTTTTCCGCGCTATCGCGGGACAATAATCTAGTAAATGTAAAAAGACATAACAGGACGAAAAAAAGTTAATATTTCAAGAGGCGGGCCTAATCATTTGGATTTTGGTCACTGAAGTATGGTTATATCAGATTAAAAGGCTTAATTCTAGTACCTAAACTGTTATATCAGGTTTGGAGAAAAAGCAACAAAAGGAGGAAACTCTAAGCCTAGTATGACCAACAGTAACAAACTTCAACAGATATAAATCGTACTTAATTATAACAATAATTAACTGCCCAAAATTTAATAGTCTATACTTGAAGACCAGGAGTATGCAAGTGTAAGCCCTGGCGTATGGTGAATAAATATTATATCATAACCGTTGAAGTCCAACCAAGGTAGGGTTTAGGTTCAAAAGATTCTGCAGCAGGACTAGAAGTATATCCGAACTTCTGTTCATTTCTGCGACTTTATACTATCTCATGGCCATAGACTTATATCTATCACTTTAGCTTTACATAAACCATATAAGATATCGGTCAGTTCAACTTCTTGATCAAATATCTATTGGATTTCAGCATCTTCTCTTTTTTTTCTTCTTCTAATAGTAGTGCTATAAGTGATATGTGTAAAACACGACTGAAAAAGTTGGACAAATAAATGTAGCCGTGCGAGTGAAACTGTCATGTTTGGGGAGCAGGACTTAAGAAAGAGTGTTCACTTTTAAGTGCCATCTAAAAATACAATTTAACTTGCTAACACAGTAACACCCTTCTAAGGAATTTTTCCGACTAAGATATCTATTTATACCCAAATACATAACAATTTTCAGCTAGCTAAAAACTACGCTGTAGTGTGCAAAAGGGTTTTAACTCGTGACAAAAAGTTGCTAAGAAAACCTATGAATCAACCAAGAAACTGCAGAAGTTTTGTTGGTCCACCACCAAAATCTTGTAAGGTGCTTGCAGTTTACTATTCATGTATCACAACCAAAGTTGCTCGAGCCAACTAAACCACCTCTCCTATCGTCGTCTAAATCGTGTTCTAATTTCCAGGGAATATTTTTCATCTTATTCCCTCATTGTTTCAAAACCATAAGGAAAAGAATAGCTTTATACCAAACTGGAAACATGAAATCAACATCTATATCTAATCGGCTCAATAAATGACAACCCTTCTGAACCCATTGCATCCGGTAGACCATGCAATGCGTCTTTCATCCTATCAACCACATGCTGAATCCTGAACCCTAAACATGTTTGTTGCATTATCAAACATGTTTTTTGTTAACTTCAAAGAAGATGGTTCTAACCTCCTAGAATTATTGTGACAATATAATATGATTACGCTTCCAATGCAACAAGTGAATTCAAAAGTGTGCCTATCATATCAAAGATATGACGGTATGAAGAAAGCGTACTTTGAAATGACAGAAAGCACTCTCATACTCTCTGCACAAACAGAACATACAACACTCCGTTCTATACATGAGATGATATAAGTTTGTATTATAAGGCTTCTAAAAGGGAAATCATTGATACCAGGAGTATGAGATGACATAAGTATGTGTTAAAAAGGCTTCTAATATTACCTAATTATTCTGCATAAGTCGGCAGACAGTTCCGCGGCTAGATGACTGGCACAGAGACTGCACAAGGAGTAGACTCTATTTTGTTAATCCCTTTATTTTCTATATTATGTGTAATGGTAATCAAAAGAGTTCTAAAATTGTTCTGGAATTAGGAAAGTCAAAGGAAGACGCAGATTTCTGCAATGCCCAGCAGATGCATCATCCACTCCTCTACTTCAATAGCTGTGGTGAAATAAGAAAAAAGTCGGAAACAAAAGCATACAAGCGACGGCGGGATCCTGAAGCTTCCCCATTGCTGGTAAGATCAGAGAATCACTAATCGGCTTTATCAAATTACTTGTTTATTCACTTCCCTCTTACCGAAGCACCAGGAGAAGTGAAAGGAACACAGACAGAGTAGCAAATCCCATCCGCGATTAAAACCCTCCTATCATCTAGCTATCCCTTACAGATAAGATTTATCCCGGATTACAATTAGAAGGTTTTTTCAATTGCAGAGGCTACGCAAAAATTTTCATGCAAGGATTCAACTAGAAACTATTTGACCACGAATAAATATAATTAACTATTTAATAATGGACATAAATATTTCTAGTTGAATCCTTGAATAATTTTTTTGTAGTCTCTCGCTCTGAAACTCTAAAACCACCTAGATTAATTATTTATCTGATTAAATAAATTTTCTTCCTCCTATTGTCCTTCCTATTTAAGCCAACCTTGTAACCACTAACAACCGGTTCATAGTAACGCAGCTAAGGGGCTTGATAGTTGATAGTCACTGTCAAAAGGCTATCCGGGATAAGTGTGAAGTCCCGTGACTAAATCATTGAACTTTACAGTAAACGTGTCTAATTTTTTGGGGAAAACTTGAAATAGGGCCACAGAGATTAAATCCATATAAATTTCAGCCCTAGGTTTCGGATCAATTGTTATTCCTATAGCAAAGGAACTGGACCAAAATATCCAACACAGTGTCTTCCAGACAAAACATAGAATAACATAAGTAGCATCTATTATATTAGGTGTCCCATACTCCCATATCTTACAAACAAGATAACTAGAGTTGTAACTCTGCATTATCATGTTTTAAGAACACGGACAGAGCTCAACAAATAATGGGAAGTGAATTCTATGGTAGCTTGATATAAATGGTTTAGTCTATATGACAGAGGCAAAAAATGGATCGCCTATGACTAAACAAAGGTATCATTTCAGATGTTAGAACGGTTGGTAAGGTAAAGTATAAAAGAAAGTTCACTAAGAGGATACACAAATAATGCAATGTGTTCCTAACCCCCAGAAGGAAACGATGGAAGATCATTACTTGTAGCTTAAGTTATCCCAAATAATGTATAATAAATATTAGCCTTGTAAGTGAAGGATGAAGCAACGATCTAGAAAATAAGTGAAGGGGTGAAATTAGCACAAGTGTATGGATCAAGTTATCCCATCCATATCTTACCTAATTACCATGCCTTACCATTCCTTCAAAGTCACGAAAATATTCCAACTCCACCTTCAAACCGAGAATATATACCCATATCTCACCTAGAATTACCCTGAGAAATTGCCCTGCAGGTGGAGCATCATCCGCCTCTTCCTGTATTCTACTATTGTTCTTTGATGTGAAACTCCTGCAATAAAATTTACTTCATCAATATGAAACAATTTCCTTTGAATTCCCAAAACTTTCAAGTATTTTATACCCGTCAACCAAGTTGCCCTTGTTATATATTTCATTACCCCCGTAATGTCCTACATACCTAACCAATTAGAAATGATGTCACTTTTTTATTTGATTAAATTTTCACAAAACGCGGGAGCACAAGACGATACAGTGCTGATATCCCCAAATTTTATATAGCAGATGCCCATCCCCGTTGACCCAAGTTCCAATTAAAATCCCTATATTGGTTTAAGTAGGGACCGAAAAATATTTTAAAGTGCATGTGGATAGAGTGATAGACCCCACATGAGTTTTTATGGATGCATGGGAGATACTTTGCAGATAAGAAGTGCAATGTGAACCAAATAATTAAGGGAAAATAGTTGTAGGCCCGAATAATGAGATAAAGATCATGACAATTTAAAGCTTTGATCGATGCTTAAGCCAAAAACTTGCCCAAAAGCTTAGGCTAACACAGGGCTTAAAGGGCATATCATACATAACTTAAGGTGCTACACCAGTGAGAGTCGGCTACAGGAAATACCTCAAGCAAGAGAGATGAAGGACATGAGCAATCTCCCACATAGCAATGAACCGTCATAAACTAACATCATAAACCTTTATGTTACTTCTCCCTGACTAAGCTACTATTTGAGTTATTGAATTGCCCGCTAAACTAGTATCGTTCTCTTATATATTATAGGATCATGACTCATCCACAAATGCAAGAAATTGAGGACATGATTTGGTTAGTCACAAGGCGCACACATCTCCTTCTGTTGGAAAACTAAACGATTGAGATATAAATCTTTCAAATGATTGAATCTTCCTAATTTAGAGATGAGATTGGAATTGGTTATAAAAATACCCAGAAGAAATGAATGGAACAGGAAGGGTTACCATTCTTGTACATAGAATTAATGCAATTTGGCGTAATACAATCCCAAATTGATAATATGGATATAAGTCTAACATATTAAACGCCTATTTAAGAAGTTTATATAATGTGTACTTGAACCCGTGACAACATTTCTTTGTGAAACTAGGTGCATCAACATAACATTTTCCTGCAACATTCCTCATATAGCTTTGACTTAAAAAACATACTCATTTATTTAAGATAAAGATCTGATGATAGGACCACTTAAGCATTTACCAAGGTGCTCCTTACCATTTCAATTAGTTAGGGCCAATAGATTAGCATCCCCAAATCACTTACATTAGCATTTACCTAACTTAAGCATCCCCTATCACTTACATTAGCATCTAATTGTCGAATTAAGTTCTTTGAAAATGAAAAGGGGATAACTCAACATTTTTACTTGAGTTAATCAAACAACTTTTATTTTCTCAGCTAGGAAGCAACGTCTATTTCCTTTATGAGTTGTTGCACCATTTGAACAACCAAACTACGAGAAATAACAAATGCTCCTAATTCTACGTGGCAATATTATTGGATCAAGAAAGAAGCCGACTTCCTCAAAATCCAATAAAATCATAAGTGTGGCATTATGAGGATATGTAGGTACAAAATTTAGAGGATTAAGCATTTCTTGCTAAGCTAATCCCAATTCTCATGAAAAAATTAAATTTAGAGGATATGTTGAAAAGGTAACATACCAATATAATGTCAAATCTCAATTCTAATATGTATACGTATATAATAAAGATCGTATTTTATATAAATAAATGAGATGTGCATCCACTTAAACGTTGCCACGATCCTTGCTTAAAGCTTTAAACAATTAAGTAGTAGAAGGTAAGTGAACAAGCATAAAGATTAGGAATGGAAATGGGGCGAGTTTCGGGCGGGTCCGACTATCCCGGTACTTGAACCCCAAATAACAAAAACAACCCCCAAACCGCCTTGTTCCGAGTCTGGGATTTGGGACAATTGGGCTTGTATGTTAACCCAAACCCACCATGGTCCCCGAACCCCGACTCTATATTCAAATTCCGACACGAAGCTTTAATTATTTTGTTAAAAACATTAATCTATAAACCTATTTTAATCAATGAAATATATATTTTCAGATAAAAATATGTAAATATATCGTATATTACTTATATAATATTGTTAATACATGTATTATACTAATATAATTATTTATGAGCTTAACATATGCTCCCTCCGTCCCAATATTATTGCCAACCTTTTCATTTTGGTATAACCCAAAATAATCGTCCACTTCCAATTCGACCAATCACATTACGTTTAAATGGTAAATATATAATTTTATTGGTCGGACAGTGTAATAAATGCACTTCACTAAAACTTTGTGTTTTTTTTTATGAAACTATGTGTTTTTTGTCTATTGGATTAATATTTTGAGACCGGGTGAATATTTTGAGGCGGGGATGAGAAACCTTGTCTCTGCCCCATACCGGATAAAAATCCATGTTTTTAGCCCCGAAACCACCCATACCCGATAAGCCATCACCAAACCCGTCCCAAAAAATTTGGGTTTAGGATTTCCCTGGTTCGGATTTTTTTTACATCCCTAATCAAAAAATCCTAAACGATGCTAAACAATGATTAGGATAGGTCATGGATTAAAACATTTAGGTACAAAAACTAGAGGAATTTTATACATACCCAATAATGATAAGTACAAACTAGATATAACATTAAATTCTTGAATGTGATGTAACATATGGTCATATATATCAATCATTTAAGTAGTAATTTTACCATGTACGATAATTAGTTTATCCTCTTGACACACACCCTCATGTGCAACCGTCAACTAAAGGAACACTTGTCTCCGCATGTCGTCTTTCACGTATAAGTCTCCCTCAGTTCTAAGGCATAAACATATAGTTAGGTGATGATGATTTGGCACACGGCGCATCGTACTTCCAATCTGTATAATAACCCAACCCATATAAAACGAAACAAAATAAGGTTTGTCAATGTTATATCTTTTTGAAGATGATGGACATATAATGCAGTGGGGTACTCATATGATATATAGAAAACATAGGATTGCGCTTTCAATTTATAGACCATTATATATATTCTAGACAATCTAGAGTAATAAGTAAACATCTATGTCCACTTGATTATTGTAATAAAACCAATTTATTTGTTCCGTTTTATTACTAGCGAATTACAAATAATGAGAAGACAACAACTATATGTCTAAATATTATTTACTCATTTAGCATAAGCAAAGAAAATCGAAAAGTTTCCCCCAATCACCAACTAGCTATTTTAGTCAGTAGATGAAAAACAAGTAAAATGTCATAGAATAACAATAACAATATACTTCAGGTTGCGGTTGCGGTCTTTTTTGTTAGTCATAACTTTTTGAATCCAATTTGGTAATTAAAATAAATTTGTTGGGTACAAAGTGGGTGGTCCAAAAACTAGTAATTACCAAAACGAATCGAAAAAAGTTATATAAGTACAAAAATGACCACAGCCTGAAGTATATTGCTATCTTACGACAGTCTCTCTTATTTAATCGAAATCCAATCTAAAGTTTCTACGCATATATATTCTTATACTGCTATATACCTTCTTCAATAAATTATGTCGTTTATACAGATACCTCTAAAGACCTTTACTTAATGTTTACAGTTCTGGCAAAGGGAGGCTGCAATGTTGAAGCAGCAACTGCAGAGCCTGCAAGAAAATCATAGGTAAATTTTCTGTGTATGTTGTTGACAGGATTCACCATGTAAAAAACATTAAAACTGTTGATAAATGCAATAATATTATTCCGAAAAAATCTGACAGTAATCAGAATATATAACAAGCATAGGTACTATTAACAAGGCTATATTATTGAAAAGGTAAAACGGTAATGATCCTGAAAAGGGAGATATGACGGTTCCTATAAATTGCTTCATATCTAAAGGCTATTATCACCTCCTAAAAAAGCCTTAAAAGACAGGTGTAAATGATCAAATAAAAAAGGGACTTAAAAAGAGGAGTCAAATGGGTCGAACAGTCAAATGGGTCAAACAAGTCAAACGGGTTGAAAGTTGACGAAAGTCTACTTTCAAATACTAAGATTAAAATAGGAATAACATTATATTTGTAAGCATAATAAGACTTTCATTATTTATTTTAAAAAAAATATAAAGAGATGGCATATAAGTGTTAGCAGGTCAACCCACCTGACCCGCCCATTTTGTCACCTCTAAGAGATACTAACAGAAGCAGGTAATATACTGTCATGCTTGACAATTTCAGGCGGATGATGGGCGAAGAGCTTTCTGGATTAAGTGTTAAAGATCTACAAGGCATGGAGAACCAACTTGAAATGAGTCTCCGAGGTATCCGTATGAAAAAGGTATCCATCTACTACCCTCAATACGAAGCTATTCTTAAATAATTTTTGTAACCAAAAAAACTTGTGTCATGACAATTGTTGAATCACTAGGACCAACTTCTTTTTGAAGAAATTGAAGAACTGAACCGAAAGGTCAACCTTAATCCTAAACAACATTAATCAAATGTAAACCCTGAAGAAAGTATGTTAAAGTAGCTAAATATTTTTTGCTCTTTGTTCAGGGGAATCTCATCCACCATGAAAATGTGGAACTCTGTAAGAAGGTAAATGAAATTCGTGAAGAAAATACAGAACTTTATAACAAGGTATTTGTCAACAGCCTCGCAAAACATCATCGAGTACCTTTTAGAACATCTCTCAGCTTGCTGATTTACTCTGAAATGTTAATGTTTGGTTTGACACCTATAATTAAAAAGTTTCTTTTCCATCATAGGTTTATGGAATAAGAGATGCAGAGTCAGCAGCAAACAGAAATGTCTTTTTAACAAACGCTTTAAGCATAAGAGATGATCAACATGCCACTATCCATCTCCAGCTTTCCCAGCCAGACCAACACGAACCTATTAAAGCAACCCCACTACAATCTACAAATTTGGGGTAATTTCTAATTCAGTTTTTCACATTTTACGATCATATCTACATTACTATGAATGAATAATAACTATATAAAACAACTTCTGCAGATTACAGCTACATTAAAGAAAAGATGATGGTGATTTGATTCCTTATCAACGATAAACGCGTATAGTTTTTAAAAGTATCTAGTATTAGTCAGTGGTTTCAAGATCATAGACAATTAAGAACATCTATTGACATGATTTAAGAAACCAATTTGGTATAATGGAGGTGATCAGGATAACCAGTTGCCCGTAAGAAGGTTAATGATGAGAATAAATTGAAGGTAAAGAGTTGCATGAGTCGAGTTTTACATTTTATTACACGGATATTGTCTTTAGATTGGGGATTGAGATGAAAAGATTGATGTTGAAAGTAAGATTTGTACTTGATTTGATGAAGTCTATAGAAAGAAATGTATATATATTTATCTGTTTGAACATTATCCATTATCCTATATCACTAAGACGTAAAACATGCTCAGAGTGAATATAAACACAGGATCAACAAATTTTAGGAAACATAAAGAAGTATGAGGGTAAAACAAGTATCCACCATTTAATTTGAAACCAATAAATCCTGGGTCCGGTACTATAGTACAGTGTGAAAACATTTGTGCCTGTAGACACAAAAAAGTTTAATTCATGGTAGAAACTCCCAGGAAAAAGAAAATGATGGCATAAATTTAAGTAACAATGAAGGGACAACGGAAATTCAATGTAACATTTTCTTTGTCGTGTTGAAAGATATTCAACCGTACACAGGGCAATATGTATGAGGATAACCTACGAGGTAAAGTGACTTAATATCTTACTTGTCACAGATAAAATTTAAGTGACACTTTTTTGCACCCAAAAAAACAAAAGTGTTGTATATATTATACCCCCACCCCAAACACACACACACACACGCAATATATATATATATAGAGAGAGAGAGAGAGAGGGAGAGAGAGAGAGAGAGAGAGAGAGAGAGAGAGAGAGAGAGAAACAAAACAAAGCGAATTGAGATATCTACTATAGAGACATTTTTAGCCACAAAGACGACAAATGGGAACCATCATAAGAAAACAGAAGACAGTGAGAAATAAACGATCCAAGCAATCAAAAGCATACTGAAGATCGATAAATATGATACTTTTAGGAGAGGGGGGAAAGAACAGGGGTAAAATGTTCATTAACAGATTAATTGATGATTATTAGGAGTTCTAAAGTGTTAATTATGATTTAATTAGTTATTTGGGTATATATTATATGAAATATTTATAGTTTGGAAAGGATGCATATGATATTTTCTGTTAAGGTTTGGTAAACATGAAATGAAGTTTAATAAGGGTATATATATATAATTCACTCTTTTTGAATCAGCTTGTCTGCCAAAACAAGTGAAAAATCATCCTAACACATCACTTTCAGCTAAGGAAGTTGACACACGGAGGATCAAGTTAGGATACGAAGTGGATATTTAAAATTAATCAAGAAAAGAGCAACATATATCCAATTTGTTTTTTAAGCGCTAAAACTATTGCGAGAAAGGAACAAAAGTGCTTTGCACATTATTTAGTTCAGCTTTCTGACGAATGAGGTTGATTCCACTAAAAGCTCGTTTCTTATTTAAATGTATAAACAATTGTTACTACTTACAGCAAACATGGATAAGAACCATAATTCTGTCAGAAGATAGATTTCCGCAAGGGACCACTTTAATAAAACCACTCATGAATCCTTATGAGAGATTATCAACTTTCATCACATTGTTCTACACACTTTATTAAACAAAATACATTTATATATTCATGGGGTAAAGAAACACAAAACTGGACACTTTACATTATTGTGCACAAAGAGAAGTATAACCACTAAGATATCAAATATTATTCATACTTATACTCAACAGCAATCATAAGTCCACATATGAGCAAAAAAAAAAGAAGGTTTTACATAATTCTTCCGTTTTTATCTTGAAGTGCACCTATAAATCTTGTAACACATCCTAAATGAGCTAAACAAGCTCGAGCTTGACTCGTTAGAAACTCAATTCGAACCGAGTTTGAGCCTAACATAAAGCTCGTTTAATAAACGAGTTTGAGCCTAACATAAGGCTCGTTTAATAAACAAGCTCGATCCCGAGCTTCGTACACCAAGTTCGGTAACCTAAACAAGCTTAAAACGAGCCTTTTGATTACATAATTATAATAATGTATATCTATACTACATATAATGCATTTCGGAATTAAATTTTAAGTATGGAATTTACAAAATTACCCTTAATTTGTCATCTAAACATATTTGAATTTGCCAACTCATTTAACTATCATAAATTCCAACAAATCTTTCCTTAATAATTATTACTTTAAAAAAAATAGATCTCACAAATTACAATTTACATTTAATTTTAAATATAATCTAAACCATCTAACTTTTATTTTCACTATATCTATCACTACATATATATATCGCTCCTTTCATATATTTTTGGTAGTCATTTGAGACGTACACATGAATCCTATGTCCAAAACGATCTGACAAACTTTAATATAATTTTATCGTACATAAACTTTTTGACGCCACAACATTTTGCGGGTTCCCTCAAGTATGATATAGCAAATAGTTAGATAAAATATGTTAATTGGTTGCATAAATTGTCCCTAACATTTGCTCATATTGCAGATTTCGTCCTTGGGGTTTTGAAAGTGCATGTATCGTCCTTGTGGGAAACCTTTGTTGTGAATATCATATACAGTTTATGCAAAAGGTTTAGACTTGTTAATTGCATAAACTGTCCCTGTCGAAGACAATATCCGATCTAAAAAAAAAGGTTTCTCACAAGGACGATATATGCACTTTCAAAAACCTACGGACGAAAGGTACAATCCGAGTAAGGATCAACTTTATATGTTATCATATTTGTAATGGTTTAGACCTTTATGATTCAACATAGAAACCAATTATATATACCCAAAATAATAATAAAATAATATTTTTTTTATTTAAATGAGTCGAGGCCGAGACCAGCTTGAGCCTCCGCTTGTAATAAATCTCATGAGCCGAGTTTGAGCTTTACATGTAAGGGTCCAAACGAAACGATCTCGATATTGGTAGAGCTCCAACTCGGCTAGTTTACACCCCTAGGAACCACTAATGTGAATTTGTTAGGCTCCAATTGAAGCCATTTACGAATGAACCTAAATTTAACAAGACACACAACAAATGTTTTTTATATTAAGGAACGTTGTATAATAAAAAAAATACATAAATCGTCCATATGATTTATCTCAATTACTAATTTTGTCCCTAATCACTTGTTCATTTAGGGAAACTAATTACACTTTTCTTCCTAAAATGGATATCCATTAAAAAATTCCTTTCAAACCACCGTTAACTAATTACATATGCCGTCCTTAAAATGGATGCATGTTAGAATTTAAGGACAAAAAGTGTACTTAGTTTTCGCAAGTGGACAAGCGGTGTAACTTTTTTAAACTTAGGGATGAAACTCGGCATTTGGGATAAACCTCAAGGACGATTCATGTAATTTACTCTAAAAAAAACAATTTGTAACATGAGTTTTCAGATAAGTAACCTAATTTTATGGCATAACTTCCTATTAACGACAATCAAAAAAGCTATCTCCCACCAAATATAAGCTATACATAATAGCGGGTTGTGAAGAAAGACAATGAATAAATAGTACCTTTCAGTTCTAACATATTATATTTGGTCTCTTATATAGAAACGGAAAGTACTCTACTACAAATTTTAAGTGAGAGTGAATCCTAAATTTGTGATGACTTAATGATGATCCGGTTTGATAAGTGTTCTTAAATGATTTGCTTGCCAAATAGAATGTAATATATACATGTTTTATCCACAAAATCGCTATCATATATTTTTATGTTCAAATGTATAGCTCTATCAAAATCCACGAGTGTTGCTTCAGTAAATGGGTAGTAAATTGGTGTAGGTTATACGTTTAATCATTAATAGGATAAAAGAAGGTTAACAATGTGTGATGAATAAAAATGTGCCCAATATCTAAAACTTTCCCCTTTCATCTAGGAAGAATAGGACGAAGGATGAAAGTAGGGTATTATTCATTAGTTCTTATTGAGTTGTTGTGGACTGTGGTATAGTACATAAATGTAGAGTTCAAGTTTCTACTATTAAGTTAGACTAGCAGCTATGTTGTATGGGTTAAATTTATGGTCGATGACAAAGTCTCCCGCAAACAATGGTAGTTGCGGAATGAGAATGTTAAGATGGACATGTGATAAAACCATCCTAGATATGATACCGACTAGAGCGAAACTAGAAGTACCGACTATCATCAACAAGAGATAAAGTTGGTTAAGTTGACCTTAGGAGTTTTAACAAGTCAGGAGGAGACAACATATGGATCCAGTTAGGAAGTTCAAACCGTCACGATAGACGGCTTAAGGATAAGGGTTAAACCAAAACGTAGGTAGGAGGATAGACTTAAGCTCGACCTTAGGAGTTTAACCTGTTAGAGGACATGATCATAGAAATTCGTAAGGATTGTTAGCAGGATAGATATGGTTTGTTGGTGGTCTTTCGTTTAGTAAGGTAGTTGCATATGAATTCCTAGGAGACGTGGGGCCCAGCGAGGAAGTTACATGTTTTGATCCTTTGTTGTGGCTTTTGTTAGCTTGCTTATATGCTCTTGTATTCTTTAAAACTTTTTGTTAAGCTTTTGTGTTGCTCTTCTTCCTCATTTACGCTTTGCATATCGTCTTTTGCTCTCATTTTTTTCTTATTTTCACTCATACATTCACATTCACATACCTAATCACTTGTCTGAGGTCTTTTTAGAAGGTCTTTTTAGAAGAAGTCTCTCTACACCTACACTTGGTTAGAGGTATAAGGGATTGGGTATCGTTGTTGTTGTAACCGAGTCTATGGCACAAGTCACTAATTTTATTGCGTGTCCTTCATATTTTTTGTAAATGTTTCTATACTAGTAAAAATGTGATCACTATAACTATTAATCACGAACAAGAATCGTCTTCCGGTTCTTTTTAACAAGCTTATTTCATTGATGATTAGACCATATTTGATTCATACTTGAGACATACATTACCTTACAATTCTATTTCTGAGTTATACCAAATTATGTGATTTGATTATGTGATTTGGTGTTATTTCTTACCATTCGTTCTATGTTTAATGTAGATAAGCATACACAAGAAAACCATGAAGGACCCTTATGTTTTCTATCTCAAAAAAAACATGTGTCATTCATTCAAATCCTAACAAAGTCCGTTTTCTCATAGTCACATGGAACGCGGATCGCTTCGGTACGGGATCGTGGTACGGGATCGCGGATCGCTAATTCTTAAAATCCGGTACGAGGGGGGTAGGCTCATTCCGGTTTGCTTCGGTTCGGTGTACCATATATTTCGGTTCGGTATACCAAATACTTATAATTATAATTAAACATTTACAAGTCATAACTTATAATTAAACTCAATAATATTTTAATAGGCTTGCTAATTCACCATACATTCATAAGACATTTGAGCCGATTTAATACTTAATGATAAAGGAAAAACACAATTGAAAACATGTCGATTTAATACTTAATGATAAAGGAAAAACATAATTGAAAACATAATTGAAGAACAAAACATTTTGCAAAGTTCAAAGCATAGTATAAAGAATCATATGGTTCTATTCCTCGTCAAGATTTTCCATATAATACCTATTCATATTACTATCAAGTTTCAATTTAGCATTACTGCTTTTTCTGTTTCCTTTTTTCAATCGTTTTTTTCAATCCCGTTGTCTGAGAGATCCGGTATGATTAGGAACACGATCCGGTGTGATTGGGAACGCGATCTGGTACGGTTAGGAACGAAAATTGGGTTCGCTCGAAAACGACATTTTTTTGGTTTTGGTTCGCGTTCCCTAGCGATCCGGATCGCGTCTGTACCACGATTGGGATCGTGCGTACCAGATCGAAATTCGCTAGAGGTTTGGCGATCCATGTGACTATGCGTTTTCTATCTCAAACTTAAAGATTGTAAAAATAGTGAAAATATTTAACAAGGACTCTTATGTTTCTAACTTGATAATAGATACTTGAACTCGATATATTCAATCTAATATTGAAATACCATAACTTACTACACATTTACATTGTTAACTCCCTACTTTCTTCCCGTATACAAATTCCTATCTATGTTACCTCCTTGGCCTACTAATGGCAAAAAAAAGATATATAATCATATATAGCATAACATTAGTTTCCATAAACTAAAACTAATCCGAGCTATAAACTTGCGCATAGGATGATAACGATTATATGTTCAAAAACTGCAGATTATTACATTTCCTAATTAGCTCATAACTTTTAGCAACTATTTTAAGCTCTTAAACTGTTATATAGATATGTAATCTAAACATTTTAATAGAAGAATCAAGTTGCATTCTAAAAACACTTACCTAAAACTCGAGACAACCGCGATCCGATCCACCTTCGTCTTCAATAATCATCAGGATCTGGTAAACAAAAAAATAACGCATTGATCAATTTTATAACACTTCTCAAATTAATAATAAAAATAAAAATAAAAAAATATACTAATATCACCAAAATACTAACCGAAATCATAATCGAATCACAAATAACAGATCGAGATAATGAAATCAAAATGATGAAAAAATGTATGTGTTTCATGGAAGGAGACAGAAAACCTACCTGCTGCTGATGTAATTCTAAGGGTTTCGAAAAATATCTGGAATTGTACCTAGATTTTATTATTCGCCAAATATAATGACTCATCGTTTTTTTTATATAATTTATTGTTAAATAAACCTATGTGTAACAAGTTATGTATTTTTTATGTAAAGAAATGGCTATGAGTTTGACAAGTGTTACTTATTTTGTGCCTTTTTGAAACAAGTAGGTTTTGGTACAATTCGGTATCAATTTTCTATTTTAAAGTACAATGACTAGTTACGATGTTTTTATCGAAATTATAAGTTTCAATAATTAACTAACAAATTTGAAGACTGGGAAGGAATGTCGAATTGAATTGATATGTTGTAATGCGTTTTATTAGAGTTTTAAACCAAAAAACGTAAGTTGTTAAACTTTTATTAGTGTGGAGTTGATAATTTTTTGGCGTAATCGTTATTTATCTAGTCCATAAACTTAAAGATGTAGATAATTTTTGGACTTGATCATATGAAGCAAAACCGTATATTACCCTCACCCTAAAATTGTATGTCACCCTGACCCTAAATTTAAAAGAAGTTATTAAATTCTAAAAGTGAATTCATAGACAATATCGACAACATATGTCACCCTGACCTTAAATCCAATATCGACAACATATATCATTTTACCCTTTATGTTTTAGACATATGTTTTTAAACTTGTAAATATTTACATATATGCCACTTTATATATAGACCATTGGTCAAAATTATTTAAATGTTTCGTTCTTTTTATAAAAACTTGATTCTATCGATGACAAATCAAGTCTTTGTGAGAAGAATGTCATAAACTATGTATTAGTGTTGAATCTCATAAACTATTTGATATTTACGTAAGACGTAGTCACCTATGTTTAGCCAAACTATAATATATGTATGCACACTATTTAACTTATTGTAATTATACTACTACTTAATTAGATAAGTAATTAACTTAATTTTACCATTCATTCAAAACACAAACTTACTTGTACTGAATACGTGTTACAAATAAATGGACATTAGGTTTCTTTACCACTTAGAAAAAACACATGTCTTTAGGTATTCTTTAGTTTAAACAATGACATAAGAACAAGTAATCAAAATATAGGACAACCATCAATCTGTATACCCTTAGCCGTCGGGCACTCGGCAAAATCACAATGTTGCGAGTTATCAGTTCCCCACCAATGCACATTTACGTCTTCTAACCCCGTTGTAAAATACAATAAAACCGCCATAAATGCAACCCCCGCATCAAGAGCAGCCGAGAGGATATAATTGTACCTTTTCCACCACATTTTCCTATACCTAAACACGAAAAAGTTGAAAATTGTCCCAACTAATATCCATGAATTGTAATTCACCGCGGCTGCTGGTGGCATGTAGGCGGTAGCACCAAGAAGAACCGGGAGATTGATGAGAGGAATCCATGAGACATTTGGGAATGCTTTGTGACATAACCAAACGATAACCGGGCCTATGATTCCACCAAGAAAGAACCAATTTAAAGCTCCATAGTTTCCTAGAGGACCGAAGATCCTCTTAGGGCCTACTAATCCCCAAATAACAGATGCATCAAAGAATACGTTATCGTTTGGGCATGTCCATGGGCTATTGGATTTAGGGTCAGGGTGACATATGTTGTCGATATTGCCTAAAAGGTACCACGCGACACCCAAGTTTACGGTTCCAGCTATTATTGTTCCAACAAACTACATCAATAGCAACATAGACAATGTTTAGTAACAAAGTTAACAACATTAATTAGAAAAATAGACATATAGAGACTTTAGACTAGTGATCACTCTTTAAATTGGAAAAGGAAGTTTACTTATGATAGTGTATCGCTTCGTTTGCACTCAAAATGAGTAGAAAGTTATATTCTAAGTTAATGACCCTAGAGTTTAATAACCTGTTAATATGTACACTAAATCATAAACATGTTCGTAAAACAGAAAAGTTGTGTACCTGAACCAAGAACATTGACCTTGGTGGAATCTTCATGTAATGACCGAGCTTGAAATCACTTAGAAAAGAAATGGCTTGAGTCATGCTCATATAACCATAGGTCTTGAAGCACACATTAGCTATTGGTTTTCCGGGGTAGATTAACCCCATTGCATACTCGGTTATGATATTTAAACCCGGTGTCTGTATTATATCAACACAAAAGAGTTGACCCATAAGAGTGAAATAGGTTTTTATTATATTATATTTCAAATAATTTGATAAAACATAAATCATCTTATTTTGACTTTTAAAAGTCAAAGCTGATTATTAAAAGTCAAACATTGACTTTTGAATTGTACCTGATTTGTTGTTGCGGTGATGATGCTGATCGGGAGGGTGAAAAGGAAAGCGATAAAAGCCGCAAATATCAGTCCCCAATAAGGCATTTGTATTTGATCTTTCATGAACAGAGTGAGAGAAAGGCTAACCAAAAGTGTCACGGTTAATAGCACATAAAACCACCATGAAGGTATGTCTTTATAGTTCTTCATTAGTCTTGTATGCACATCCATCTTACCCTTGGCCGATGCTTTGTAACGTTGATATATCTCTCTATATCAAAATTGTATCGTTATGTTTTAAAATAAAGCCAAATGTCACAATGCAAAGAGTTTTATTTGCAAGAAAAGTTAAAGAAACTTACTTCCCGTAGAAAAGGCCAACATGAGTGAGCGTAGATGCGATTGTAGCAAATCCAAAACCATAAGTTAGAGCGAAAAACGTGCTTAAATTTACTTTCCCTTGCTTTCCATACTCGTTGTAATCTATCTCAAATTTATTATCCACGATTTTTGTGATATTATACAACTGACCATTTCCAGTAAACAAGTCAGCTGAGTAAATGGGAAAGTTCTTGGCATTATAGACATTAAGTCCCCAATACGAAATTGGAATTACTATGTACATGATTAAGAAATATCCCATGAAAACATTGACTATAGCGAAAAACGGAGAAATAAGTGGGCTAAATAAGAAAGAAGCAATTGTAGCCCAATCGAGTGAAAAGGCCCCAATGCCTAAGCCCGTGAAACCCGACCCTAATTGATGGGCCGTGACTGACTTAGGAAATGCCCAACACACCCATGAAATGCTTTGAAGGGTTTGGAAAAAATATCCGGGGAGTAAGTAATAACCGAAACTACAAGCTAGAACGATGACAAAGAATTTTGATCGCGACATGTGTTTTTTGCTGTCGTTGTCAGCATCTTCATCATCGTCATTTTTATCATGAAGTGCCCTACAAAAAACGACTATATTCGTTAATCGTGGTGGAGAGTGGAATTTCGAATGTCAAATTGTCAACTACATTAGTATTGATTGATTGTTATGTTTTCTTTCTTCCATTTTTTCTATAGACTTTTATGTATATGCATTAAAATTGTGAATGAGAAGTGTGAACCATAAACACAAAGACTAAGTATTAAAGTTGTCAAATATTCAAAAAGATTCATCTCATTGCTTTTTCTTGTTGGAAAAATGATAACGACAACCCATCTAATCATTTTTGTCGAAATTTGAATCTACTTTTTTATTAATAAATCAACTAATATACCGATAAGATTCATATATATGAGTTTTGAGATTCATAGTTTACGAATTAGTATTACTACTTACTATATTAGTATATTTTTCTGAATAAACATGTGACTTGTCGGGAATATACTTACTATATTAATGATTTAATATTACTGTTATTATTATTTAATACTTTCTTATAAATTAAGAAAATGTGTGGAATCAATTAATTGCTGTCACTCTATATCCACATCTTGACCTACAAGTATGAAAGATACTTCTAAAATGAAAAATGGATTAAATTAATTAATTAATAGTTTGTTATTGTTTATAAAAGGTTAAACTTAACTAACTGGTTTAAATAAATAAATATTTTTTGAACATTGAACTTAAATCCTTAATACTTATTCTTTTGAGTAGTAAACAATCAAGAGTGATATGGAACGAATATAACGTGATCCTAATATATATCTTATTTCGAGTGTGGTCCTATTAAGCAACTTGTACCCAAGTTATATTTTCATTTTCGTTACGTTATATAACTTTGTACGTTATAAACTCTATAAAACTCAAGATCTTAGTTCTTCTTTTACAATGATTTGATGCCAACAACACGTCGACTTTTAGCTCAAATTAATGCTAGATTGCTTTCATTAACCCAACAGTAAGTTTTCGCTAAAGATTGTTGACTAAAAATAACATTACCGATGAATTAGAATTAAAAGTGACGACAAAAACCTACATACTGACGATGAGATTAATGTTAACAACTAATGAAACAAACATTATTTATGTGATAAATAATTAGTTATACATATAATACAATGTTTATCTCTTCATTGTTTCTCATAGATAAAATATAGATATTAAAAGTTTAAAACATATATTATTTCTTATAAAAACAGAAAAATGGCCTCTTGTCGATGTACTCATCTATAATGAAGATTCCATTAACAACAATAAAATTTCGGTACTTCTTAAGATATAATGCCAAATTATAAACCAATATTATGAAACATAAGTAGTGGGATTAACGGATGCTAGTGTTGGTTATTTTAAACGATCGATACAGTTATTTAAATTTGAATTATGCGTGTCTGATTTCATTATCCGTATTTTATTTATTTATTTTACTATGGCAAAAGAAAACGTACCGGAATAATGAGATTTGAACGAGAGTGCTGGGCCACCACATGTGGGATGGTTCAACTACGTATTTCCTTAATAGCCCGGCCCATCCATAACCCAGAACCTGTACACAACTTGCGCATGTTAGCAGTAGACCCTACATTACTCAATTCACTCACGTTCCTTTTGCTTCATTGGAGCGCTTTAACAAGACTTTAGCAAAATCATTATTAGACTTCATTAGCTAAAACCGTATCGTATTGGTAACGAACCGGTTAAAACCAGTTTAGTCCTTAAAAAGTGGATCGTGAACTGAATTCAAACTTAGTCAAATAACGGACTAGTTATATTTTTAAAAATTATGGACCGAGAACTAGACCAAACAAGATCAAACCTGTGTAGTAATGATGAGGAGCCAAGCCGCGATGAAAGAAATATTTCGAAAATAAAACACTCTAATAATATTCACAATTCCAACAGCATAAGCCGAGCCATTCCCAAACGCGGCACCCGCGTTAGCAAATATTGTAATCAAAACATGTTCCTTCATATTAAACGGACCAGGATTCAAAGAAAACTTCCGGGACTTACACCCCGGAAGTTTCAAACTAAACTTATTAGTTGGTAACACGGCAGCCATTAACCGTCCAAGTGGCAAAGTAGCCACCTGGACGGTTATATGAGTTATAATCAACGGGGACTTCCGGTACGAAAAAAACTGGTTAAGAAAGGATAGCATGATACATGAAACTAAACCAAGTACCCACATTCGAAAAGTCCATACGGATTGTGTCGGATCGTCGGTTGTTGGAACGGTTAACCGGACTTCTTCGATTGGTGACTCTTCATCTTCGGTTTGGTCGTTCGGTTGTTTATTCTCGGCCGGCGGCGGATACTCCGTTACTACACTTCCCATTTTTGGAAATTATGTTTTTTTTTTAGTTTTATTGTCGAGGTGATTTAATCATTTTATTGTGTTATTTATAAAGTAGGGTGGAATCAAATAATTTGAATTATTTTAAGTATTATTTTGGCTGTATACAGTTTACTTTCTAATTATATTTCTTCATTTCACATTGATTGTCATTAAACTTGGAATATTTGGTATTTTTATAATAAATAAACTCTTGATATTTTACATATGATATATATCTTTATCATAAACTTAACTCAAACCAACTTTCATTTTGTTTTCAGTAATTAAGAGCAAAAGTTTGTTATAATTTTATTTATTTATTTATATAAAATGGTTTGAAATAAATGTCTAGCGTTTCAAATTCAAAAATATTATTTCATATTTTTTATCACTTCATGTATCTAAATTATAAACTTAAAAAAAAAATACCTAGATTAGTATATACTGTATCATTTCTTAGCAAATACCAATAACTAATGCTCTGTTCTCAAGTTAAAAATTGAAATATAGGAAAGAAAAGTAAATGAAATGAAAGTAAAGAAAATAAAATAAAAGTAATTAAATTTAACCTTGTTCTCGAATTAAAAATGAAAGGAAGAAAATGAAAGAAAAGTTTATTATGAATCATGTTCTTGAGTTGAATGGAAGGTAAAGGAAAAATAAATAAAACATTTCATTTTACAATTATACCTTTGTTAAATATTGAGTCATAATGACAACACAAAGATGTTCATTCCATGATCTAAAAATCATGAATCAAATCTAAAATAAATGACAAAACCGAAAAAGAAAATAAACTCCGTTCCGATCAAAGATCATGACAAAACTAGACAACGAAATATAATTAGATCGACTGAAAAACTTACGTATCTTAAGAATGGTTCTTGCCGCATGCACTTATTTAATTATGATATATTAGTAATACCAAGTGATTAACACGGAATATAACAAACTACAAAGTCAATGAAAACCTAATTAAAAACAACTTATTTGTGATCCTAAAACAAATAAGGAGTGAAGTACTGGCTGGTCATCTCGGACTAGAGAACAGTTATGTGAGATTTATAGAAAAAAATGATTAAAAAATATTTGTGAAACCTAATAATTTGTAAATTATAAAGAATAATTTCATAGATAATCACTTGTTTTGGAGAAACGAGGGATTATGATTAGGTTTTGAGAAGAGAAACCAGTATGAGTTACGTGATAGAGAATAATCAGGTATTATATGATTGATGGGGGTATATATGTAATTAGACATTGTTAGGATAAACTTTACTATGAAAACACCCATATTTGGCCAGAAAATAACCTCTTCAAAAAGTCTATCACTTTCCCTTCCAATCACTTCCTTTACAATCCTTTACCCCAATAAAAAAAACTTAAGAACACGGTTTTTTAATTTTTTACATTACTTTACTTTCCCCTCAAATTAAAACTTAAGAACAGAGCGTAATAGAATATATTTGAACCAACATTAACAAATTTGTACACAATACACAAAACACTCAACACTCAAAATAAAATCTACAATCATGTTCTCCTAATGAAAAACAAAAATTAATAAATACATTGTAATAAAGAAGATAACAATAAAAAAAAATATTATCTCTACATACTAAAAAGTTAATAAAGTATAATAAAAATGATAACAATTTATACAAAATACAAAAAGTATGTGTTAATCTAAACAAAAACTATTATATATTTTCTCTATAAACCAAATATTACCAATACCTTATCTCTTGATAACATTTTTTCATCAAAAGTTAAATGCAAAAATAAAAATATGGTAGGAAGAATCACGATAGAACTATAATAAAAAAGAAACGTCTTCAAACACATTGCTGGCATAACCTTATTCGGCTTCCATATCATTTTTTGTTTTCAAGATCAATTTGATAGTAGTAAAATAATTTGTGTGTTTGCAAAATGAATTTTGGCAATTTATAAACTTTAGATTATAAGTTTTAGATATCCAAAAGACACGTTATAAATATACTTTTAAACTATTATTTATGATAAACTTTTAGATTTTCATTGGTTATAAGTTTATACAATAATTAATTACATATCATTATAAATTATTTTTTATTTCATATTAAAATATACTATTACTTTTTATATAGGTCTTACAATTATTTAGATATATGTTGCAAAAATTAATCGTTTAAAATGAAATGTTAAAATATAGTTAGATCACAACAATTTATTTTATATATAAAGTCAAATTTTTATAATTTTTGCTAAGTGATAATTTAAAGTCTATAAAAATAATTCTATTTATATATTTATTTAAATTACTTTAATTATTTGTTTATATAATTATTTAATTGTTTGAAACTGTATTTATTATGTTTATTTCTATCAATGACAAATCAAGTAAAACATGATACCGGTTGAATCTCAAACTAGCCGCTCAATCAAATGCCATATTTGGGTTTGTTTTAATTACAAAACTAAGAATGATAAGTTAAAACTTATAACATCTTACTCAAAGAAACCGAGAACCATAATACCAAACACATATTTGGCTTTATTGGTCCTACTTGAGTTTTTGCCAATAGGAATAGACGATCGTTGGGCAAAATTATCCATAGTTAATTTCCAACTTATATAATCATGGATGAACTCCCCAAATTTTGGTCGACTTGAAACTCGAACTTTGAAGATATTATATTATATAAGACAAAAACAACCATAAAAATAATAATAATAATACTAATAATAATAATAATAATATATCGATTGCATTCGATATCTAAGTTCTGTCTGGATGGTAAGGAGTTTTTCCAATAAGTGAAAGGTTTCGGGTTCGAGTCTCTCCTGAATGTTTCTTCTTGTCGAATTGGCCATGTAATTGTCGGGTCACTGTCGGGTTCGGGTTCTGGAGTATATATATATATGGACTACATCCTAGATATTTTTTCTTTTGTTTGTATTCATAATCTTAGATTACTTATACAGAAGTCAAATACGGATTAGTTTTTTAAATGAACACATTGTTTTCAGATTAAATCGTTAATGGTTTGGTGGACGATGAGTTTGATAAGATTATAGGAAGGGAACATTGTTCGATACGAAGTTGAATAATAAATTGTCAACTAGTGCAAGTAGCTCCTCATTCAAATTTAACGGCATCCCATCTTCTATAAGATTACTATTACTATTTTTTGAAATATAAATTCACCATCGTAGATCCGTATCATATACATGAATACATACATACAAGTAGGTGTGTTCATAACTTGGTTTTGAAACCGAAAAATCCGTAAAACCAAACCGAACTAAAACAAAAAAAAAAACGAGCCAAATTATATATTGGTTTTTGGTTTGGTTTTTTACCAAACCGAATTAGATTTTTGGTTTTTGATTTGGTTACTATTTGACATTTCTACAAACCGAAAACCAAAAAATCCGAAATAGAAATATATTAGCATATATAAATTTTTTAATATTGAAAAACTTAACTACAATTAATAAAAAAAATAAGTAACATCAATATACAAAATTACCAACTACCTTATAAACTATACTTCATGTATTATATATCAAAAGTCTTTTTAGATAAAAATTTTGAATGTTTAAAAACTTTGATTTTCTTGGTTTAAACCGAAAACAAAACCGAAATAGAATTCGGTTTTTCGGTTTGGTTTTTTTCTATACTTAATTTGGTTTGGTTTGATTTTTGGTTTAGACTTTAACTATAAAAAACTGAAAAAACCAAATCCAGAAACCCGAAAACCGAACCATTGAACACCCCTACATACATGGATACTTCTCAACTTTCAAATTTGTTATACAAAAATAATTTTAATCATGGTTCCGTCACTATATACAAATACATAATATATGTTATACTGTTAAGATTTACAAGAATATAAGTATGAGTGATAAGAGAAATATAATCTCTCCATCACAATCTTCGTGGACATCTTCGATATGAAATAAGTTTACATCTTAATACCCGTCCCCAACAAGATTTGGAAATTTTCCTTCCACTCAAATATTTATTTCACTTTCTAAGTTAAAAAACAAGTGTCTATATTATTATTTTTTTGTTTATACCAGAATATGTCTATCTTAATTTTTAACTAATCAAACACTTCTAAAAACTAAAGATAATAATTAAAGAATTGACTACTAATGCTTGGTAGTTGGTATGGCAGATAACTGATAATTGTTTTTAATACTTCGATTTCAGGATTATTTATGTTTCTAAATTTTAAACTGAAGTTTTAATATCAAAATTAAATCGCCATTTTAGTGTTGTTAAGGTTTTCTTTTGAATTGTTCGTCTCAAAGTTAACCGTATGGACAACAAAGGTTGAGTAAGTTTGATGGTGTCACTCTTTTTTATAATTCTGAAACACTAGCAAATGATTAAATGATACAAACGAGCCCGAAATAACATTAGTTGATCATAAAAGTACAAAGAAGTCAAATTGAACCCTTATTGAAATCGCAAGTAGCTATTTATAGGCATAACTTTTCTTGTTTCTTTTTTTTATAAACATGACGGTGTTGTAATAGACCGTTATACACAACCTTAATGGCTTCCCCGAAGGAAACGACATGCATCTCATGAAGTATGTGTGAACAGTTGAACTTTCTGTCTCTAACATCTTATCTTCTAATATTTGACTTTCTTTTGCTAGTACAATGGAAGATCTAAAATTTTGTTGATATGATTACATTATTAAATTGTATTATCATTATGCTTGTATAATTGCATTATGTAGTTATCATGATATTAAGAACTTCAAGTAACTTATAGACTGTTGGAGTATGATCTCCAATACTCGTTGGTCGAAGGGCATATCCGTCGAATGTTGGTAAACGGCTGAAGGCCCAAAGGCACAATTACATGACGAATGGTAAAGACACAAAAACAACGGAAAGGAGGCCCAAAGTACAATTGACATTTAATGCAGCGCGAGCGCTTTAAATGCAGAAATATGGCACGCCCACACGCCATTAATGCGCTGGTTGTCGAGGTTACCAAACGTCCGGCAGTTAAGGCGGCGCTCACGTGACAAGAATGGTTTAAAGGACGAAGGACCGGTCTATAAACCGAAGGAATGGTCCGTTGCTCTTTCCGACTATAAAGTAAATTGTGATTGAGGGGAGTATAAATACCCCCTCCATAATAAAATGAATACGTGTGAATCCCAACTACCAAAAAGCTTTCTCTCTCCCTAGTCTTTAATTCATTATATTCTATATCCAATCATGAAATCCTATATCACAAAGACTAATTCTCACGCCGGAGGCTTATCTGGAATAATCTTTCGATAAATTTTAAGTTTTATTTATTTGGTTCAGTTCTCGTGAGATTCGACTTTAAGACACGTAAAGACGAAAGACAAAGCTCACCAAGAACTCGGACTTTATTTAAACAATTTGACAATTTATTTCAATAAAGACAATGAAATCTCAAATTGTAACTATTATTACTAATTTATATTGTTAAATTAACCGGTATATAAATATGATTAGCATATTTCATAAAATAAATTAATAAAAGGATAGACAATCGGTATCTAAATATTAGGTAGTGGACATCTAGTCGCCCACCAACCCACTCACAGTCGCAATCATCCAAAGCAACTATTACACACACAATCGTCAGAGATCCAATCCAAAACTCGAACAAGTGAAAATGGCGATCACACTTCGAAGACTCTGTTCTTCACAAAACAAGCTTCACCATCGTCTATCTAATGGATCTCCTCTCTATTACATGGTTATTTTCTATTTCATTTCAGAATTTCGTTACCTGTTGCCATGATTTATTTTGTTTATTTTATTTTACTTTTATATAATCTTAAATTGTGTTATTATAGTCATCGTTACCAGCAGCTAGTGACATCGACGTTTCTCGTGTTAATGTTAGTATTCATTTCTAATTTCTACTTATTCTAGGGTTTTATTGTATTGATGATAGTTTTAATTGATAATAGTGGACAAAGCAATTGAATGCTCCATTAGATGAAATTGATCCTGAAATTGCTGATATTATCGAAAGAGAAAAAGCTAGGCAATGGAAGGTATCTATCCATTTTCGATACTTATTGTCTATCCAAACTATAGTTTGTTTATATCTATATCTATATATATATATAGGGATTCGAGCTTATACCTTCAGAGAATTTTACCTCATTCTCGGTTATGCAAGCTGTTGGATCAGTCATGACTAACAAATACAGTGAAGGTTATCCTGGTGCTAGATACTATGGAGGAAACGAGTATGCAAACTTCACTCCCAAGTTATTAACTCTGTAATTTACCCGTTCTTCTCTTACGCTTTGTTTTCTAAAGGTATATTGATATGGCCGAGAGATTGTGCCAGAAGCGTGCTTTAGAAGCTTTTAACTTGGATCCTGCCAAATGGGGAGGTAATACTAATTTCCATAAACCTTTTCTCTTTTCTTTTCTTGAAATTGGAAAATTGATCTGCCTAAATTTGGATACCAATTTTGTTTTTGTTGTTGTTTCTATTGCAGTTAACGTACAGTCTCTATCTGGATCACCTGCTAACTTTCAAGTTTATACCGCGTTGTTGAAACCTCATGAGAGAATCATGGCACTAGATCTTCCTCACGGTGGACATCTTTCACATGGTTATCAGGTGACATGAAGTTTAAATTAGCTAATATGCTTTCATTTTCTATAAGCATTTTCGAATAACTGATTCATACTTCCATTCCAATATATTTTTCTTTCGTGATTTAGACCGACACAAAGAAGATATCGGCTGTCTCAATATTCTTTGAGACGATGCCATACAGATTGGATGAAAGCACAGGTTACATTGACTATGATCAAGTAAGCCATATAAGTCAGCATGATATTTCGTGTCCTGTTGAGAATTTGTTTCTCGTTCTTATAAAAAAGTTTATCGTATGTTGCAGATGGAGAAAAGTGCTGTGCTATTTAGACCAAAATTAATTGTGGCTGGTGCAAGTGCGTATGCTCGAGTATATGATTATGCACGTATGCGCAAGGTAAATATTTTCATGTGAAAATACTACTTTACCCTCGAAAGATATCATATTACTTTAGGAATGTAACGACATTACAATACACCCAATCTCTTCATTTTCATAGGTTTGTGACAAACAAAAAGCTGTTCTATTAGCTGATATGGCACACATCAGTGGGTTGGTTGCTGCGGGTGTTGTACCTTCGCCTTTTGAATATGCAGATGTTGTAACAACCACAACACACAAGTCATTACGTGGACCACGTGGAGCAATGATCTTTTTCAGGAAGGGGTTAAAAGAGATAAACAAAAAAGGCGAAGAAGTGAGTTCTAATTAATTACGTCTAAAATTTGTTATTTCTATTTCATTTCATATTGCTTAGCATCTAGATTTTGTTTAGGTGATGTATGATTTTGAAGATAAAATCAATCAAGCTGTGTTCCCTGGGCTTCAAGGGGGTCCACACAATCATACTATTACTGGTTTAGCCGTTGCTTTAAAACAGGTTCATTGCTTTTCACATTACCAATTTACCATTACTGGGCTCTTGTAACCTGATTGAAGAACAGGTTCGTTGACTATTTTTACTGTTTATTTATAGGCTACGACTCCAGAGTACAAGGCATATCAAGAACAAGTTCTTGCCAATTGCAAGAAATTTTCTCAGGTATGTTTTATATATATATATATATATATATATATATATATATATATATATATATATAATTATATATATTCGGATTCGTTTGTATATGTTAATTTGTCACATCTGTTCATTTTGCAGAGCTTGATAGAGATGGGATATAATCTTGTATCTGGTGGAACCGATAACCATTTGGTCTTGGTAAATTTAAGAGACAAGGTACTTTTTTTTAGAATATAGTTACGACGATTACCTATTTTCCCAAATTTGTCATTCTTGAAAGGAAATTTTAGAAATTTCTTTAAGGTTAACTAGTATGATAATTTTGGTGTTGGGAAACAGGGTATTGATGGTTCGAGAGTTGAAAAGGTTATGGAGTTGGTGCATATTGCTGCCAACAAAAATACTGTCCCTGGTGATGTGTCCGCCATGGTACCTGGTGGTATTCGTATGGGTAAGTTTTATCGTCTCCAACTCATGCGAGTATAAAAATAAGAACCATACATATTTCTAAACTATTAAATTTTGATTTATAATATTTTGAAATTGAAGAATTCCTTTTGTTTTATCGTACAGGAACTCCTGCTCTAACGTCCAGGGGATTTCTCGAGGATGATTTTGTCAAGGTTGCAGAGTTATTTGATGCTTCTGTCAAGCTCGCCTTGAAAATTAAGGCTGCTTCCACAGGTTAGAGTTCAATTTTCTTACGAAAAGATAATTAGTTTGACTTTTTTGGTCAATGGGCTAGACTTTTATACGTCGAGTCAAATTATGTAGGTTTGACCTCAAAAGTCAACGAGATAGACTTCTGTATGCTTATACAACTCTATGTTTTGTTAATATCAGGAACCAAGTTGAAAGACTTTGTTGCAACTATGAATGGAGACGAGAAATTTCAATCTGAAATTAAAAAGATTAGGAAAGAAGTCGAAGAATATGCTAAACAATTCCCAACAATCGGATTTGAGAAGGAAACAATGAAGTACAAGGAATGAACATCATCATCACTACACATGATTCCAAACATAGTAAAGATCATCATATGTGTTCTACTTTTTTTGTTGATCGTCGGTTTGTGTAAGACGGATCGTTATTCGAGTTCTTCTTTGTTTTGATAAGCAATACATTTCTTTGTTGCAAGTTTTTTGTCCAACAGTGATAGAATTTGTTATTATCGATATTACACGTACAGTAATAATGCAAGCAATGGTAAAATGTAACACATATTTATCCTGTTCATTTAATATTTTTACTTTTTCATACTTATTTACAAGATGATATAGATGAAATAGGATAAAGCGTCTTTTTACTTGATTAATGCATAATGTAATTAATAGATAGAGACATACATCTTGATTAAGGGTTGGGGTTTAACCGAGTATTGTTAAGCTTGACCGTGCTTTAAATTTCAAGTTTGAGTTCGACTCGGTTACTAAAATTCTTACTGAAATTCATGCTTGAACTTGACTCTATCTTGATTGATTATACATTTCAAACTCGTGCTCAGTAAAAATTTGTTATCTTGACTCGTTTGGTATACATATTATCTTATATTATATAGTATGCATATAAAAGGATGAATTTATAATTTAACATAAGTTCGATAACTTGACTTGAAAGTTTATCGCATAGCTCAAGGTCAACACCATCTCGACTAGTTTAAATGAAATCGATTTTACGATTTTAAATAGTTTTATGAGAAGATCTCGAATAGTTCAAAAATTGTTAGGTTCACACAAATAACAGAAATTACAAAAATTTGTTAATCGACCCCACTCAAAAGACAAAAAACATTCCTCTTCCCTATCACTCCCATGTTTTTCTGAAATCCATTTTCATCCAAACACACACTGCTCTGAAGATAACATGAAATCCACACACACAATTCACCAGTCTAAAATAACATAGATAATTAAATTCCTTAGCATTCTCAATGGCGTCTTTACCGTCAGCTGTAATTGGTAACACAATCAAACTCGAGTCCGAATTCAAGAAACGGACCGTTACTTTCCCTCCAATCGAAAAGGTATAAACTTTTTCACTACCCATTTGTTAAAATTGTGTTTAATTCATTCATTTTATCAAATTATAGTGTTTTTTTTTTAATGTTTGCAGAGAAATTATAGTTTGGATAGTAAACCATTTGATGCATTAAGTTTGGACTTTAGAGAGGTTGAATCCTCAAGTTACGTTCCGTTTTTACAAAAATGCGTCGAAAGAAACTCGTTACAAGAAGCTCAGATGATTCATGGTCATATTATGAAATCTGGGACACAAGCAGATTTGTTTGTGATGACATCTTTAGTGAACGTTTATGGGAAATGTGGGTCGATGGAAGATGCACGAAAGGTGTTTGATAAATTGTCTACTAGAAATGTTGTGACTTGGACTTCTTTGATGTCGGGTTATGTTTATAATTCACAGCCAGAAGAAGGTGTAAAAGTGTTTTTAGAAATGTTGGAGAATGGATGTTATCCTACTAATTACACAGTTGGGATTGTTTTAAACGCGTGTTCTGCGTTGTGTAATGTTAAGCTGGGGAAAACGGTTCATGGGTATGTTGTGAAATATGGACTTGAAGATGATACAAGTGTTGGGAATGCAATTTGTAATTTATACTCGAAATGTGGTGGGAATTTGGATTCTGCTACGAAAGCGTTTTGGAGGATAAAAGAAAGGAATGTGATTTCGTGGACAAGTATTGTTTCTGCTTGTGGCGATAATGGGAATTCTGCAGCCGGATTGGGTTTATTTAGTTCAATGCTTGAGGAAAATATTGAGCTAAATGAGTTTATTTTAACTAGTGTTTTGAGTTTGTGTTGCACAATCCAAGCTATAGATGTTGGTTTACAGGTACATTCGTTGAGTATTAAAAATGGGTATCAGTTTAACTTAGCAGTTACGAACTCCATAATGTATTTATACTTAAAAAGTGGTTGGTTTAGTGAAGCAAAGAAGTTGTTTTACGGGTTGGAAAAAGTAAGTTTAGTAACATGGAACGCGATGATTGCGGGTCATGCACAAATGATGGATGGTGCGGAAAATAGTCTTGTGGCATCACGAAATGGAACCGAAGCACTTGACATGTTTTTAAGGTTACAAAGATCTGGTTTGAAACCCGATCTTTTTACAATGTCTAGTGTTTTAACAGTTTGCAGTAATCTTGTAGCATTAGAACAAGGAGAACAAGTTCACGCGCAGACTATAAAGTCGGGGTTTTTATCTGATGTTGTTGTTGGGACGGCTTTAGTTAACATGTATAATAAATGTGGTAACATTAAAAAGGCGAGTAAAGCTTTTGTTGAAATGCCTACAAGAACTGTGATTTCTTGGACTACTATGATAACTGCGTTTGCTCAACATGGTCTTTGCAAAAACGCATTGGATATTTTTAATGACATGAGATTAGCAGGTGATAGGCCGAATAAGGTAACATTTGTTGGCGTTCTTGCAGCTTGTAGTCATGCTGGAATGGTGGATGAAGGTCTAAATTATTTTGAAATGATGAAAAACGAATATAAGATTAATCCTGTTATGGATCATTATGGTTGCATAATTGATATGTATGTGAGATTAGGTAGGTTAGAAGAAGCGTTTGAGTTCGTGAAGAAGATGGAATTTGAACCAAACGAGTTTATTTGGTCTTTATTAGTTGCAGGTTGTAGAAGTCATGGGAATCTAGAGTTAGGTTTTTACGCTGCTGAAAAATTACTTAGTCTTAACCCTAAAGATCCCGAGATTTACGTTATGCTGATGAACATGTATGTGTCGGCTGAAAGATGGAAAGATGTATCAAGATTAAGGAAAGCTATGAAAGATGAAAAAGTTATGAAGTTGAAAGATTGGAGCTGGATTAGCGTCAAGGATAAGGTCTATTCCTTTAAACCAGATGATAAATCATGTTATCAATGTGAAGAAGTTCATGTTTTATTAGCGGATTTGCTTGAACAGTCAAGAAATCTTGGATACGAGTGGAAAGAAAGCATAGAAGTGCCCGAAAACGAAGAAGTAGAGAATAAAGAAGGAACTTTGTCTAGGGTTCATCATAGTGAAAAATTTGCCATGGTGTTTGGTTTGTTGAAGATACAGAAACCAGGAGCGATTCGCGTTGTTAAAAGTATTAGTATGTGCAGAGACTGTCATAAATTTATTAAGTTAGTTTCTGTTTTAACCGAGAGGGAAATTATGGTAAAAGACGCTAAACGACTCCATAGATTTGTAAATGGTAAATGTTCATGTGGGGATTTCGGTAGTCTTTTGTGATAACATTTCAAGATGGTGCAAAGAGGCTCGGTGAACCAGAGACTTGTGAGTTGGCTAGTGTTTTGTTGTACAACTTATACTTCAATTGTTGTAAGATCACGGATGTTGTATATGAAATATACAATGATTAGGATTAAAATGTTTGTTTAGTTCACATTTTTATGACTTTATATTAATAAACTTTGGTTTACCAAAACATATCTGCAACGAGCACGCAACTAAATGCACAAAAAGTAAACGCGTATGTTAAATATATAACGGGTATATACAACAACAAACAAATTTTTATAAATAAGAACAAACAAGCACACTGAACAGGCACATACACCTATATAATTATTTATCGTCGAAATTATAATAAATAAAACAAACATAATGAATTTAAAGACCTTTATTAGGATTCACAACCATCTTACCCTCTTGATTAACTGCAGCAACGACTGGTTGATAAGTAGGAGTCATTCCTGCTTGTGAATTCGTATAATAAACTTGTCTACCCGTTGCGTCAATCCCAACCTGTCCAAGTTGTCCGACCTGCCCGTAAGTTAACTCAGTTTGTGGCCTCACCATGCCAAGTGCTTCCTGATATGTTCCAACTTTCGGTTGTTGAATTTGTGGTTGTGTCATTGTGCTATAAACCGGTTGTTGTTGTTCACGGTAAAATTCAGAAGGATTAACGTTAACATTAACCATCCTTTGCATTCCTTGCATTCCGTAGTAAGCTTGACCTTGACTAACTTGAGTTGGTGGTCGAAGTGTTTGAGTTGCAGGTGTTGCAGGTACAGTTGGTGGTGATGGAGATGGATAAACACCGGTTGATGATGGAATTAAGTAAACAGGCGAATCAGAGTAACCTCCTGTTCCTGTTCGTTGCTCTTGCCAGTATCGTGGTTGACCTGTCGCTTGTGGTTGAATTTTCTGAGCGTAATAATCACCATAATAGGCTCTAGGATCGTTTATAATCGCTTGTTCATGACTTGCTGCGATCTGCATTCTCTGATTCTCTTGAATCTGTCTCTGAATCTCTAAAGTAGTCGGTGAAACAACCGGATCTGAAATCACCTGCCGATTAATATTATTATTATTACTATTACTATTACTATCCTCTGATCCACATTCTGATTCCGGCCTAGCATTATCAACGTTACTCGGTTGCACAACAACCGCAGAAACATCCTGCACCTTCGCCATCACAGGAGCAGCAACCGCCACATTTCCTTTATCAAAACCAAACAAATAATCCGGATTCTCCGACACAGGAGACGATCCTTGCGCAGACGAAATCTGAACAGCGTTCAACGCATCAACAAACCACTGGTGTTCAGATTTAGTATCACTTCCTCCAGCAGAAAAAGCATTCGGAGACAACGGAAACATAAACAACCTAAGCCTAACCGGTTTAACAGAAGATCGAAAAATCCGATCGTATTCAGTCATCATATGTTCTAAATCCTCATCATTCGTTACAGATATTAAAGCATCTAAATCTTCTCCAGGTAATTGATACTTAAAACATACATCAGAACTGGAATCAGATATCGAATTAAGTTTTTGCAAAATAGAAGCGTACCGAATATTCCGATCAACGGTGAGAATCTTCGTATCGCCGCCGATGTAAGTGAGCTGATTATCGTGTGGCCGCGGTAGGATCTTACCGCCGTAGCTGCACATAAGCTTGACTTTGTAATTAGAAACATTGTTGTTGTTGTTGATGGAGTTGGATTGATTATCGTCGTAAGAAGCGGTTTCGCAATCGACTTCACGGGAACGAGGTGTGGAGGTGTTGGAATCTGGATATGAAGAATATGACAAACTATTGTTATTCTCCATTGGTTTTTTATGGAATTTGAAGTAATTTTAATGGCGGATTCTAGTGGTGACGTAACGGAATTGGCGGGTGTTTTAATGGATACTAGTTGATTGGTATCATCTAGGTGGAAGTTACTCCTTAATTATAGCTCGACTGTGGAACCTACTTTTTTGAAAAGGTTAGGGACTCAATTTGTAACTTTTTTTTTCCTAATCTCTATGAGACGATGTTTTCATGTCTTATCGTCATAGATTAAAGAGTGACTTTACATTTGAATCAATGACTATATTCAACCAAATCTCTTTCTTAACTAGATCAAAGGAAAATTTGCGATGATGAATATGTTCTTCGAGCATAAAGCTCCATACATGATTCTAATTAGAAACCTCTAGTTTATCATTAGAGTTTATCTTATTTCAACAAACTACTTGAATCAATTGTCACTAACTATTTAAGTGGTTAACCTAATTGAGTATGTTTTCTTTACGAGCATAAGGTATGGTTAACGTTTAGTTGTGGTTTTGTTTTTTGGTAATGTTTAAAAGTAAAACTATGCGGAGTGGTAAGTGATTTGGAGTGATAGAGGTGATTTGGAGTGATAGAGGTGATTTGTAGGAAAGAGAGTGTGATTGTAGGAAAAAGAGTATGATGATGTGGAGTGATAAAAATTGGTGGAGTGGTTGTGTGTAAGTGATGATGATGTGGAGTGATTGAGTTTATTTTGTATTTTTATTATATAATTTTATTTAAAAAGTTGTATTTTTATTAAAAAAAAAAAACACACTACAATTTTATTTAAAAAAAAAATACTACAATTTATTAAAAAAAAAAACATTCTACAATAAAAAAAATACTACATATATTGTGGATATTGGTTTGGGTTTTGATATTGGTTGAGGTTAGGGTTGAACCATTGGTTGGGGTTGTTTTGGTTAGGGTTGAACCATTGGTTGGGGTTGTTTTGATTGTTGTTGTTGTTGGGATCCATTTGAGAGAATTGAGAGAATGTTATAAAAATTGAGAGAATGTTATAAAAATTGAGAGAGAAAGAGAGATTGTTTGTGGTTATTTTTATAAAAATGAGTTGGTTTTTATAGAGGATTTTTTGGTTTTGGGTTAAATTTGGCCGTTGGGAGTTGTTTCCTCTTGACCGTTGTTTGATTATTCGACCGTTGCAAGACTTTTCTCCACTCACCACGGCGTTATTCTGCTCACGCTGTGGTCGTTTTTTCGTCGATAACGCCCCCACCGGAGTGGGGGCCTGGCGTTATGGGGCGTTATAGGCTGAGGTGGCGGCGTGATTGGGGCAAAAAACGCCCCACACCGCGTAGTCTAAGGGAAACAAAGGGTGTGTGTACCCTATTTTCTGAGTTATGATGTCTAATCATAAGAAATATTGAATTGTTATAAGTTTGTTGTTGTTTTTAAGCGATTTTAAAACAATTTAGAGACACATAAATACATATATGAAATTGAGACTTAAAATTAAAATAAATATAACAATAACCCACTCCATATTAAAGATTTGCTAAAACTTTAGAGGATGATGGCAACTTATTTAAATTTTGGAAGGTGAGAAAGAGTTGTTACTTGTTAGGGATACATTTATTGGATAACCTTACAAACTTTAATATTACAACATTGAGGCGTGTAAGATATGTGATGATTTTTATGTCAATATAAAATTACTAAAATAATAAAACTTTTTAATTTTCATGGATTTTGATATGACAGATTTTTTTAAATAATTCAAGTAGAGAAAATGACTTTTGAAAAAAGGTGTCGTGCTTTGGTGTTGTAGGGACAAGGTTTATTAACATTGTTTTTACTGATACAAAATATAAAGTTAGAAAATATGTACATATTGGTATGTGCGAAGACACTTATGGTCCACTGGGTTCATTTGAACGCCCTTAAATTTTTAGTTTTTACATTTTAAACATAATCATAATTGTAGTGAATTTTAGTATAGTTTTGATATAATTTAAGTTACAAACCACTGATTATCTATATAAACATTGCTAATTTTAATTTTGAACCCTCTAAATAAAAAATTTAGCTCCGTCCTTGCATATTGGTATATCATCTTAAATGTTAACATCATGTCACAACAACAATTTGGTCATGATAATGTGTTCATATGAACACATGAAACTCGTGATACACGAAAACTTCATACATATACTTTAAGAGAGATTTGTTTTTACTTTTCTTAGTTATTAAAATATGATATATACTACTTAGCTAATTCTTAGACTCATTATATTAACAATACGACGATGGTGTATAAAAGAAAAATTAAGGCTTTTCTATCCATCGCGTCTCCATATAAGTTTTAAGCACTTGATAATCATCATTATCTCCATATCGGTAACAGATCTATTTATTCTAAATGAAAAGTGTGTTAGGATTTCTAATGACATGATAATAGTTATGCTTATTTAAATTCTTATAATTTTTATATATAGTGAGCCTAATTAACAAAAACTAAAAGTTAATTATAAGATATGAGAAAGAAACAAGTAAAGGAATTGTAATTTACCGGCCCATTCCATAGGTCTGCTGGAGCAGGCTTGTAGCCCACCATTTGTTCTTTTTTGGCCCATTTTTTAAAGAAATTGATAAAACTGTTTTATAGCTCTAGTAGTAACAAAAGGGTTACTTGTTATCGTCCATTTTTTCAGAAATCAATTCCAATTGTTCTATTTATGAACGGATGACCCCATATAGGATATGACAAATATTTACGTATAGTGTTTTTCATGTTCAGATTACTTATAATGCGATCAATTCCAACCCCATTTTTTAACCGTCTTAATATGTTTATCTACGTAATTTCTTATATGATACAACTATTAGGACATTATGAGACCTTACTTGTACGAGTTCTTGTTGATGGTTACATTTTACTTAATAATTTTATAAACTTTTAAATGTAATTTATCTCATTAAAAGTAGTCATCACATGACATGTATAAAGAAGATTGTTTGTAGTGTATATGATACTTTTCTATCATCAAAACTTTCACCAAATATAATACTATAACTTTATTTAGTGTTATGAAAGTACCCAAAGTACATATATAATATAAATATATTCACTTTTAAAACAATACAAAATCTCCTTTACTAGAATATGCTTCATTCTTTATGTCCACATCCATTTCATTCCTAAAACCATTAGCTAAAGTGTGTTTTATTAATTTCAAAAAGCATTTTTTGACCTATTTTAGGTTTCACTTTGTTACACATTATTAGAATTTTTTTAGTTTAGCTAAGTATGAATTATTAGCAAGAAATATTTCCTTTTTTCCATGAAAGCGACAATCTTAACCTCCTTGTTGGTGCACTAAAACGTTCCATAATTGTAACTTTGCTTTTGCTGAGATTTGAACTCTTGATCTTTTGACTAATACGTCATAGGCTTTTATAATAGTCGAGTTTAATTTTATAAATAAATCTTATATTTGAGCAATTTAATTTGTTTAATTTGCTTTAATATGTTTTGCTACTATTAGATAGTTTTAAAGTACATGTAGCAAAAGCAATATTGTAAAAAGAAATGGGTAAAAAGAAAAGTAACATTACCTTTATTATAAATGACAAAAATCAATCACAAGATAACAAGATACATCACATTCTCTCCCTTCTAACAAATCACAAATATATCCTTCATTAATTATTATTCAAATTACACTTTTAAAGCTTATAAACAATAATTTAATTATATCAAATATCAAATATTCAAATATAACATTTTTAGAGACATTTTCCCCCATATCCTGCATTCCTAAATAAGGCTTGTTTTATATCATCCGAATTTAAAATGTCTCTTTGCTCCATTTCCTGTAATTTAATCACCTAAGTAAATAAATCTAATACACAATTAATATATATATATATATATATATATATATATATATATATATATATTTTGAATAAGTTACCTCAGAACAAGAAGCATTCATAGCGAAATCGTTAAAACAACTTATAACACATTGATGAATCTCAAGGCCTAACGCTTCAAGTGTTGTCATTGTTGATATCAACAACTCAGGTTTACTCGTACAACTTATTTGAACGCGTGTATCTGTATTTCTTCTCTCCACGACGAACTAAAATAAAATCACTACAAATTAGCACATAGTAATTCAAAAAACTTATATAATTATAAAACGAAAAAAACTAAAAATCAAGTGTACCTTTGGGGAATTTCTGATAATTTCATCTTTTGGCTTTGCATTCGTTAAATTTAATTGATCCAAAGAAATATCTATATCTTTTTGTATGTCATTGATTTTATCAATCAACTCCTTCATGTAGTCTATTGTGTCTCCAAGTATTGAGGTTCTATCCATCTTTAAAAAAATTATATATACGAGATTAAAAAAACTACCTATAAAGTATTACGCATAAATAATACATAAAATAATATCGTTTTAACATTTTTCACAAAAGACATTACATTAAGCCCCACCAACTTACACAAGAAAACCAAAAAAAAACGTCATTTCATGATCGTATAACTAGTTTTTTTTTATGAACGACAATGTTTAATAAAGTAGCAATATAATAGAAGAACGAAAAATGAGAATCATGATATATAAGAATTGTACCTTGCTGATTTTGGGTACAACCGATCGAAGCATGGAAAGTCTATCATTCAATCTCTTCCTCCTCCTTCTTTCCGCCATTAGATTTTTTGAGGGTTGCCTCTCAACTTTACCAATTTTACCCTTCTTCCCTATGCTAAAACCGGGCTGTTTATCGGGATCTGATTCACAAGTAACCCCATGCGGGTCAGGCATTTCTAGGTTGTTGACCCGTGTATCAACGTCATGTACAAAATGATTGTTTTGTACATTATCTAATAGTGAAAACATAGAGTAACAATCTTGATGAAACAATGGTGAAGATTCATGTTTGATATTGTTGGGAGTATGGGGATGTGGAGAAACATCATATGATTGGTTATGGTCAAGAAAAGGGTTAACGAAATGTTGATCAAATGTAGAACAATTTAGGGTTTGTTGGTGATCAAAGATGAATGGCAAAGAGAAGTCATCAAAAGAAGTAGGGTTTGGAAGGAGGGTATTTTGGTCAAATTGATCATCAATGTAAGGCATGTTTGAATCTAATATTTCATTCAAGAATTCATGGTTATTGTGGTAATGTTGGAACTCCATTGCTTAACTAGCTTTCTCTCTCTAAAATGTAGGGTTTCTCTATCTCTCTAGGGTTTTTGACAAGTGTAGCATATGATTGAATATAAAGTTGCACCAACGGGAAGAAGAGGGATGAATATATAGTGGGAGGGAGCTATGAAAATAAAGAGAATGTGTGGCTCATTAATAGGCTAATAGCTATAAAAATCTTTAATATATAATAAAAAGAGTCGCCTTAAATGCTAGATAGCAAAATAAGGTCCGTTAGATAAGTTATCTTATTTCATTTCAGCCGTTAGATGATATTGATGATGTCAGCAAATATAAATTTCATTTTACACCCTGTTAAAATATATAACTGCATTCTCTATTTCATTTCATCTTCACTTATTTTAGAACTGAGTGTTAGTTTTCCTCATATCTATTACATATTTAAATGTGACTTCTTATACATCTCACTCTTCTCATGGTGTTATTCGTCTCCAAAAACCCATATTGATTTTGTATTCAGTGCATCATATCTTTTTTAACGTGTATATAAACATAAAGTTTACGAATTTTTTTATATGTATATTTATCCGCGTTATCGCGAGACAATAATCTAGTATTAATATAATATATATATATATATACATCATAGAATTTATTTTGTAGATGTAACAAGATACAATATCAATATCAAATTCTAATTATGGAAACTTTGGATTGTTCAATGACTTTATATTAAAAAAATTCACCCAACTTTAATTAGGACAAGGTTAATATAGTTTGGTTATTATTTGATTGTTAAACAAATATTTACTTATGTCATTTACTAGACTTGAACCGAGAGCTTAAATATGATCAAGATGGATTAATGGTGGTGTTTTATATAACCAGCTTAGTAGTTAAATGTGGAAATAGTTATCAATAGATGAAATAAATCTATTGTAATTATATATATATATGTCGTAACGATGAAAATTTAAATGGTAAGATTTTGTTTATCACTAAAAAAATTAGTAATTCAGAAAGACAAAAATGGATTGTTTGAGAAAAAAAATATTGTAATAAGAATAAATGCTACTATTGGACTAATAGAGTGTGTTTATGTATATGATCTATGTCTTTCTCAGAAAAAGCTGGTATAACAAACAAAAATAAATAGTCTAAATTGTCTGAAACTTTGACCTTCATTTTCTGTTTTAATCGAAAATTATCAAATTAGGTTCTATGAATTTCACATAAAAAATTTGCCTTTTTGTCTTCATGTGTATGTCTTCTTGTTGGACGAAATCAAAACATATTTAACTATTAAAATTATGGGCAAATGGTTTGTGTATGCTTCCAACTTGACACCGAATTCTATTGTGTATACCGGATTCACAAAAGTTCTATTGAGTACCATATGGTGACTAATTTATTATTTTGAGTACACGTGGTGACCGTTTACCTACAAAAAGTCTACATGTAACAAGTTAATGACTTTTTCGTCCACCTCAGCTTCCACGTAAGAGTACAGTAGTTGTCCTATTATCCACCTCAGCTGCCACGTGTGATTACCTCTCACACACACACACATTTCACACATTTAACACACACACACACAATCAAAATTCCACCTTTAAACTAAAAATCTGCATTTTTCCATTCAAATAAGAACATAAAAAAATGAAATTAAGATAAAGAATTAAACTAGAGTAAATCATTCATGTTGATTACAAAGCAAAAATCATATCAGATTATGAAGCAGCAGAAATCCAAACTGGTGGAAAGCCCTCCTTATCTCAACGACCTCCTTATCGAGCTAATTATACCACCATCATACCAGCTAATTAGCAAAAATCCAAAAATCATACGACCTCCTTATTAGATTATGAAGCAGCAAAAATCAAAAATCATACCACCACCAGCAGAAATCCAATTTGCTTGTTTTCAACTGTGTGTTCGATTCATAATCAGATTATGAAGCAGCAGAAATCCAAAAATCAACGACCACCACCACCTCCGCCGCCATCATAACCACCACCACCTCCGCCGCCATCATAACTACCACCACCTCCGCCGCCATCATCATCACCACACAGATCCGTCATAACCACCACCACCTCCGCCGCCATCATAACCACCACCACCTCCGCCACCATCATCATCACCTGTTCATGTTGCGAAAGGAGCAAAACCTATCCCTGGTCGCCACCCGTTTGTTGGAACGCCTGAACCGTTGATGGGTTTGAGACAAAAAGGCGAAAAGATTGATCAAAAAGTAATCTTGAATTCGGTTTCAAAATCTTGTGTTCCGAGAAGAGGGTCTTGGGGAACAGGACAGAAAGGGGAAGATGGTCTTACTGTTTTGTGGATCACCGATGGTTTTGAAACCGTGTCCTTTGGATTTTGATCAATGTACGCCTGTGAAACTGAGGTCTTCGGTTAGGCTTAATATTCCTATGTTTTCACCGATGATTAGAGGGCGAGGAAATGAGAAAGATGGAAGCTTGATTAATTAATCATTTCTTGATAGATCTAGGAAGAAGAAGAAAAGGTAAGAAAGAGAGAGAGAGAGAGCAGAAAAAAACTGGTCAAACATGGAATGCAAATGAAATGCCACGTAGACAAGTTAATATTAAAAAATTAGAAGGTAACCGGCTACTTAAAGAAGAGGTTAAACGTGTTCTCAAAAGAATAAATTAGTCACCATATGGTACTCAATAGAACTTTTGTGAATCTGATGTACACAATAGAATTCGGTGTCATGTTAGAAGTATACACAAACCATTTGCCCTAAAATTAACCAATGTTACGAATTAGATGTGAAAAAAACAAAAAGGTAAACAAATTATAATGTAAGGGTGCTACTAAATAAACCAAGAAGAGTAGTGGGCCATCTTTGGTACACCAACAAAATTAATTATTTATTGGAATTTGTAAAAAAGTGGTGGGCCATCTTTTTTTTTTTTTTTTTTCTTTTTTAATTAACTAATTTAATATCATTTTAAATTATTTATTTAATATTGTTATTGTTAATATAACTAACTTTAAGGGTTTTCAACTATTAACTCTTTCAACGTTTTTTGTTCAAAAGTTATTAGCGAAAAAAATCCCAAAACAATTATTTTCAATTTTATACGAATGTTAAATATCAAATATTCTACTACTAAGGTGTCAAATTATTATACGAATGTTAAAAATCATTTAATTAATATTTACTTAACCATTTAATTAATATTTACATTTATGCGTTCATTTGTTATTTTTAATAAATTAGTTAGCGGACTTATAGTTAACAAATATTAGTTAAATAATAACTAGATATGAAAATAATATTAAGTAAAAATATAAAGTTTATAAGTTAATTAATAATTATAAAAATGATTACTTATTGGCACATATGTAATTATAAGCTTAGAAAAAATATTAGTTAACAAATATTAGTTAAAATACTTAATGATTACACAAATAATTACAAGTTTAGAAAAAAGTAAAAGATAAAATAAGTTTTTAATAAAAAGTAAAAAAAAAAACATCATGATTATAGCAATCATGGTAGATTTAGTAAAATAATTTGGTATATTTAGAACAAGCCATAATGTAATTGTAACATTTATGTTAAAAACTATGATTATAAGATAAAATAATAGGACCTAAAATAGTATTTTGTTAATTAAAAGTTTTATAACCAACTTTTAGAATTACGATAAAAAATTAAAGACGGTGCATAAATGAGTGTACTTCTTAAATGTAGAAATGAGATCTCAAAATACACGAAACAATTATTAATTTTAATTATATAAAATAAAACGATATATATACGGATTATGAAAACTTTAAAGCACAATTTTTAAGAATGTGGTTATTAAACTTAATTATATCAGAAAATAACCCGTTCATGTACCTAATTATATGGCACAGCTGGATTAATTACTTGGTTAATCATCATTGAAATTATGGTGTTTATGTTGATTTTTTCTCCTTTCTGTATATATTTATCGATATTTATAAATGACATACAGTACATGACTTTATTTAACGGTATATTATGAAAGAAAATCATGTATTTTAATATTTAACTATGAATTATTGGTGGAATATTTTCGAAAATGGTTTGTTAGTGTTTCACTCTCCCCTAATCTAGGAGTTAAGTTTTATTATTGATTAGAATTAGAATTATTATCATAAAATTACTACCACTTGAATGTAAATTGAAACGTAATTTTGTACTTGTTTTAAATCGAACAACTTCACACGAACCATACAAAATGACATATCCTCATTTCAACAAGACACTTATATTATTATCTACCACATCTTAGGCTTAGGCATGTTCGATCAACCTTAGCTCCGTATTAGTATCAGTTTGTAAAATGTCCCTAATCTCAAGTACTTTTGATGATATTTTAAGTATATTTTTCATAATTGATACGAAATATTAACCAAGAGGCTTATAAGCTATTGCTATATGAGTGATCCGTTCACCACTAGATTGTGAAATCTGATTTCTTAATGAACAATTTTTAGAACAATCTGTGAGTTGAATATACCTTTTTTAAAATAAATAAATTAAATCATAAATGATAATAGAAATACATTAAAGAAAACAATTTTTGAGAGTTAACATAAAACCGTGTTATGATTACTTTCCAAATCGGTTTTTGTAATATTAAACGAAAGCGATATTTCTATAATATATAGTCTAGTATATTATTCATAAATGATAGTAGAAGCAAATTATATGGTATACACACTTCAAGTGCATGATTTTACGGTGCCTATGGGTTTAAAATTATCCTATTTATAGGTCCCTCTCTGGGTATTCTTGTTGCGAAGGCTTAAACTTATTGTTTTCTAAATACACTTTAAACATAATTTATGTTAGTTTAAAAATATATATTTTATTAGTTCTTCAATGGAGTTTTTGTATATATTAACCCCATATTTATGTATTTTGTTAAACATGTTTTTTATTTTTATAAATAAACACCAACTTTGATAATAAACTAAAACTTATAATTCAAACTAAAGCCCCAACTCCATTTAGTTGATTCAAACAACCTTAGTTTGAAAGATATTTACGTCTTTTGTTTTTTCATAAGCCTAAACCCTTTAATAAACTAATTAAAGGATATCATTGTTCCGAGCTTATGAGAATTTAAACTTTTAATACGTCCGTCATAAATTTTCAAGACAAACAAAACTACAACAAAAATATATACTTCTATATGTCATTCTATATTATTTTGTATTATAAACTTAATCTTCAGTTATTTTACGAAACATATTTTCCATCTTCGTAAATAAATTTCACCCGTAGGCTCAAACTTTAGTTTCGACTAATTATATCAAACACATCTAAAAAGGAGATTATAAAGATCATATAAGTTTGTGGTAGGTGTATGATAGCTTATTTTTATGAGTGTTATATTTGAAGGATAGTGACATGAAAGAAGAAAACAAAAGGCACTCAAAACCACGGCGCCTTTGTCATTGTGTTGTTGCCCCTGCCCACAATATTTTGTATCGAAACCGCTATATATGTATAAAAAATGTTGTCATTTGTTTCTTTTACCCTTAATGCCCCTAGTCTATTTTTATTTTATATCTGTGATTTACAACTCTCAATGATTAAGTAGTTTAATATTCATTCATTAAACTAGTATATTTTTCATTCTCTTGTCTTAATCCCACAATGTTGTTTATATGATTCAATTGATGAAAATAAAATACAACAACCGGTTGATTGATTTCAGTATTTCATATGTGATTGATAAATATCCGGTTATAATCATTGAATTGTAACCGACCTCCTGTAATTTCAGGATTATTTGGTTCCTTCATGAATATTAATAACTTGTAAACCACGACCCATATAACTCTATTGTTATGTTACTTTACATAATTAAACTTTTGTGTCAATATGGCTATATTGGTAACTTGTAGTCGGCTACTTCGGTTAAAATAGCTCCACGAAGTAATCCAAATAATCACATTGATACAAAATTGAACGTTTAAATAACCATATTTGTCTCAAAAAGTAAAGCTTTGTAAGATATAATGGTCGTAAAATTATTTTTTGTGGTGGAAGCATCATGTAGGAATTCGTCGACTTAGCAGTCACATAATCAAACTTAATTTGAGCCGGTAGAAAAAAATAAACAAACTTTAATATCGACAAAAAAAATGAAAGTACGTAGGGCACCCTGTGGTGACTTTAACCCTAAATCTTTAAGTATGTGTACTTGTTATATGAGAGGGTGAATCAAATAAAACTGGTTTTGCCATTCATAGTTGACCTTTTCGACTTTTATTTTCAATAATCTTGTGATCAGTCAATAATAGAACCAAAACACTCGATGAAAAGTAACCGTAGAAATTTGTTTGGATTGAATTGTCCAAATAGTTATTAATATGTGTAAGTAAATTACTCATATCATCGTTTTCAACTTATGTTCATGGTACGAAAATGAAAATATTTGAATATCTTACTAAAGAAGGAGTACATTTGTTATTATACTCTTGAAGTATACGGAACCCATTATTGTACAAGTGTACAAGTATATGAACTTTTTAACATCTTTGTACACTCATTCGTAGTTTGCACTTGTATGGTTTCGATATCACGAAATGCTCAAAAACTTTTAAATTTAGGTTTTGTATTTAAGGTTTACATGAAGAATATACACAAGTGAATCAATAAGTTCAAATTACTCGGTTAGAAGGGAAGAAAGAAAATCGACGCTCTATGTAGGTGCGTGTACTACAGACGTTACGAATAGTAATCTTTATTAATACAAAATTTTCTGGAATCAATAAATTCAGATTAAACATATCTTAGTATATTTATCTCCGCATTCTTTTAGATAATGATAATTAAAATCTAAAAATAGATATTGAAAATTGATTTGATACATGAAGTATGAAACAAACATAAAAGTTTAAAACAATTGGAATCTTTGAGGCCCATTTGGGGCCCAAACTGATCACAAATATTAGGGGTAACCTTTCGGACAAGGACTGAGATTTAAGCCCTAGCAAGTACCCTTTCATTCCTTGCCCAGTCCAAAGATGAAAAACTTTTATTTTTTTATTTTTTTTTACAAAACGTTAATAACTGGCAACACTAATACATCCCGTCATATACTTTACCTCCACACTTACTTAACGCATTTAATCATCGATTCCATGTGACTAGGAGAAAAAAAATCTATAAACAAGTTATTTCATAAACATTCATTTGAAAAGTTACTTTATATGTACGGTAAAATTTCACTTTTCGCCTAGCATAACTAACATGATTTGATCAAGTATTGTTGTTGTTAGCTGTTTCCTTCAATTATATATGCGAAAAGATAAAATGAAAAGCAATCTTGAACTCTTTATACACATGTATTCTGCAACATTATATAGAAAAGACAGATCTATGATGATTCTATCGGTACCTTGCAAAATGTTTGTTAACATTGAAGTCCTTTCTAGATACAAGACACGTCTATTCCAATTCAGCTTTAAGATATCCGAACAGTATTTAAACGATATTCTCTAGAAAACAAATGACTAACAAATGAATAACAGTCTTGTTGTATTCCTTTTGCACATGTCTTCTGCGAGTTTGCAAGGAAAGGAATATATCTTTGATGATTCGTCTCTATGGTAAAAAAAACCCGCTAGCAAATAAACGGTAAGTCATGTCAATGTGCAAGAACCGTCTTTTTCAAGTCATTTGTAAGATAAGTAACAATTGAATTGAGTTCTATTTAATAACAAATGGTTGTCTGAACTGTAGTGGTGTTATTATTCGATATTTATGCTAATTGAATCTCATTTTTGATAATATTACGAGTCGTGTTGACGTGTCAAGAGACATAAATATGAAGTTCTTACAAAAGGAAATATTTCACAACCAGAGTTAAATCATGCGAGTACTTTATATCATACCTATTGCTTCTAAATTTTGGTCTTTCTTGAGAATATTTCTGCGAAAAATCACATGGTCTAGTCATTTTTTTTGGTAACATGTATGTATAGTGTTCTTATTTTTAGAATCGTCATGTGACAGTGTTTGTATTTTATATCGTACGAATGTTTGCAAATGTCACATTTGTCTCGAGATATATATATTGGCGTTATCGATGACACACCTAACCTTTGTCAGGTTGGAAATCTTAGATCGTTAATGAAATGGTCCATCCATATCGTACCCTTTCATTATTGATATGCAAATTGAAATAATTTTGTGTACCTTTTGGAATTAGTAATAATGTGGAAAAGAGTGTAGGGGCCAGAATAGTATGGGCATGAGGACATTAACAATTTGACATTCGTCTTAAGTTACATGTGATGTTTGTTTGCAGACTTATTATTCCGAGTTTAACTCTTAATATCGATATTTTGTTAAACATGTAAATGTGTCAAGCTTCTTTAGAGTTAGATTGGCTCAACCACATATAATTTGTTTAAACTCTACAGTTTTAGTTCGTCAAACCGACAATTAGACTTTAACTAGAACCAAAGATTCAAAGGAGACAACTTGGGTAAGTTTCATTTACACCTTAAAAAAAAAGGGGGTGACAATTTTAAAATTTATTCAATCAAATGTATGGGGCTAACATGAATAAAATGGGCTTTGTTAAAAGGGTTATAAATAATTAAACTGAATTGAATGAGGATATTTGTCCCACACTTGTGGGCCTCTTAGTAGGTCCAAGTTTTAGCCTTTTATTTAAATTCTATTATATAAAACAAATAAAATGTATTATTCAATCAAATGTATGGGGCTAACATGAATAAAATGGGCTTTGTTAAAAGGGTTATAAATAATTAAACTGAATTGAATGAGGATATTTGTCCCACACTTGTGGGCCTCTTAGTAGGTCCAAGTCTTCTAGTCCCACAAATGTTTAGGATGCCTAATTATATAAGCCTAAATATAAGCCTAAAAATTTGATTGGTTAATTGAAAAATTGATTGGCTAGAAGAAGGAGAGATAGTTAGTGGATGTCTATGTGTCACATGATGTATGGTTTAGGCATATATTTAGGCTTATTTTTTAGGCCTATATATCATATCTCAATAATAAATACATTTATTTCTTATTCTATGGTTGTTGCCGTTTTGGACTAGCCGTTTTCAGGCTCTTCTTTTATGAGAGTTTTCTTATCACGTTATAATGATTTGAAGAACCATTTTTTTCTTATCGTTATTACCGTGATTTTTCTTCTTTCCATTCATGGTATAGATCAATTAATGCCTTTGTGTGTTTCATTTTTCTTTGTAAGTGTTGTTGGAAGATCGTTGCCCATCTTTCTTGGTAAATCTCTTGCTAAATCTCTGGAAAAGATGGACTATGAATTCAAGGTTTCCGGGAAACACTTTTTGGATCCAACAATTTTACGAGTCATGCTCCACAAAAGTCTTCTGCAATCAGATCTATATTTTGAAAGGAAGAAAGATTTGGTCTGTTAATGATTTTCAATGGCATCTTGAAAACCTTTCCTTCAATAAATTTCAACAGGGGCTAGGAAGTAAGCACCACAACCCAAAGCGGCGAAGAACAAATAGAATTATTCGTCCGATTCACTAATGCAAAATCCCCCTGTATTATTAAAGTGATATTATCGAGTGTGATTGTTATGTGTAAGGTATTAGATTTGTGCCAACTTTCTACAAGACAATGGTTTATGGATTTTCTTTTATATACTATCGACTCTCCGCGAGCAATTAGAGTTAAAATATATGTTTTACTTATTTAGCTCGTTTGGTATTTTAATATATATTGTAATTGTAACTAGATTAGTGCCCCGCGATAACACGGAAAAAGATAAAAATAGAATTTTATGTAGATTTTAAGTTATTATGAGAAGACTATGTTATACGTATAATAACATATATACATTTCCGTTTTACATGTTGTTTATGGTTATAATAACATGAGATTTTAGAATAACAATAAGGTATTGAGCGATTTTATAAATAATTAGAATTATGTTTTTTTTTAAGTTGAGATGAAATGAAAAAAATAGTGTAATTATATGTTGTAAGAGAGTGTAAAGTGAAAATAGTCTTTGATGATATCATCAATCTGATCTAACGGCTGAAATCAAATAAACTAACTTATCCAACAGACTTTACTTCGTCGTGTGTAATTTAAGGACGATCTTTTATTATATATTAAATATCTGTGGAGTTTTATTTCACGAAACACATACATCAATTTTGAGAAGCTATTATGAATAAATTAATAGGCTTTGACCTTTTGTTCAGACAAAAAAAAGGATATACATAATCAGGAAATTGAATTATGATATATTTTTAATTCTTCTTAATAATACAAAAACCATTAAATAAAAAATTCAAAATCGGAATATATATATTTTGGGACATATGATTTATATTGAGTAACTAAATTATTAGACATTCCATATATAAAACTTTGGAATTTACACGACAATATAATTTTCGTTTTTTTTATATATAGAGTATCCAACCAAATTTAAACACAAAAACACTTGCTAGCCGGATAGTAAAACTCGCAGCTCCATTCGGTTTGAGTTCCATTCACTTTATTTTTGGCAAAGAATTTAATTAAAGTTTTAAAAATGACTAAATAGTCCTTGAACTTAAACTTTAAAATAATTTTATTTTAACTCTTTTACATATCTATTATTTCGCTTATCTTTTGGTTGAATTTCTAATCTTTTTTTTCTAATATTTAACTACATAACTTCCTATTTTTTAAAAAGCAAAACTATCACCAAAAAATGTAATTAACACATATACAATTAGAAATAAAGAGCAAGTCGTCTGAGTTATTAAAGTGCATCACGTAACAAAGTCTTTTCTCTTTATAATATTGTACTTTATCCTAAAATTCTAATCATATTTTCTTTTTCATAAATTAGAAATTTTTATAAAGAAAGTTAAAGAAATAAGAAAAAATTATTACGAATAGTGTCCTCTAATGATGAACAAGTATGGATACTAATATCCAGCGCTTTGTAAAAATTCTCTTGATTATCAGTTTTCAATAATTTGACATTAGGTAATGCTTGTAGAAAATTCTAATATATTGAATTAATAACAAATAATATTTTATTTTTATAATTATATATATTATATACTGCAATTTTAAGTTATTGATTGGGGGAACCAATGAGTTTCAGAAAATTAAATAAAAAAACAATAAATAGGGGTCAAAGTTAATAGTGATGCATGAATGTATGTAAGTAAAATCAAGATCCTTCATCAAGAAGCCCATTCTGCATGTTTCTTGGAAATGGGTGACTTGCAGAAAAATATTAATGCATATCAATACATAATGGATCAAATGTTTTTTTTATATAAATACTTTTTATATTTATGTATTATATTAACAAAAATATGTAATACTTTAGTTTCTGTTGAATCAAATTCTTATAAATATGTACAGTGTAATTGTAAAACTCGGATGACTTGAAAAATCGTTACTCGGTCCACCATTGTGCCGGTTTACCTCAACTAGTTCAAGTTACCCGGTTATGATATATCTGGTTAACAATCAGTCAAAAATCTCTCAACTTGGTTAAAAATCGTTCAACTTCAGACCGGCTTGACTCACCCAACTCGGTCAATTCTTGATCAATTGATTTAATTAGGGTTTTTAATGCGACATATGGTTTAACGTTCACTTGCCCCACTCGATTCTCTCACAGAACAGGCACAAAAAGCATGTCACGATATCTTCTCAAACACATAAGCAATTCATATGTAAAAATTTCAATCTGAGTACACTTCGAGTATCACCGAGTAATTCGAGTATTCGTTTCTCGATTCTCGACCTGTCGGATAACGAGTTACGAACTCTACAACATTGATTAAATATTAATTCTAATGAATTTTTTTATCATTTATTTATATATGTTGCACTAAGTTGAATGTCATAGCTTTTAGTAAGTTGATAAATAATTCGTTTAATATATTTTCGTAAAGATTCTCATTCAAGAACAAAAAATAATGAAGTTAGTCACGTCTACACTTAGGATAATATTATTAATATGAAATAACTTTTTTGAAAAAGCGAACTTTTAATGTTGAAATAAACGATGCTCATAAATAATATTATGTCAAGGATTATAAATTATGAATATATAGATAGGGTTTACATGTTTAATATGTAGAGGGAAAAATAATAGGATTATTAATTATGAATTTATTGTTTTGATTGTGTAATTTATGGAGGGAAAAATACTATAATACGTATTTTTAAACAATCAAAAATTCTTTTAATTAAAAATCTTAGACATCTAATGGTTTGACTTTTCATGTATTATTGACAACTATTAAATTAAGTTCCTCTTATATTTTAATTTCTTTTTAATCACTATGACATTATTAGCATATGATTAAAACAACTATTTTTAACTTATTATTTCTTGAATGTTTCTTCGTCGATCTCTATTAGATTACAACTTATATTAGTTTATTAAATTTGTAATTCATGTGATTAGTATTATTTATAATATATATATATATATATATATATATATATATATATATATATATATATATATATATATATATATATATATATATATATATATATATATATTCATGACCACTAGGGCTTGCCCAAGTGGTTATCACCTGTCACCTTTGTGTGGGAGGTCACGAGTTCGAAACTTAGTACTGGGGTGGGTGACCTCCCAAGAAGATTTTCTACCAATGCTTGTGGCTCTTTCAGCAGGGATGTTTTAACGGGACCAAGACTTCGTGCAGGCTGGGTCGGTCGGTCACAAAAGTGACACGGTACTGGGGTGGGTGACCTCCCAAGAAGATTTTCTACCAATGCTTGTGGCTCTTTCAGCAGGGATGTTTTAACGGGACCAAGACTTCGTGCAGGCTGGGTCGGTCGGTCACAAAAGTGACACGGGTTTGAGAGGGTCCTCCAATAAACCTCTTTTTATATATATATTCATATAAAATAGTCAAATATCATTAAGAATAAAAGCGAGCCATACGAAACAGTACAAAAGCAGAACCAACTATATAACAAGGACATCGAGTATAATACAAACGATACTAAAACAAATTAAATAAGTGCACAAATCGTTACAACTTTTGTATATATCAAAACTTAGATGACATCAAATGATCTATATGTTTACACCTTTAAAATTTCTTTAGTAAAAACATTGTTTATTGTATGTATATTTGCCTTCAACAAATGATCAAAGTTTACTAGTTTTCAATTGAAACACATAGATAGATTACAATTAATAAATGAAAATATTCCGAAAATACGATTTGTACTTAATAGTATTATAAATATTGTATAAAATCTAGAAAATAAGTTTAAAACTTTACGATTGACCGTTTGATCTGTTACATTATTATATAACGAGACTACATCAACGAAAGTTGAAAGAACATGCATCTTGCTAAGAAAAAAATAATAACTAAATATAATGGAATAATTACAATTAAATATTTAAATGAAGGTTGGCATTTATTGGTTTGTTGATAATTAAAAATAATACGGTAGTTATAGATTCTAAACAAGGAGCCGTTAACATGTGGTCCAATAATGTATATTTTCATTTTCATAACTACCATTTATTTGTTTATATTCCTTCCACAAAAAATGAAAAAGATTCATCTATGTGTTTGTACGTACGTTTTGAAACAAATAATGTTTTTATTAAATATTTAAAAGTCAAATTATCGATGTTTAATAATTAGTTTTCGATTAGTTACGTCAAAGAAAAGTGTCTAAACTTCTATAATGTACATGTTTATTTATAACAACCTTTTCTTATCTAATAATCTTATGTAACACACCAAGGTAAATTGATAAACGGACATGATAGGCTCGAAAACAACTTAAAATCATGATATGAAATTAGAACGCTTGTTGATTAACCCTATTACGGACAAACGTTTAAACTTTAGATCATATGCTAACTCTTAACTGTTTGCATATAAACGAGCTTATATAAGTTGTGCTTTATCATAATTAGTTTAAATGGTTTTAATAAAAAGTATTAAAAGTCGTTTAATATATGTCAATAATGGATCAACTAGCAATAACTTTTGGGACTTTTATGACTAACACTAACAATATATTATTGGTGTTAATTGGACTTAAATTGAAACGTAAGTTATTTTTGTGGACTAAAATGGAAGTTAATAATGACTAAAGTTGCAGGTTTTGTGACAAATCAAAGGTCTAAAATACCATTTTATGATATTTTTGTTTTTGTAGGACATTTTTTTATAGTCTTGTCAATTCATGTACAATTCTTGATAAGATTTTTTTTTTTTATAATTTACTTCTCTATATCTAATTAGATCTAATTAGAGTATATGTAATTTAAAGTTTATAGAAAAGTTTATGGTGATGAGAAATGACATATGCTATGTTTGTCTATTTATTATTTCATAAACTTTATATAAGTTTATAGATTAGAGAGAATATGAGATTTATCTGCATGAACTTCCATAAACCAATAGAATACAAAATTAACATCTATATAAAAATCAAAGTCTTTTTTAAATAATTGAAGAAATGATATTTTGATATGAGTTATAAATTTTTTGAAGTTTATAAGAGTAAATAACTAAGTTTATAGAATAATAAGGGTTACAAAAATCTGACGTGACAATGTTATGAACTTGATAAAGTCTATGTATTACGGATGCTCTTAATATTGTGTTAAGTTACAATCAAAAAGCTTTATAAGTTATTAACGACATAACTATTGTGATTTTCTAGATTTATTAAAGAAAGTGAACAATATAACACACTTTCGTTGAGATTTTTAAGAGGTGTCCTTTCTGCATTTGATATTTGCATAGGTATGATTTTGTAAAGTACAAGCTGATTATATATTAAATATGCAAGTTAACTAGAGTTATAAGAGGTGGTCATAATTTTTTTTATAGCCAATGATGTGTTTGGCGTGTATCCTGTTTAATGAAATTGTCCGAAATTGGGTAATAAATTTTAATTTATCCGATTAAAAAAAAGCGATGTTTGAATGTTACTGAGCTACTTATACTCGTAATTTCTTGAGGATTACCCCCATTTAAGGACCAAACCTATAGGTATACAACTAGAGTCATATTGTCAAACAATACATGGCAGCGGAAATTAGGATCACATAGTAAATAATAAATCGGATAGCAAATTACCTTGAATTAGAAGCAAGCAAAAGTCGTAGATCTAAGTGTAAGATCTAATCTACGGTTACGTACGCGACACCTTCTTTTAGCGACAGACTAGTATGCTAGTACTTGTTTAATGCTTTTTACAACAATTGTCTAGCAACAACTCTTATTACAAAAACCAAAAAAAATAAAACCCCTTTTTTTTTAAATACCGATCGGCCAAATTTAAAACCTTAGTCGATCCTTTTTATTTTTTGTAATTCATTAGGTTTAGGGTTTATCTTCTATTTATAGGTTTTCAAATCTAAGAGTTTGAGTTATATTACAATAAGGAAACCTCCTTATTTACATAATAAACCCTCTATTTAATAAATATTTACACTTAACCATTAAGTAATATTTAATAAATAAATTAAACTTGTAGTCGTGTCTAAATGTCGATGTATGCGCTCCCGTAGTCTCACACATTTACGGACACACATTTGTTAAAACTATTCAAATACCAACAGCTCCCACTTTTGAATAATTTTCAAACAAAACGTGATAACATTGATTAATGTCTAGCAACATATCAATGCTCCCATAAATGTACGAACAAGTTTCTCCAAAACTCACTTGTGAGTCTAAATTCGGTTCATATCCTTTTGTTACAGATACTTAGTTAAAATATTTTGATGGATCAAAATCATTCAATTTTAACTACTGTTTCTCATTTCGCGAATCACTTAAGATTACCTAATACAGTCGAGACAGTTCTGGACTTATTTGGGTCTGGCCAGACAAACATCTTAAGTATTCATGAGTGGCCCAGTTAGTATCTAGCTTCAATTTTCACTGAAGGAACAAATCCTATATTGACTACAATTGGTAGTCATCGTATTTCACAACATTACCAAAAATAGCCTTTATAACACCCTTATTCAGGAGTGCGTTTGACTAGAATCAAATAATGCACTACGTACATGATTCCCAACTTGTATCTCAAGTCAAAGGACATTAAACCTTATGAATTATACTTAATGACAAAGATCCATAAGTACTAATTCATGTGGGATAATCCAGTGTTCATCTCCATGCACACCATCCGGGTTAGTGAGCCAAGCTGACTACTCAGATATTGTCTTAATTCAATTATGCTCCCACATAATCAAACGACAACGGATATTTAGAAAAAATATTTAAATATAAATATAAATATAATTCAAGGATTAAAACATGCAAAATTGGACAACAATTAAATATGAATTAAAATCACATATCCTCAATATTATTTAATCATAATAAAATTGTTTATACATCCATATATCCAAATACTTAATAAATTCACAGATTACATGGAACAACTAGACAAACGAAGTCCTATGCCCTCAGCCAAGTGAGTTTGTTTCGTCTTTGCCAAAGCCTTTGTAAAAGGATCTGCCAAGTTGTTATCTGTGTGAACTTTGAGTAGCTTGATTTCATTATCATTTATGCGCTCACGAATATAATGAAATTTCCTTTGAAAGTGTTTGGCTCCCTTTTGAACACCTGGTTCATTAGCTATGATTATTGCACCCGTGTTGTCGCAATACATATCCATGGGTAACTTGGCGGTAGGAACTACACCAAGTCCAGAAATAAATTTCCGGATCCAAACAGCTTCCATTGCAGCTTCAGCAGCTGCTATGTACTCAGACTCTGTTGCAGACATTGCAATGGTGGACTGCTTTTTGCTTTTCCAGACTACAGCTCCTCCATTCATTATGAAAACATAACCTGTTTGAGATTTGATGTCATCATGGTCTGTCTGAAATCCGGCATCACAGTAACCAGTAACTTTAAGTTCTGCCTCGGGATTTCCACCATACACCAGAACCATATCTTTAGTTGCCCGTAGGTACTTCAGAATGTTCTTTACAGCAATCCAGTGTTTTTCACCTGGATTCTGTTGAAACCTACTTACGATATTCTGCGCAAAAGCTATATCAGGTCTTGTACATCTTGTTGCATACATAATGGATCCTACTGCCGAAGCATAGGGAATCCTTTGCATACGTTCCACCTCTTGAGGTGTAGATGCACCATCCTGAACACTGAGTTTAAGTCCATCTTGCATTGGGATAAATCCACGCTTGGAGTTTTCCATACTAAACCGTTTTAGTATTTTGTCAATGTAAGCCTTTTGACTTAACTCTATCATCCGCTTAGATCTATCTCTCGAGATCTTGATTCCTAGAATATATGCTGCATCACCCAAGTCTTTCATGGCGAAACATTTTCCAAGATAAGATTTTACATCTTCAAGCATTGGAATGTAGTTTCCCATAAGTAATATGTCATCGACATATAAGACAAGGAATACAACATTACTCCCACTGGTCTTTAGATATACACATGGCTCATCTAGATTCTGAACGAAACCAAATTTCTTGATTTCTTCATCGAATCTTTTATTTCAACTCCTTGATGCTTGCTTAAGTCCGTAAATGGACTTCTTTAGCTTGCATACTTTGTTGGGATGTAATGGATCAATAAAACCTTCTGGTTGGTTCATATAGACCTCTTCGTCTAGATAACCATTCAAGAAGGCTGTCTTGACATCCATTTGCCATATCTCGTAGTCATAGAATGCAGCTATGGCTAAGAGAATTCTAATAGCTCTTATGTCTGCCACTGGGGAAAAAGTCTCATCATAATCTATACCATAGACTTGAGTGAATCCTTTTGCCACGAGACGAGCTTTATAGACGTGTATATTCCCATCCATGTCAGTCTTTATCTTAAAGATCCATTTACAATCGACAGTCTTGGCATTTGGAGGTTTATCTACCAAATCCCAAACTTCGTTGTCATACATGGATTGGATCTCCAAATTCGCAGCTTGAAGCCATTTTTCAGCGTCTGGACCTGATAATGCAACTTTCAAGTTTCGAGGTTCATTAAGATCCCCTGATACGTCACCATCCTCTAGATTAACGTTTAAGTTCAACCTAGGAGGTGCACGTATCGTCCTTTCGGACCTACGAATTGGAGCATCAACAATTTGTTGTTGAGAATGAACTTGTGGCTCAATCACAACTTGAGTCGGACTAGATTGAGGCATATCCTGAGGCTCAACTCTATCCCCCCCGAATTGTTGATCACCAGTGTTAGTAGAAAGTGACGTATCTTCCTCTTGAACCTCGTCAAGGTCTATAACCCTCCCACTGTTTCCTTGACCAATAAGCTTTGTTTCGAAAAACTCAGCATATCGAGCCACTTTCACAGTGTTCTCAGAAGGATGATAGAAGTAGTAACCCATCGTTTCCTTTGGGTATCCTACAAAGATACACTTAACAGATCTCTGTTCGAGTTTGTCAGGCGAATCACGCTTAACGAAAGCCTCACATCCCCAGACCTTTAAGTAAGACAAATTTGGCGCTTTGCCAAACCATAATTCATATGGTGTCTTATCAACTTTCTTGGTTGGAACCATATTGAGAATGCGTGCTGCAGACTCTAAGGCATAATCCCAAAAAGACAATGGCAAGGTTGTAAGATTCATCATCGATCGAACCATATCCAACAATGTTCGATTTCTCCTTTCCGATACACCATTGTGTTGTGGCGTATAGGGAGGAGTAAGCTGCTGGACAATTCCACAAGCTTGTAGATGATTCTTAAACTCTTGACTGAGATATTCACCACCACGATCCGATCGGAGGACCTTGATGGTTTTGCCGAGTTGATTTTCTACTTCGTTTTGAAATACCTTGAAGATTTCAAACACCTCATGTTTATGTTTAAGCAAGTAAACATAACCATAACGGCTGAAATCATCGGTAAATGTAACGTAGTAGTAAGCACCTCTCCTAGACATATGCTTAAAAGGACCGCATACATCAGTATGTATGATTCCTAGTAAGTCGGTCGCCCTTTGATTCTCATGCGAGAAGGGTTTCCTTGCCATTTTGCCCGATACACATGACTCACACCTATCAAATGAATCCTCACTTGATTTCAAAAGCCCTTCACGTTGAAGCCTTTCGATACGGTGTTTGCCAATGTGTGCAAGACGACAATGCCATAGGAAGGATGAGTCTAAGTTAGACTTAGATCGTTTTGCGCTTAAATTAAACAATGAATTATTATTTGGTAATGAAAGACGATCATGCAAATCAATTTCAAATATTCCATTAATAGCAATAGCATTAAAATAATGAATATTATTCATAGAAACAGAAATCCCATAATCGGTAAATGTATTACAAAAACCATTATCTTTCAAAACCGAAACTGAAACAATTCCCCTAACAATAGAAGGTGCATAATAACAATTGTCTAATACAAGAATTATGCCCGAGGGTAATCGTAAGTCATAACTTCCAATGGCATCCACTGCTGCTCGTATGCCGTTGCCGACGTACAGGTACAAGGATCCATACTTCAGTTTCTCTTTCGCTCTAAACCCCTGCAAGGAGTTACAAATATGAGCTCCACAACCAGTGTCATAGACCCAAGTATTTGATTTAGCGAAAGAATATAATTCAATGGTGAAAATACCTGAAGAACCGGCCGTGCCGTTCTTTTTGTTATTTTGCACCTCGGCAAGCCACTTAGGACAGTTCCTCTTCCAGTGACTCTTATCTCCACAATAATGACATGTATCATCTTGTGCGACCTTTGCCTTCTTAGCTGGAGGAGTTTGCTTAGGCTTGGAAGAATAAACAACAGCTTGTTTATTTTTACCACCCTTTGCAAAGTTCCCCTTAGCCTTTAGCGGTTGATTTTTCTTCTTATGAGCTTCGCTACCCTCAATCATTAAGACTTGAGTGCCTTTCACCTTCATTTTTGACTTTTCGAATTCCACCAACATAGCGTGGAGTTCGTTGATGCTTTTGTTCATACTTTGCATATTATAACCTCGTGTGAACTCCTCAAATTCCGGTGAGAGAGAGTTGAGAACAATGCTCACAGCGACTTGGTTATGATATGCAAATTTCATCCTAGTCAAACGATCAAACAAGCTTTTCATGTTCATAACGTGAGTCCCAACGGGCGTTCCTGATACATGATGACATGCATGTACTTCTCGAATCAAGTCATTTAGCTCAAGGCCGGCTTGTTTCTCATACGATGCACGTAGCTCAGATATGATCTCATTGGGTTGCTTGATGTCAAACTGCTTTGCTAACTCAGAGGACATGCAACTCAACATAAGACATTGCACTTCTACGTGAGCTTTATAGGTTGCCCTATACAAGTCACGTTCCTCTTGAGGAGCCTCAGCAGTTGGCTCAGCACCCAAAGGTGTTTCAAGGATATGTTCGCGCTCCATCACTCTTAGGACAATCCTCAGTGATCGGTGCCAATCATTGAAATTCGGCCCATTAAGAATATTGCGCCTTAACGCGATTTTGGTTTCATTCAAAATCTCATCAGTTGCGTTTTGTGCCATTTCTGCAAAAACAGAGTGAAAGTTCTTATTAGTACTTTCGACATAAAATTCTTAACATAAAACGTAAAACCCATGGTTTACTTTTAGTTAAGTCTAGGATCCAATTGACATATTACCGTTCCATCAGTTGATCTGCTAGGAACTAAATAATACTCAAAAGGTAAGTGACGATCCGTAATTGCATTTACCGGTGCAACTCCTAGAAAATGGGACTTAATGTCATAATTCGATCCGAGCATCAAATGGTGATCGTGACATTTAATCATGTTTCGTCGCATCTTATCGCTATCGGCGTTTACAGTCTCACTGCATAACCCGATTTAAGTCATCCGACTGAAGACTGCAGATAGTCCACCACAGTCTCACTATGAGTGGTAATCCGCCTTGGATACACTTCACCTACGTCTCACGTAGAGTGACGAGCAAGTACAAGTTGTCTAGGCAATACGGATAGCAATTGACTTAAATTCCATGGGTGTTAAAAATCTACGTACGCAATTGCCATGCAACAATTTCGTAACGTAATTTAATTAAAAACAAAAGTTTTTATTTTACTGGTTATTAAACGTGTTTCTATGATTACCTAATTCATACAACTAATCGTAACATGGTCATCATTAAAACCCTTTCGGTAGCTCTACGAGGGTACGACCAGGAAAGCCTGTGAGGTGTAGCGAATGGTTCAACATTTCTTAATAGCATTGCCTCATTAGGAGTGTACCCCACTCCGCATAACTTTCCTAGACATCGTCCCCTATTGTAGGTGAGCCTAGTTGGGTAATAATACACTGAGCATGTACAATCTAGTTATAAATTACCAATCACACGCTTATTAAATCGATGGTTTTTAAGATATTTTGTAAATTTATGCGTTCCGTCGCTGGACCAAATTACGGTATATAAACCCAACCAAATGCGTTATAGAACGTATAAAAGTGCCAAAATAAATTAATAACTCGTCATAATAATTCTTTAGTCTTATTATTTAATTTGTTTCTTTCAAAAGACATTTGACAAACAATATTTATAATAAACAATTTAGAATTATTCTACGCAACTAATTGGGTAATGCCTAAAAAGTCTCTATGGTCATTGTTTACATATTGAATCACTCCCGTTTCAAAGGAAACGGACCACATACATCCGTCCAAATAAACAAGTTTGGATTGCGTAAGCTATCAATATGTAAACAATTCGTATATCAAATAAACCACACATAACTTTTTATCATACAAATCTTTTTTGTGTCGCACATATTCAATTAACAATTAATAATATGTCACTAATTCAATTTACTTTTTAACAATATCAATATATCTAATTATGCTTACAAAGTTATGCATGTAACTTTATAAACATAATTTTGCATAAAAGTAAATAAGGTAATTAAACATCAAATTGCAAAGTAGATTGATTTCAAATTAACTTTTAATTTTGTAAAATCATACAATAAACCAACCCTAATCCCCCTTCAATTTTGATGTTTTAGATCCAAAATAATATTTACCTATGTTTTGGCTGATACCACTATAGGTATACAACTAGAGTCATATTGTCAAACAATACATGGCAGCGGAAATTAGGATCACATAGTAAATAATAAATCGGATAGCAAATTACCTTGAATTAGAAGCAAGCAAAAGTCGTAGATCTAAGTGTAAGATCTAATCTACGGTTACGTACGCGACACCTTCTTTTAGCGACAGACTAGTATGCTAGTACTTGTTTAATGCTTTTTACAACAATTGTCTAGCAACAACTCTTATTACAAAAACCAAAAAAAATAAAACCCCTTTTTTTTTAAATACCGATCGGCCAAATTTAAAACCTTAGTCGATCCTTTTTATTTTTTGTAATTCATTAGGTTTAGGGTTTATCTTCTATTTATAGGTTTTCAAATCTAAGAGTTTGAGTTATATTACAATAAGGAAACCTCCTTATTTACATAATAAACCCTCTATTTAATAAATATTTACACTTAACCATTAAGTAATATTTAATAAATAAATTAAACTTGTAGTCGTGTCTAAATGTCGATGTATGCGCTCCCGTAGTCTCACACATTTACGGACACACATTTGTTAAAACTATTCAAATACCAACAAAACCAACATATGTCGGCTTTGTAGTACTTGACTATCCTTAATTGTCGACTAATGATCGATTTGTTTCCGATTGACGAGCTTTGACCAGTATGCCGTAAGGTTTGTTTGGATGATACTATTTTAAATATTAGTCTTGACAATCACTATTTTAGATGTTGTAAAAGTTTAATAAAAAATATGTTCAAAATCTTATAGCCTGTAAAAAAAGAGTTGAGAATCACAAATATAAGGGGAGCTTTTAGTTAAGGTATAACAAAATAATAATACCTAATTTTTTTAACCACAATTATCCTGTAAAAAAAGCGGCCACTTCACGATATTGTGCTTTTATGAAAGTAGATAAATGAATCCCAAATATAAAAGGCAATATCAGGTAACATATAGGTGTCTAACGTTTGTTTAATCTTTTTAACTACAACCCTTTAGAACTATTTATCAAAACATATATACAATAGTTGATAAACAAAGTTTAAACAATATATTAATAAGAGTATGACAAAATAAAGCGTGTTTAAAGGTCAAACAGGGCATAACATGTGTGATTGGGTCCAAACGTAAAGAGGATCCTACATGGACGGTGCTCACATGGCATGTTAATTTTAATCAATGCCACGTGGAATAAATTCAAACTTAAATATGCGATAATACAATCTGATGTGGCATTACGTTCCATCTTTTCAAACTTTACGTAAACGCGTTTAGTACCTATTTTGTTTTATTTGTAAAAATATGGAAAGTTTAATTTTATAGATAACACAAAAAAGATGCTTTGTCACATCTCTTTGAGGATCAAATAGATAGCAATCAGGTACTAAAGATGCTTAATCTCTGTGATGTGTATTTGTCAACCTGTTTGTTTGAGTGTTAGGCAGGTCTACTTATTCACTTATACCTATTTTATGCATGCAAATAAAATGCCTTACAAAAAATAGAGTAATTTATACAAAACCGTTTATGTGATTTTGTTAGATTGTATTTTTCGTCCATATATTTTAGATAATGTAAGAACGCAATCCATGAGAAACCTTTTATATATAACGTCTCTGACTTGACGGTTTGTGTATTAGATAAGAGTTTTTCTAATTTATGTCCTCGAGACATAAAGTATCATATATTTATTATATATTTATTAGTCTTAAACTTTCTATTTGTAATGTAATAAAGGATATAGTGAACTGAATATTACCTTTTATAAAATATATATTAATTGTGATTTTCATTTTAAAATAAAACTTTTGTTTTAAAACTTGTTTAGCCTATGCTTTTAGGATATAAGTTAGAAAACATATAATTAACATGTAAACATTTTATATATGTTACCGAGGATATTTACACAAATGATTTATAAAACTAATTGTGCTTGTAATATTAAAACAAAATTTAAAAGAAAACTGAAATATAATACACCACAAATTCAATTTATGTAATTAACTAAAAGGTTTTGATAGATGATGTATAGTGAGTATCGGTTATTGATAATTAATGTGTTTTAATTAAACTAAAAATATCATAATATATATATATATATATATATATATATATATATATATATATATATATATATATATATATATATATATATAGGGTGAGGTTCAATAGAGATCCATTTTTTGCTAGAGATCCAGGGATCACCTTTAGAGCCACACAATTTCATTAATAGATCAAACCCACGAAGGGGTATTTTAGTCATATTCAGAAAATATCAAAAGTTACACACGCCCAATTTTACCCTAAAACAAAATGTACATGCGCCTCCATATACCACCATCATCAAATTCTTCATTTTTCTGCTACTAATCTCAAATCAATCAATCAATCAATCAATCAAATTAGGGTTTCATATCATCAAATTAGGGTTTCAATTTCATCAATCTCCACGCGCCGCTGGTTTAGCGGCTACGATTTTCCTGTAATTTCACTGTTTTTGTTGAATTTTGGATAAATTTAGATAAATTTGTTGAAATTAGGGTTAGTTTTGGTGAAATTGAATGGCATTGGGGGATTTAATGGAGGCTAGGTTTTCAAGTAATCAATTGTATTCCAATTTGAATCAAACTGTTGTGATACAAGATGTAATTGTTCATGATAACTAACGCCGTTACTACCAATACCAATGGCCACCTTCGTTCCTCCACCACCGACAACCTATAAATCCAAAGATGTAAGATTATTTCCCTATATCTAATAAAACCGTTAAGCAAACTTTTGAGATGTTTATAAAAATGTTTAACTTGATTCTTTATCCGTACATTCTTTAGCTGATGGGTTCGTTGTTCAAACCGGAGATCCTGAAGGCCCTGCAGAGGGTTTTATCGACCCAAGTACAGAGAAGACACGTACAATACCTTTAGAAATTATGGTAGAAGGTGAAAAAGCACCTGTATATGGAGTAACCTTAGAAGTAAGTTAATGTTTTTATTTATGTAACTTGCAACCCGCTTACTATGAATAATAAACAGACCCAAATTAACCCATTTTTTACATATACGGGTTGAAATTGATGTTATCTGAAATTATAAAATTATTTGAGAAGAAAATATAGGGATGAATCACAGGTGTTTTCATATACATAGGATGGAATTGCTCCCTTTAGTATATACAGGTAGCTTTGTTTGAATAAACTTCTTGTTTCATGTGTCAGGTTTTCCATAAAGAAGTGTTTCAAATAAAAACTTCAATATGTTATTGTATGTATAAGTAGTTATTTCTTTGCAAAATTTACATTGCTGCTCGTCACATTGTTGCATTTCCTACTTTTTATTTACCATTTTAGTCATTCTTTTTGTTTGCCCTACTGATTGTAACAAGATTTGGGGTTTTTGAGAAATTGGAGAAATTTGGGTTTTATAAGTGGTGAAAATGTTTAGTAATCACATGTGATTGTATTAATTTAGTGCCTTAAATGTCATAAAAAATATTTAGTAATCACTTGTGATTCTAAAGTTTTTACATTAAGAACTGTTTATAATTTAGTGGCTTAGTACCTTGATGTAAAATGTCACCAAAATGTTTAGTAATCACCTAGTAATCACCTGTGATTTTATTAATAATGTGGCTTAGTATGTTGATGTAAAATGTCACAAAAATGTTTAGTAATCACATGTGATTTTATTAATAATGTGCCTTAGTATGTTGATGTAAAATGTCACAAAAATGTTTAGTAATCACCTGTGATTTTATTAATAATGTGTCTTAGTATGTTGATGTAAAATGTCTGAAAAATGTTTAGTAATCACCTGTGATTTTATTAATAATGTTCCTTAGTATGTTGATGTAAAATGTCACAAAAATGTTTAGTAATCACCTGTGATTTTTGCCAACCTTCTTCTGCCTAAAATGATGCTAACAATACATGTAAATGTCAAACTAGTAAACTACGTGATGAAGTTTTGGGTGCTGAATTATTTATGTCAGTCTTCGGGTTGAATTAATTATTTATGTCAGTCTTGTGCTTAGCAATGAATACTGATGAAAGAAATTAAATCAGTCCTAGGCGTAGGCAGATTACCGCTTAATGCCAATGATATATCCTGTTCTTTTGTTAGTTACGACACGTGTTCCCGTGCATTTACATTAAAACTGAACCTAAATCATCCCATCTGTAAATAACCTAGTTGTTGTGCATATGTATCAGTTGAATAGCGTGGTTATCAAGTTTATAGAAGATGTGGTCACCTGCTATCTTCTTATTAAAAGTGTTCTGTTTTTAGCATGATCTTGAACCTTGTAAGGGAATCCATGATCTTAGTATACATTTCTATTTGGATTGTGGTATTCGACAACTTTCATTTGATCACTGTCGTCATTAATAAGCCATGTTTTACAATGTTGTTTTTCTTTGTTAACCTAAATCCCCCTTCATCAACTTGTGACCTTGTTATTGCTATTAAGAAGTTAAAATACCGTGGAAGTCTTGACATATTGTAAGGTTGTGAAACATTAAGTAAATTCATTTGTTGTTTATAATGGCATATTTCATGCTCGGGTTATTACTTATTACACACTTATTGATGGATGGATGGATAATTCACATGACTATGATAATTCTGCAGTGGCTGGCTATTTGATGCAACAAAAGTTGTAAATCCGTTGTTTGCATTAATGGATCCAGAGTCTGCTCACCGTCTAGCTGTATCCGCTGCAGCTCGTGGGTGGGTCCCTAGAGAAAAGAGGCCAGATCAGCCGATACTAGGGCTTGAAGTTTGGGGAAGGAGGTTCTCTAATCCAATAGGGCTCTCTGCTGGCTTCGATAAAAATGCAGAAGCTGTTGAAGGCTTACTTGGATTAGGTTTTGGTTTTGTAGAAGTTGGATCTGTAACTCCTATTCCACAGGAGGGAAATCCAAAGCCTCGTGTTTTCAGATTGCGGGACCAAGGGTAAGATATTGTAAACCTAATTGCGTTAATTGTAATATTGTTTCTGGTTTATAGTTAATCGTCATGCTTTGTTTGTGGACAGTGCTTTAATAAACAGGTATGGATTCAATAGCGAAGGAATAGTTGCTGTTGCGAAAAGGTTGGGTGCCCAACATGGTAAGAGAAAGCTAGACGAAACATCAAGTACCTCAACTTCGTCAAATGATGAAGTCAAACACGGAGGTAAAGCTGGTCCAGGAATTCTTGGTGTTAATATCGGAAAAAATAAAACCAGTGAAGATGCTGCTGCAGATTATGTACAAGGTGTACATACGTTATCCCAGTATGCTGACTACTTGGTACTTTCCCTTTTTTCACGTTATATTCATTTCTTTTAATAAAATTGTGATTTGCTAAATGATATTAAATGTTATAGGTAATTAATATTTCATCACCCAATACACCTGGACTCCGTCAGCTTCAAGGAAGGAAACAGTTAAAGGACCTTGTTAAGAAGGTTTGAAATGTTCCCGAGAACTTTTGGTTTTTATCTGATTTTGCGTTAATTGAGAGATAAAGGATGTAATTTTGTCATATTTTTTGTATCATTAAAGGTTCAAGCAGCTCGTGATGAAATGCAATGGGGTGAAGAGGGTCCAACGCCATTGCTAGTTAAAATTGCTCCTGACTTGTCTAAGCAAGATCTTCTCGAGGAGTACATTTTTGAGGTATGCTGATTTTAGACAAGTCAAAACAGGTTCGGGTCAGAGTGGGTAATTTTTAATATGGCTCAAAACGAGTTGCGTTGACTCGCCAAAATATTTTTTTTCTTAAATTACTTTTTGTTTTATTAAGATATAAGCATGCAAACACACATCCGTTTACTTTCAACCCATTCGACCAGTTTTAACATTTGTAAGTGAATGGGTCAAATATGCCACTTGTAGGTTTCTCACAATTTTTCCGACGAGTTTTTTTTTTCTTCCTAATTCAGATTTCGATAGCTCTTTTGACCTTTTGTCCAGTTTATATGGCAATCTTTCTGCGTGAGACAGTTTAGTCGACTCCAAAGCAAGATCAACATTCATCTTATGTCAATAAAGCTCTCACGGCTGTTCAGGAACGTTATAATACAATGAAATATGCTGTACACATTGTCTTAAGAACGTATGTGAATATCTCAAGATTCATCATTTTGCTTTTTTCTCTTTCGTGTTTCCGTTAAGTTAATTAAAACATGATTGATTTTTGTTTCAGTCCAACTTTGAGGGGCATTTCCGTCATTTCATTCTTCTATGAACTTGGAATGTCTGGCATCAGCACCGTCTTACTGGTATGTTTATATCATTGAAGTCACATTTTTTTCTTTTTAAGATGCATCCATTTTTAGAATGAATCAATAAAGAGTGTTTTATTTGTAATGGTTCAAACGGGTAAAAGAAAAAAAGTTAACTAAAAAGTAAATGGGCCAAACCGCTCAAACGGGTCGAAAGTCTTCCAAAGTGTATTTATAATGTATAAAATCTACTAATATACTTTTTGTAATAATATCTGACACACCAGTGTTTTATAAAAAAAAAACGACGGGTCAACCAACACAACCCGGCCTCTTTTGACTGAAGCCCATTGTGTTACTTGTAACTTGTAAGTTTATAGGATTTTCCACATGAATAGACACGAGATTGTGTATTTATGTCGTTTAAAAAAACAGAATTTTCCCTCAAATATACAACACAAGCTTTGTTAAGTGATAAACTCATAATTAATTCATATTTTCATCTTTGAAAGTATTACCTGAAAGCAGCATTCGGTTTTGACAAAAACCAACTTTCTGAAATTCCTGAGCATGGTCGGTGTAGGTTCGATTGTTTCTCAGGTCTGTTATTCCACCCTTTTGTAAAATTTAAATTCCTTCATATAATTATTCTTTGGTTTTTTAATCGTTATTGTTTTAAACCATTTATTCATTACTTTTTAGTTGGTGGTGCTTCCTCTTGCTAATCCATTGGTCGGAGTAAAGGTTATACTGTGTGCAGGTTTACTATCATCAATAGCTTACGTACGTCTACTTCACTTCACTTATAACACGACTTTGACAAAAAAATTCAATCTAATAATATAATCTCATAAATCTGTTGTTACTTACAGGCATTACTTTACGGGTTTGCATGGGCTTCTTGGGTAATTATCATCATATTTCATTTCATCGTGTTCTGATAATCGGTAAATTTAGCCCAAAGTGGATCAAGTCAAACAGTTGAACGTGTTAAAATTCGCTCAAAATCTGTTTCTAATGTATAGAACCTCCTAAATCGTTTTGATCAAAAAACTTTAGATTTTAATTGCAATAATTTTTTTTTTTTGTAATGCATTAATTGAAAAATTTACAATAGATTTTTACATGTCAACCCGACCTGTTTGACCCGTTACCTAACCCTCTCGCCCAACCCATCTCGCATCATTTATTTTAACCAAAAAAATTGTTTTTTGTCTGAAATTCAAAAGTCAAATGTTGACTTTTTCGTAAAACATAGGTGAACCAGCTGCAAGTCTCTTGATCAAAACAACTTTATAATTTAGTGCCTTAGTACCTTGATGTAAATTGTCACAAAATCTATAGTAATCACCTGTGATTGTATTAATTTAGTGCCTTAAATGTCATAAAAAATGTTTAGTAATCACTTGTGATTCTAAAGTTTTTACATTAAGAACTGTTTATAATTTAGTGGCTAAGTACCTTGATGTAAAATGTCACCAAAATGTTTAGTAATCACCTAGTAATCACCTGTGATTTTATTAATAATGTGCCTTAGTATGTTGATGTAAAATGTCACAAAAATGTTTAGTAATCACCTGTGATTTTATTAATAATGTGCCTTAGTATGTTGATGTAAAATGTCACAAAAATGTTTAGTAATCACCTGTGATTTTATTAATAATGTGCCTTAGATTGTAATATTAACAATCAATTGAAGGTTTGACACAAATATTAACAATCGATTGAAGGATATTTTAGCAATCGATTCTTAGATCCGATTTTTTTTTTATTGCAGATGATGACGCTAATTTCAAAAGAAGCTATTGAAGAAAGAGAGGATTCAACAACCAACAATAATTTAATATGTTACTTTACTAGTTGAATTTTATTTGAAATGAGTAGACAAATATTTTGTTTGAGAATACTTTCGGTTTGGTGTATTTTCTTTGAACAATAACTATGTCACATGTGATTTTATTAAATTAAGTCACTAAATATCTTAAATGTAATTTTGTAGTCAACAAATTGTAAAGGAAAATCACCTGTGATTTAGTGCCTTAATACTTTAATACATTTAAGGTTCTTAATTTAGTGCCTTAGTACCTTGATGTAAATGTCTAGTAATCACCTGTGATTGTATTAATTTAGTGCCTTATATGTTGATGTAAAATGTTATCAAAATGTTTAGTAATCACCTATGATTTTATTAATAATTTTCTTTAGTATGTTGATGTAAAATGTCACCAAATGCTTATTTAATCACCTGTGATTATGTAGTTTTTACATTAAGAAACTGTTTATTATTTAATGTCTTAGTATGTTGATGTATAATGTCACCAAAATGTTTAGTAATCACCTGTGATTTTTATTAATAATGTGTCTTAGTATGTTGATGTAAAATGTCGCCAAAATGTTTAGTAATCACCTGTGATTCTATAGTTTTTACATTAATAACTGTTTATAATTTAGTGCCTTAGTACCTTGATGTAAATTGTCACAAAAATATTTAGTAATCACCTGTGATTGTATTAATTTAGTGCCTTAGTATGTTGATGTAAAATGTCACCAAAAATGTTTAGTAATCACCTGTGATTCTATAGTAATCACTTGTGATTTTTTTAATTTAGTGCCTTAGTATGTTGATGTTAATGTCACCAAAATGTTTAGTAATCACCTGTGATTTTATTAATAATGTGCCTTAGTATGTTGATGTAAAATGTCGCCAAAATGTTTAGGAATCACCTGTGATTCTATAGTTTTTACATTAAGAACTGTTTATAATTTAGTGCCTTAGTACCTTGATGTAAATTGTCACAAAATCTTTAGTAATCACATGTGATTGTATTAATTTAGTGCCTTAGTATGTTGATGTAAAATGTCACCAAAAATATTTAGTAATCACTTGTGATTCTATAGTAATCACCTATGATTTTTTTAATTTAGTGTCTTGGTACCTTGATGTAAATTGTCACAAAATCTTTAGTAATCAACTGTGATTTTATTAATTTAAGTGCCTTAGTATATTTTTTTTCCTTTTCTTTATATCATGTAAATTTAACAAGTTTTTAGGTTTTTAAATAAGGTCATACAAACACGATAACAAAAATTACTAACTTTATAAAATAATCTACTACTTTTTGAATAAATGATACTGCAAGTTTGATGTATTAAAAATACATTGTCCAATTCGACCTGTTTGACCTGTTCCCTTTAGGAGCCTTTTTTTTACTTTCACCCTTTGACCGATTAAAGTAAACAAAAAATAACCTGAATCGATCATTCACTAATAGATGGGCCAAAATTAGTACATATATGATATGATGATAAGAAATAGGAAATTATGATGTAATATGGTAATATATGTGACAAGATTTAAGACGGAACTCAGAAAATAAAAAGTGGAGGTAACTGGTGTAAATGAGTGGCAATCAAACCTCGTAGCTCATGCTGTCAACGTCTAGCATCACATCTAGAAAATGATCAGCAGTCATGGTTTGCGAGAAAAATTCAAGTGTTATAAATTTATCAAAAAAAAATTGACAATTAGCTTTAATGTTGTAGATAATATTATCAAGAACTTTAAAATGGCATAAACTTTAGGTTATAAATATCAAATATCAAATATCAAAAGAAAGTACACACCTCATGGTTCAATCCATTTAGGGAATCCGTCACATCAACAGCTATCCTTGGCCTTCTGTTCCTGTAACCATTGTCCCATCCTCCAGCTGAGGTATGCGTTTGATATCCAGAAGAAAAACTCCCAAAAGGAAACTCTAGCTCGTTTGTAGATGAAGTACCACCATGCATGAAATTACTGTAACTTGGAGGAGCATTCCAGTACAAAGGAGATACTCCAGATTGGAAAACCTGTCCATTAGGATGGGAAACTTGAGGATGTTGAAAGGAAGAAACAGAATTTCTTCTGAGAAATGATTCGCGGTGGCAAGCGTTGATGTCAACAGAACTCGCTTGAGTCCCTTCAGCATAATTCTGACTTGTTTCATATCTCAGGCCATTAATATCTGTATTTTCATAGGATTCAATAAGAAACTCCAATAATGGGAAAACCCAAAGTTTATCTATATAATGACAAGTTAGCATATTTAGCTGCAATTTTACAAGATTATACGCTATTATCTTGTGATAACAAGGCCAAAAGTAACGATACAACTAATTCTATGTTAAAAATCATAGTTGGAAATATCAACCCTTTACTTAAAAGGGGTCGATTCAGATTATGCTTTATTTCTAATGGGTCAAACAGCAAAAAGAAAAGTTCAGGTTGAAAGTAACAGGAACTGAATTTTTAATGCATAAAACCTCTAAAATAAAATTATTCAGAGAACAAATATGAGTACTGAAATAATATAACTATCATATTTGACAATAATTATAGGGGGAAAAAGTGTTCCATCCTGAACTGTTCATTCAAGTATTTATCGTTTTGACTAGTGATCCCACACGCCATTTTCCACCTCTATTAATAATACGGGAAAAGTAACATTTATACCTGCTAACAGACCAAGCAGGTAACTGATAAGAATTTCCGTTGAAGCTCACAGTTGCATCTTTTTGTGTATCAGTATTTGCCAAAAAAGCAGCGCATGTTGATGATGTCTTATACACATGTGCCTAAACATGAAGAAAAAAGTTTATGTTAGTGAACGGACTACGACATTTTTAGTTGAAAAAGAGATCAAATAGGGATTATTCACCTCTACATTGTGAGTCTAACAAATAAATCAATGATTTTGCTTCAAATGAGACGGAGGAAGACCTTGAAGAGGACCCTATGGGTGTTTGGGTGCTTGTTACTGTAGGCTATATTTCAAATTCAGATTTTAACAGAACTGCGCCCCTCATTTGTAAGTTTGACAATATTATACATATTTATGATATTGTATGAAGTTGAGCGGTACCTGAGGGCAGTGACCAACACCAGGGAGTGCAACAAAATCTTCAACAGTTTGAAAATTTCCGTACGCTCTTCCAAGTTCAATGGGTTCCCAAGGATCTTTGTCACCCCACACTACCAACACAGGACACTGTATAAACATAACACCATCAGCTAAAATTTCTACGGGCATCGGGGAAAAAACATTAACGTTTGACCAAAGATGCAGTCAACCTTTACTTGAGGTAGTAGATCCTCGGGAAGGGGGCCATCCGAATAACAAATAAACTCAAGAAAGACATCAGCAGCCCCAGGCTGGAGCCCGGGTTTAAGGATTACATCAACTAGTTCGTCTGTCACTTGTGTAGTATCATGGTAACACTGTTTTATTAAAATGCATTCCGTTAAAACTTATTATGCATAAAGTATTATGTTGTTCAAATTCAATATATGACCTGACAAAGAATATTCTTGACCGATTCCCGTGTGGCAACGGTTTGAAAGAAGAATTTCCCCACTGGTGTATTCCTTAATAAGTTCTGGAAAGAACGAATCAAGGGTCTCCCAAACCACGGTTGTTTGGTTATGTGAAGCATACGAAGAGAAATATTCAAAAGCATGATCCCTTTACAGATACTTGGATCCGCTACTGCTGCTTGAAGACCAACAAGTCCTCCAATTGAGTTGCAAATAAAGAATGCTTCATCTTTAACTACGTCTTTACAAAAGTCGTTTATCTGAGAACCCCATGTTTCAAATGTGTAAAAAGGACTGTCCCCAAGCTCACGTGGATTCGGTTTGTCTGAGTAACCATAGCCAATAAGATCTATTGAATATACCCTGTGTGATTCTGCAAGAACTGGAATATTTTTCCGCCAATGATCACTGTAAAAAAAAAAGATAAGTTGGAACTACTACGAGATATAATACAAAGATATTAGAGTTACAATGCAGTTTATCAATACCTATATTACAAAAAATGAATGGTGATGGACCTGTTTGCTCCGAAACCATGAACTAAAACCAAAGCAGGGCCGTTGTTCCCAGCGTATTGGTATCGAATAGAATAGCCTTTCCAATTCCACATGCTACAGAACAAACAAAATTAACAGAAACAACCACGCCTCCCTATAAGATATCATATGTAATATTCATAAAAAAAAACACAAAATTAAAAACTAAATTAAAATTAATAAAACAACTAAAAACAAAAATGTAACAAAACTGTGTTAGAATCACTTGTGATTTTTATATAAATAATATATAGAAGATATACTTGAACCAGACTTTTACAATTATTTTTTAAACAACAAATTAAACACAAAACAAAGCTTAAATATTGAAAATTGAAGAAAACGACAGATTAAAAAATCATTAAATAAGAAATTGAACTAAATCGAAGATTAGAAAACACAGATAAAAATTTAAAATAAAAAATGAAACCTTACATATCGAAATGACGCTTCGTAATTAGCAACTGATGAAGAATTAGGCTTTGATTCCATTGAAACTCGAAAGAAATCGAAAGAATTAGGGTTTCGTTTAGAGGGTTTTAGGAAGAATTACAGAGTGTTATCGTAGAAGAGTGAGAGAGAGAAGGAAAGTGAGAGCGCGTGGACAAAAAATAAAATGACCATTATACCCCTCCGTATACTTTTAGTTAGATTTTATTAAACTCAACTTTTAATCTCAACCACTCATTTAATGCAATCTTGTGGTTAAAAACTGGATCCCTAGATCTCTAGGAAATTAGGGATCCCTTTTGAACCCCAATCTATATATATATATATATATATATAGAGGTGGGTTCATTTAGGAACCACCAATTATTTAGGAACCATTAGGAACCATTTTTAGGCAAGTTGGCAATTTTGTAATTAAGTCAAATCCCCAAATTTGAAATCAATTAAAACCTACTTTAAAATACTAATTAACTTTAAATTAACATATCTAGAGTATAACTAGGTTTTAGGAAAAACTAAATACACCATTAAAACAAGCATTTAATTATCTTTCCAACGAGCACCCACTTCATATACTTTTGACGACTTTTTTTTTTTTTTTTTTTTAGTGAGTTTCGGTATATACACTAGTGTATATACTAAATATTCACCAGTGTATATACTAATTCACCAAAAACACATCTAAACCATATACACTATACACTAGTGTATACACTATATTCACTAATGTATACGAATCTTTATATTAATTTCCTTTTAATTGTGAATACGCAATATACAAAAGTGAATATACAATATATATATATACACAAGTGAATATACAATATACACCAGAGAATACGCAATATACACAAGTGAATATACAATATACACCAGTGAATACCATGTATTCAATAGAGAATACATCTTATACATTAGTGAATATATTGTATACACTAGTGTATATTGTATAAATACACTAGTGTATAACTATACATTAGTGAATATAGTGTATACACTAGTATATAAATACACTACTGTAGTGTATAAATACACTAGTGTATAACTATACATTAGTGAATATAGTGTATACACTAGTGTATAGTATATATGGTTCAGATGTGTTTTTTGTGAATTAGTATATACACTGGTGAATATTTAGTATATACACTAGTGTATATACCGAAACTCACTCTAAAAAAAAAAAAAAAGTCGTCAAAAGTATATCAAGTGGGTGCTCGTTAGAAAGATAATTAAATGCTTGTTCTAATGGTGTATTTAGTTTTTCCTAAAACCTAGTTATACTCTAGATATGTTAATTTAAAGTTAATTATGATTTTAAAGTGGTTTTAATTGATTTCCAATTTGGCTCTCAATTTTGACTTAATTACAAAATTGTCACCTTGAGTTTAATTACAAAATTGCCACCTTGGTTCCTAATGGTTCCTAAATAATTACATGGTTCTTAAATGAAACCAACTCTATATATATATATATATATATATATATATATATATATATATATATATATATATATATATATATATATATAGGGACTGATTCATGCGAGAACTCTTATTTCTGCGAGAACTGCGAGAACTCTTAAAAAAAGTGTCAATTAACATGTAATTATGTTTATTGACATGTAAAAACTATTGAATGTTAAAAATCTAGTAAAACTATAAATGAAAAATTTTAAAAAATTGTTGAAATCACGCGTATTAAGAATTGTTCACATGTGAACGTTTTTTTTCAAAAAATGAGTTCATATATGAACGAAAAAATTTTCACGTCATTTTATAAGATTTTTTTTAGTTTTTTACGTTTATATTTACTTGATTATTAATCTCCAAAAGAGTGTGCATGTGAATGAACAAAGTGAAACGTGATTTAACACTTTTTGTGAGAGTTCTCGCAGTTCTCGCAAAAAAAAAAGTTCTCGCATGAACCATTCACTATATATATATATATATATATATATATATATATATATATATATATATATATATATATATATATATATATATATATATATATATATATACATATATATATATATATATATATATATATATTTCAGTTTTGATAGGTGAGGTATAGTGAGTATCGGTTATTGACAATTAATGTGTCTAGCTTACATTTTATTGAAATTACCTTTTTAAACTAATCATAGACTAAAAGGCCAATCACGTACGTTCTTTAGTATCACGTCATATAGCGAATACCCTACTTGTGTAGCAAAACGAGTAACTAAAAATTCTAGAAACCAAGTTTAAAGAATTAAAAGAAAATGTATAACCCAGAAAACAGAAACAACCATGTTACGGAATTAAATAAAGTCGATAAACAAATGATTATTTTGTTATGTAGTAATGTTCTAGATAAAGTGGTAATTAGGTTAAAAGATAGAAATAGATAAATTAAAATAATAAAAAGGTTTATATTGACAAAAATGGTGTTCCATAATCACACGTCTATCACATATTCCAATCTTTTAGGTTGACTTACGTAATCTATGTATTTAATCAGATTTTATTTGTTATTTACGAAAATATTTAATATTTAAACATACGGTTATCCAAGTAGAATATAAGACACTGTTAATCTCGCCTTTTTATGTACTTTAACGTCCTCTTAACTGTTGCTTTTCAATCAAAACACACTCTAATCTATGACAACTAAAAGAATATAATCCTTCAAGTATGGATATATTCGATATATACCCCTTAAACTTTCAACTAACTTCACACATGTCATTTTATCTGATTTTATTATACTTCTGATCCGATTTTATTATGTTTCTGGTTTTATTTGAACAAACTAAATATTATTTTATATCTAAACAAAAAACGAGATAAATTTGTTGAAGAAGAACTGATTTTAACAAATGACAACTAATGAAAAAACTATCTAAACAAAATCTTGAAAGATTAAGTCATAGTCTCGGAAGGGACAAAAATTTGAATATATGTGTGATGTAGTAAAGACAATGCCTTTAGAAACATGCTCATATATCTTTCTCAATTAGGAACATTCTTGATTAAGATAAGCGTCACCATTTTATTGAAGGTGTATTAAAGTTTGATAATGATGGTTAACTTAACATGCATCACTTCTTTTTCTTTTTCTTAATAAGGCCATTCATTAACATGCATCAGTTACTAGTTGCTACTTCATTATCACTTGATGTCTTATCCTATATTATCTGACTTACGTGTTCGAGTGCAATACATATCTTCTGCATGTATCTTGTTGCATATTGCATTTAGGAGTCGAGAAAAACAACATTTTTATTTGTTTTACTTTCATTATTTGATAAACTTTGACACTTATTATTATAAACCTTATATGGACCATTAAGTAATAATGATGAGTAAACTAAAACATGATTGTAGGTAAAATGAAATAAATGAAAAGTGAATAGATGTAAATGAAAAAAACAAAAAGTAGTGGACCAAAAAATAATTAAAGTATTGAAACAGAGTAGGTTCTATATAGACGAGGTAGAGCCATAGGACTCACCACAGACATGCACGTGACTTGGAAAAGGAGCTCTGTTGACTTTTATGATTCCTTACACTTTGACATTTTTACCTTTTAACCATTTTATGTTTAACAATACTTTTTTTAACCATATATTAAACAAACTCAAAATTACTAGTAAAAAAGGTTTTTTGAAAGTATGCCCATTTTAAAGAATGACATTTTAAAAATAATTATTAAAATTCTTATATAATTTGACGCTCGTAAACACATTAGAAAATCCGCAAATGCATAACACAAGAAGAAAAACAAGATTTAAACTTTTTATTTGCCGTGAATACAAGACACGAAAACGTACAATACGACGCAAATAAATACACAACAGTATGACATAACTCACACTATTAATTTCAAAAAATAAATTTTCTCAAAAATTATAACAAAATGTTAGAAATTGATAATTATTTTCGTTATATACAAAGAACCAATTTTTACTTTTTTCACCAATTTATCGAACTAACCTTTTTTTCTTTTTATCATATATACTACAATGGTTAACGAGTAAATAATGATGATAATAAATATGGTGATGTAGATATATTGTTTACTGAAAATCCACCAAACAAAGGAGTTGGAATAATAATGTAGACTGTAAATATACTTTGTGCCTAACTATTCAATTCTATTTTAGGTAGACTTTGAATCAAATTAAGTGACAACTTACTTCAAATATTACCTAAATAATACAAGTATGGAAATGGTTGTTTCAAGTCTTTGACAATTTAAAGTTTGAGCTCACATTAATTATTAATTAAGCAATAATTACCCTAGGGGTAGATATAGATTTAAAATTATTTACAAAATTCTTTACTATCCTGCCAAACTTTTACCTAACTATCTTTTAATGGAATTTAACCAAAACAAATCACATAAAAAACATAGGTGATGTGGCTTATTAGTAAAGAGCTCGGCGAGTTACTTAGGTGGTTAGTCGAGCTCTATAAGCTCAATTCGTCGAGCTCCCCACCTCTCTCACTTTCTTCTCTCTTTTTTTATGTCGTTTTACAAATATGTACAATAAACTTAAGGGTAAGAAAAGTTGAAAAACGTTACTTGTTTTCGAAAAACAAGCCCGTAACGCGTAAGTTTGATGTAACACGTAAGTTAGATGACCTAAAACAAACTTATCTTTTATTAAATTTGTAATAAAACTTATCTTTTATTAAATTTGTAATAGAAGACGTAATGTAATGGTATAAAGATATTAATAAGAATGAAAATAGGAAACAATGAAACCACTGCGGTAGGCAGGCCAGTGTTTGTGCCTCCCAATTTTTGCTAACCCCAATACCAACCCACTGACCACCCCCTTATCTTCTGCTATTTTTACTTTTAACCCTCTTTTTTTTTTCTTCCACAATATTTATTACTTACTTATTTCTTTAAATATTGAAATGTTTATTCATTAATTAATTTGCAATCATTAATAAGGTACTTACTATTTTAATGGTCTCAAGTTGTTAATGATTTCATGTTTAAAGATATCATTAACCTTGTGATTGAAAATAATGGCAAAATCAATTGTAGAAAATTAATAAAATATTCGAGTGATGGTGCGATGATAATAAATTTCGGTGAATAGTTTTTTTGATTGTATTTATTTTGTTATAAATAATTTTATAAACATTTAAAATTTCCGATTTAAAAACATTCAATTAGTTAGAAAATCTAAACATTACTTCATTTATCTAAAATTTTACACACTAAAATTTATTTTTTAAAATTTATTAAAAAAGGAATATTGAATTATTTCAAATTTTAAAGCGTATATGGTAAGTGTTTTATAAAATTATATTTGTACTATTTTAATAATTAATATGTTAAAAAGATAATTTAGTAATTTCACTATGGTTAAATTTCATCAATTTTACCCAAATGCTTTATAATGTAATTGTGTGGAATCCGAACTATTGTTTAAACATTTTAAATAAATATACGTCTCTAGTTATCCGTTAATGTTTGCTTTAGATACAAAATGCATAAGATTATTTGTTGTACAATTAAGTATAGACGTGCATATTAAAAACTTATTTAAAGTTTTAAATCTCTCGTATTAATTAAGTAACAAATAAGTTTAATTTGTGTTAAATAAATCATATTTTTATATTAATTAACTAACAATTAATATCCTTTTTATTTAAATTTTGTATTTACTAATCAAGGATATATTAGTAATTCAACTTACTTAAATTTTTAACTTTTAAGTAAAAAGTTAAAATGTTTAATAATATAGTATAGATATATATATATATATATGCATATACTAGGCTTTGGTAACGAGCAACGCTAACTGAACTACACGACGCGTTTTCAAGATAGTGTTTCAGAAATTAAAATGGTAAAGTCTGGTCTCTTTTGACTTAACTAACCTTTTATAATTCAAACATATATATTCAGAGCATAAGTATATAGCTTTAATATGTTCAATACTTGGTCGGCTTCTCAATGGCAAGTAAAAAGTGTGTAACAATGAAACAAACATATAATCACATGCTGTATATACCTTATTTCAACATTTATTAAAAGTTGTTTATGCAAGTAATTTATTTAATGGAAATAATTATTTTGCCAGTTTTTAATTCTATTTATTCTTTTACGTACAAAACAGCTCATACTAAATAAATGCATGCAATGTATTAACTTTTTTTTCTTCTTCTTTTAATTCAAAAGTATTTTAGAGTATAAATACTTATGTTATAACCAATGTATATAATTTTAATTTTGAGGTTAGAGTAACATATAATAAATAGTTAGTTTTGTTAGGTGAAACATATTATGTACTTTGGCTGTTATATTTTCTGTGGTCTTGTTTTTTTAAGGTACATTGTTGCTTTAAATAATCAACCAACTTTTATAAATTATTATCATTTTTCTTGTTGGGAGACCAATAAACAAAAAATAATACTACATCATTTAATAATTGTTACTTTATGTAATTAACATCTTGTACGTAAAATGACAACACATTTTAATTTTTGCATGCTTTATATAGTTTGTTTGTCATCTAATGCAAAGTTGAAAATTGTATAATGTTAAATTATAAATAATTACTTTAAAGTATTCTGTTATTTATGTGTGTATTTAGATAAAACAGCCAATTAAATGATAATAGATGTATCCCCACTTACATATTTAGAGCTCTTATTAAAGATTTGTCAGTAAAGATGTTAATTTCGTATCAACTTAAAGTGTATGACTCCATTCTAATAATCTCGATTCGGTTCATACACAACTAAGTAGTTTCGTGGAGAAATCGTCAATAGTTAGGTTGTTGAACCTATTAAATCATTGTTAATTTTTGTCGTTCATTATGATATATGTTATCAATTTTACATAGAAACAACTTAAGAGTTGTGGACGAAAAGTTGTAACCTTTATGTGGTTTAATTAGATATTTAGAGCATACACGTTTCGTTTGATGCAAATTTAAAAAACGACGAATTAGTATTATTTGAGAACTGTAAACTAATATGACATGTTTAATTGCATTAAGGTGTGACATCAATTTTAATTGTTATTACTTCTAATCCATTTTTGTCATTAATTAAAGTTTTCTTTTAAGAAAGATTTTATAGGTTATTTAAAAAAAATATATCCATTAAAAGAAAATTGTGGAAATTTGTTGAAAGATAAAAATAAATAAAATAAAAAGAGCATCTATAATTTGACAGTTGCTACATTGGGATCTGAAGACGTGGGACCCGTAAATCAAAAGGCAGAGATCTTGCAACCAGCTTCTTGTTTTATTAACAAAACTCATTTGTACAATTAATAATTACAAATTGTCCATAAACAAAACGAACAGAGTTTTACTTATTTCGTTAGTTTAACTTTAACCGGACGAACATTAACATATGTTATTGATAATAGTCAAATAAACAAAAAATGTGATTGTTTACGTTTTTTATAATAAATGAATGAAGATATTATAGTAGATAGTTGTTTCCATTAAATATTTTTATTATATAAAAAATCTTTAATATAATATAAAAGAGAGGCCTTAAATGCCACATGGCGAAGTAAGGACCCTTAGATGGGTTAACTTATTTGATTTCAACCGTTAGATCAAATTGATGATGTCATCAAACACTATTTTCATTTTAGTTGTCCCACATCGCTTCAGGTATGAAACTTTTTCATACTTCTAGCATATATATATCATATGCCTTTAGTTTTTCCTACTTTGTCCCACATCGCTTCATGTATGAAACTCTTTCAGACTTCTAGCTTATATATAGCATATGCCTTTGGATTAAAATATAGTTCGACGGTAATTTTCGGGTCAATCGGGTCAAACCCGAAACCCGACCCTATTTATGAATCGGGTGTTGCCTTAAATGCCACATGGCGAAGCAAAGACCCTTAGATGGGTTAACTTATTTGATTTCAACCGTTAGATCAAATTGATGATGTCATCAAACACTATTTTCATTTTACACCCTTTTACAAAACATAATTACATTATCTCTTTAATTTCAATCTCTACTTAAATAAAAACAAAATTCCAATTTACTTAAAAAAAATTCACTCAATTTGAACTATGATTTACATTATTTTTATTTAAAATCTCCTAATAAAAAATATTAAAACATGTATATAAACGTAAAAGTGTTTATGTTATTATAACTATAAACAACATGTGTATAAACGTAAAGGTATATATATATGTTATTATACGTATAACATTGTCTTTTTATAATAACCTAAAATCTACATAAACATAAAGTTTACAATTCAATTTTTATTTTTTCCGCGCTATCGCGGGACAATAATCTAGTAGTTATATATAAATCAAAAAAGTCAAAGTTTATAATATAGCTTTTATAAAATAGTTTATTTTTTAAATTAAATGCAACTAATTATATATATTATCTTTGATGGATGAGTGATGGGACAATGTATAATATTGTGAATTTTTTTAATATTGAGAAATTAATTTCTTGAAGAGTATTGAATAGACTAATCATTTGTTGATTTTATTTGAAATTTAATACGTAACGAGGACGGTTGATTAGATATTGATAATCAAGGACATGGCAAAGTATTAATTTCATTTACCTGTTTTTGATTATGAAATTCATGAAAGTTTAGTTTTAAGGCCATTTCCGATGTTCCAAACTGATGAAAAACCGAATGATGTAACGTATAAACGATCTAACAAATGATGTTACAATTGTTCGAGTTGCATTCGATAACTATAGCATGTTCATATCATTATTAACCGTTCATTGATATTACATGAAAGTGACAACACATTCTCGGTCCTCATATTTTATCAAGATTTTTTTGTAGGTCATTTACATTGACATCTATTGATATGATCGATGATAAATTATAGTCATTTGATTATATCAAATACTTCCTGATTCGTTTATACATAAATGATAAACATGTTATTTAGAAACGATACTTAGTTCGCAAGGTTTTGTTACAAAGTTTGTGATAGGAAGTTAGGAACACGTTATGCTTGATTTGCTTTGAACTCAATAGGATTTCTTTTTGAACACAAATTATTCCAAATATAACATTATTTCAATATATTATATTCTTATTATAAGATAGATATACCTTATATATAATTAGCTGAAACATGAATAAATCAAACAATAATGACTTTCAATGGATGATCATTATTGATGTTTATATAGTTCCAACCACACATTATTGGGCAAGTTTGGCGGAAGATCTTTTGGTTATGACACTAGGAACTAAGTCGATGTTACAGGGCCTAGAAATGTTATATCGGCCGTTTTTGTGTCAAATGTCATAATATTGTTAAAGCTTTATGCTCACAAAAGACCCGTATCACTTTATAATGCTACAAGTATTTTTTAGAAAGTGTTGTTAGCAACAAATTGTTAAAGTGGCAGACTTGTTTAGCATCATTCAAGTCATCAAAACTTGTTAACCACTGTCGTAAAACTATGCGGTGTAGTAAGTGATTTAGAGTGATGATGTGGAGTGATAGAGGTGATTTGTAGGAAAGAGAGTGTGATGATGTGGAGTGATAAAAATGGGTGGTGTGGTTGTGTGTAAGTGATGATGATGTGGAATGATTGAGGAAAGAGAGTGTAATTTTAAAAAGTTGTATATTTATAATTTTTTTTATATAAATGAAATTTAAAAACTTGTATTTTTATTAAAAAAAAACTCACACACACTACAATTTATTAAAAAACATATTACGATTAAACTAAAATACGTTAAAAAAATACAATTAAAAAAAAAAAACACTTCAATCTTCATCGTTGTTTCCTCGGGGGCGGTAATACCAGAGATGTTCGATCAAATCGGCTAACAGATTGTGATGGGTACCTTCGTCACGCATGTCACGTATGTTCTGTTGTTTCTCTTGAAAGCTAATCTGGACTTCTGGTTCGGTGGCATTCTCATCATAAGCTTGACAATACGCGAGACCCTTGTCTTCCAAAATCATGTTATGAAGAATTATAGCGGCGTACATCGCGTTTCTAATTTTTTCTAAACTCCAAGCTCTTGCGGGGGTTTTAATTATATGCCACCTTTTTTTCAACACTCCAAATGCCCGTTCGATGTCCTATCTTGAAGATTCCTGGGCTTTTTTAAAATGGTTACACTTCTCGTTTAATTCGTCTCTTTCCCTGAACGACTTTATTAACACCGGCCATTTTGGATAAATACCGTCAGCGAGGTAATACCCGTATTTGTAGGTTGTGTCGTTAACAATAAACGACTGATCGGGAGCCGTCCCATTCTCAATGTTGTTGAAAAGCGGTGACTGATCCAAGACGTTGATGTCATTATTCGCTCCAGCAACCCCAAAAAATGCATGCCATATCCACAAATCAGTAGAGGCCGTAGCCTCTAACATAATGGAAGGGTGAGCGTGATCACCCCTATGGTATTGACCATGCCAAGCCACAGAACAATTTTCCCACTCCCAATGCATACAATCCAAACTGCCTAGCATACCGGGAAAATTGTGTTTTTCATCATGAACCATCATAATCTGCTGTATGTCGCTCCAACTAGGACGGCGTAAATATCTCTTGCCGTATAAAGAAACCACACCTATTTCAGATATTATTACATTTGAAGTACAAATAAGTTTTAAAGTAAACTAATTAAAAATGTAAAAGTTAAAAATTTACCTTCGCAAAAGTAGGCAAGAGAGTCACGTGAAATTCTTTCGGACATTTTTAAATACTCGTCCCACATGTCACTACAAGTGCCAAAAGCAAGTTGTCGTATGGCGGAGGTGCATTTCTGAATCGGTGTAAACCCAGCCCTTCTTCTACAATCAAATTTTTGCCTAAAATACTCAAAATTGTTTTCAAAATCGTGGCATATCCTGAGAAACAACTCCCTCCTCATTCGAAAACGACGGGTAAATTGTTCGTCGTTGTAGGTGCAACCCGGAGAAAAGTAAGATTCCATTAGTAGTGTGTTAGCTTCTTCACGGTTACGTTCTATAGCGGTTCTTCTTCTGGTGATTGGTCTTTCGATGTATTGTGATGCATAGTTAACAACGGCCGTAATCGTTTCGGCTACAATTGCATCGTCATCCGAACTTGACGAACTTGACATTTTATAAAATTTGTATGTGTTTTTTGTGTGTTTTTTAGTGTTTGTATATATTTTGTGTGTGTTTGAGTATGTTTGAGTATTTGTATATATATGCACTTGGTTTATAAAATTATGGCCGTTGCACCAAGCAAATTCGACCGTTGCCTTCTCCCTTTCCTCCCACCACGGCGTTATTCTGCACACGCCGTGGCTGGATTTTTGTCGATAACGCCCCCACCGGAGTGGGGGGTGGCGTGGTGGGGCGTTATAGAGCTGAGGTGGCGGCGTTATTGAGGTGGTTCACGCCTCACACCGCATAGTCTAACGGTTTTGGTTATAAATACTTAGATGTTTCTTTTATTTCTTGACATATAACTGTTTATTTGATATCCTAAGATTTTATAGAAAAAATAATTTGGTGTAATTTTTAAAAATATTAAAAAGAAAAGAAAAATACTGGGGTGATTGCTAGGTACAATTGGACTCTATATTTTAAAGCCTCACGTTATGCTCTCCTGTAACACCTTCATGACTGGCCGGCCGACCACGTTATAGGCGGCGTCATGGCGGCTGCGTTACATACGCAATGCGTGTTGTGACAAAAAAAAATTTATTTTATTTTTTTATTTTTACCTTTTGTAACGTTAAAGTTAAATTTTTTTTTTTTAAATAATTTTTAAAAACTATCCGTTTATAGCCGTTAAACTACAAATCATACACTAAATCATATTCTTCTCTCTAAAATTCAAATAAACACCACAAAAATGTCGCAACGCAACGATTATTCGTCATCCGATTCGAACTCGGCTTCCTCCTCGGGCTTCGCAAATTTCAAAGACAACGTGGTGGCTTCACTTCACTACTCTTTGAAAACCCCACATGCAACCTCCACCCCATCAACAAGACATGAACGAATGGGAACAATTTCAGTTTTGACAATAACAACAACAACAATCATCTCAAACACAATCATTCCAACAACCACAAACACAATCATTCCAATTGTCTCAATCGTTCTAACTACAACAAGTAGAACCTAGCATATCTCGTAAGATAAAAGATAAAGGAAAGAAAAAAAAACGGTTGTGGAAGTCAAAGCCCCACCATCGAAGATTCAGTGGTCAAAAGTGCAAGAACAATGTTTGTCGGAGAATTGGGTTCATGTATCCGAGTGTAGGAAAAAAGGTAACACACAAAGCGAACCAACTTTTTGGTATCGTGTACTTGGTCATTTCAACGAAGGTTTGCCGAAACTGTTTACAAAAAACCAACTAACGGGGAAATGGAGGGCTATGAGCCAAGCTTTGCGGTCTTTCATAGCATGTCATGACCGTGCCGAATGAGATCGATCAAGTGGTGAGGATAACAAAGCAGTTTGCACAACATCATTAACAATGTACGAAGCCGAGGTCGGACGCTCATTTCGTCATCATAGTGCGTGAGAGGTTTTGCATAAATCACCAAAGTTTATAAATCCTAAAGTCGTTGACGAAGCGGTAGACCTCGACGAAGACGGTAACAAAGAAGAACCGGAGCTCTTTGGTCATGATGAAATCCCAAGACCTTTAGGGAACCCACGAGCACCTAAAGTCGCACGGTCCTCCTCGTCTTTTGATGTATCTTCAAAGCGTGACGAGTTTAACGACTGCGTTGTTAAAGAATTTTGCGAGCTTAGGATCGCTAAAACAATGGAGATCTAAGACAAACGCCGTTTTCGAAAAATGAAATTTCTCCGTAATCCTAAACATGATATGGAACTGGAGGATCGGACCGAAGTCGAAAGTATTAAGGCCGAAATACGCGCTGAAATTTGCGGCTAAACGTAACATTTAGTTTTAGGTCGAAATAAGTAGTTTGTTTTTAATTATTGTAAACGTTTTCTAAGTATTATTGTATCGTCTTTTTATTTTTAATATTAGTATAAATTTATTTTTATTGTTAATGTATTTTTATTATTATTAAAAATAATATAATAAAAAGAAAAAAATAAAAAATAAAAAAATTTATACGATAAATTATAGTGACATAACAATAACACAAAACTTTTTGATATTGAACGCTCTTATCATATTATTTTGACACCTTTGTTGCTCCTAGTTTTATTATTTGTAGTTATATATAATTCCAATTTCCATTTCATGATTACAATCTCAACTCCAATCTTTCTTCTCTTTTTCCTCCATTATCATCTTCAAAAATGGGCACCGGATGGCGACGAGCTTTTTGCACAACTATTCCTCGAAACTCTTCCGATTCACCAGTTCTCGGAGACGTCCAACAAAACACCCCTAAATCCACCACCACCGGAAAACTCAGTTTCTTCAAATCATCATCTTCCTCTGCTTCTAATCCTTCTACACCTCGGTTGCAATCTAAGTGGAGTTTACGTTCTAACAACAATGATAATGATAATGCTTCTACTCCTCGATTACGTTTACGACCTAAAATCAACAAAAAAAATGATAATAATGACTCTGTGATTGATAATCTCAATATTACTCCTAGATTGAGATGTAAAACTAAAACTAAAGTATCCGTCCTCGGTTCGAATCCTTCGTCTCCGAGATCTCCTTTCTCGATATTCAAAAGCTCATTAGGCTTTTCAAGAGTAAGTTTGTTTAACCTTTTCTATTTTTGTTTATTTATGTTGTTGATTCTGATTATTTGAAATGTGTGCAGAGTAACTGTGGATTGTGTATGCAAAGTGTGAAATCTGGACATAAAACTGCTATTTTCACTGCCGAATGCTCACACACTTTTCATTTTCCGTGTATTTCGGAACATGTCAAAACGGAAAACGCACTTGTATGTCCTATTTGTAAAACTATTTGGAAAGATGCTTCGTTTTTAGCTATTCAATCTAACGATTTCGACGATAATCGATACCAGAATTCGATTAGTACGCCGAAATCGAATCAAAGTTTTACTGGATCTCAATCTCAAGAGAATTTTATTAAATTGAAACCGTATGATGATGACGAACCACTTCAAACACCGCGTGCCGGTACCGGTATTGTTCCGATACCGGAAGCGGTGAATGAAGATATTGATTGTGATGAAGAGTTTAAAGGATTTTTCGCGAATCCGATTGTTTCGTCCTCAGCTGATGAATTCAGACGAGATTTGAAGAATGTGGAGGTTATGTTAATGTCGGAAGTTGCTGTGATTTCTTCAAATCAAACACATGAGACGTATGCAGTTGTTTTGAAAGTAAAAGCTCCACCTCCGTCCTCTCAACCGCGCCTAAATCAATCGAGACGAGCGCCGATTGATTTAGTCGCGGTGCTCGACGTGAGTGCAAGTATGGGTGGAGCTAAGCTGCAAATGCTGAAACGAGCTATGAGATTAGTTATATCATCTCTTAGCTCGGCTGATCGTCTTTCTATAATAGCCTTTTCCGCTTCTCCGAAAAGGTTATTACCTTTAAGAAGAATGAATCCTAGAGGTCAACGCTCGGCTCGGCGTATTATTGACCAGCTGGCTGTTAGCCGAGGTACTTGCGCCGGTGAAGCTTTGAAAAAAGCTACAAAAGTGCTTGAGGACCGCCGCGAAAGAAACCCGGTCGCTAGTATTATTTTGTTATCCGACGGTCATGAAGAGGGATTAAACGAAAAAAATAATAGTAATTCGAATCAACGGCAACCGTCGAGCCACGTGTCGTCGACACGGTTTGCTCATGTTGAAATACCGGTTCATACTTTGGAGAAAACCGGATCGGGTGGTTATAGTAATAAAACGCATAACCCCGACCCGGAGGAAAATGCGTTTACTAAATGTGTTGGTGGTTTGTTAAGTGTAGTAGCTCAGGATTTAAAAATTCAGCTCGGTGTAGCTCCCGGTTCGGACCCGGCTGAGATTACCGCGGTTTATTCATGTAACGGTAAACCGATGGTGTTAAATTGCGGTTCAGTTCGGTTTGGGGATCTATACGCCGAGGAGGAAAGGGAGGTACTCGTTGAAATTAGGGTCCTTAAGTCAAACACGGGGTCTCACCATGTCTTATCGGCTCGATGTTGTTATAACGACCCGGCTACACAAGAAGTAATCTACGGTGGAGAAAAGGCGTTGCTAGTACCACGAGCTCAAACCGTTCGATCATCTAATTCACCAAAGATCGAACGGTTAAGAAACTTGTTTATCGCTACAAGAGCGGTGGCCGAGTCACGTCTTTTAGTAGAATACAATAAGCTAACCACGGCTCATCATTTATTATCCTCGGCTCGGGGTTTGTTAATGCAGTCGAGTGCAGCTGAAGAGTTTGTAAAAGGGCTGGAATCTGAGCTAGTTGATGTACAATGGAGAGTACAATATCAACAGCATATGGTACAACAAGGTGGTAATGTGATGGTGGATGAAAATGGGGAGCCGTTAACCCCGACGTCGGCTTGGAGAGCGGCTGAGAAGCTGGCTAAAGTTGCGGTGATGAAGAAGTCGATGAATAGAGTTAGCGATTTGCACGGCTTTGAAAATGCTAGGTTTTAGTTTTTTGTTTATTTTTAGAATATGTTGTTTTTTAAATAAAAAAAGAAAAGAAAAAGGAAAATTGTTAATGAAGGAATACTGAATATATTAATGTAGTAAAAATACTATGGAATCAAATGGGAGGTATGGCTCACGTGGAAGCACGTGAAGGAGAGTGAATTTGTATGATTATTGGTTAAACTTGATTTGATAGTGTGTTAATTAAGTTATGAAATACAAGATTATTGGCCTAGGTATTAACCTTTGTTACGATGGTTTCGACAATTGAAAATCATTGTTGGCTCGAGAATGTGGAATACGAGAGTATTTCTCACCTAATAAACGTTAAGACATGTTAAGACATTGACAAAATAACCTTTCAGACATTGACACTCGACACAAGTTTAACTATATGCATCAAGTCATAAAATATGTAATACAGACCATTCTATGTAATGTAAAGGTTTGGTAAAATGACATCAAAACTTACTGGTTGCTTGGTTTAGTTTATGTCACGGGCTTATAGATTTATTTGTTTCGGCTTATCTTTCATACTGTAACTTATTTTTCGGGCTTGGTAGTGGGATAGGAAAATAGCGAGGACTGAATTTTCACTTTTTCTTGAATTCGTAGCTCTTTCTCTTTTTATCTTTGATCTTATTTCCGTTCAAAAAGAGAGGAAATGTCAAAATAGTAACCACACATGTTGTGGTTATTGAACATATCATTATTTTGAAGTCATAATAGTTATAGATGAATCCTGAAAAAACGCGTTATAAAACATAAAGAAACGAAGTGAAAATAAGCTAGCTCAAAAGCTACAACAAACAGCCGAAGTCATTAATAATGAACATTTCCATGACATTTATGTTGAAGAAATTGCATAGAAAGATGATAGTCCTAGTTATTGATATATAAGGTGTATTCTTGGCAAATTGGGAAGGTAGCAACATGTGTTTTGGAATGTGTTTGTGTTAAGAAATGGGCCTACAGAAATGGATGGGTAATGGTCAACAAATGGTACATTGCTGCAGATGGAAGAGGGGCATTTATGTAATTCATGTGACTTCCTGTCACTCCACGTTTCATTATGTACAAACACATAAGTTTCAAAAGATGTAACAAATGACACGTAGCAAATTCATTTTTTTATTGGTTTTAGAGGTGAAAATTACTTGGCCCAACCCATGTAAAAGTATAGCCCAATAGGAAAAAGTGAAGCATACCCAACAGATGCTACATGTAAGAGTATAATCATTTTAGGCCCCTGCGGAAATAAAGGTTAGTGACTTTATTTGAACTTAAGTGTAGGCGTGTTAGCGGATTCCGGGTTATTAGAACAAATCCAAGTACACTAACATTAGACTCTAGTATGTACATATATTAGGAGGTTTTGTTAATAGTGCAAAGATACAGATTCACTAACATTGCTTGGTTTGTCTCTCTTCTTTTCATCATCATCCTCTTCGTGTTGTAAAAGTACCGATTATGAGCATACATACATGTTACAGATTATCAATGACCGGAAAAGTGAATTTCAAACAATGATTTTCTACATAGTTGCATACATGTAGAAAACACAAGTTCATACATAAGCACAATAAGAAATAATAATCAATGAGAAAATCATATATTTATATTCATCAAATCAGTAAAAATGTAATTACAAGGATGAACAATATTTCATGAATAAACACACTTGGGAGACATTCCTCAGTATAAGTAGTACCAGATTAACTATCTGAATGACAATACGAGGAAATTTCCTCTTATTCGGAAAAACAAGTGTGTTAAACAAAAAAGAATCGATATATAAACCTTACCTTTGTTGTTCAACTTTAGCTCGAATCTTTTCTTCCAAAACAGACATTTCTGTCTCAAGACTAAACATTCTGTTGAGAGCATGCATATTCTCGAGTGTTTCATCCAAAGTCCGATCATCACTTCCATCATATCTCAAATGCTGCAATGGACCATGAAGAAGCTTGTTGACTATACCGCGACTGAGAACTTCTACGGCTTTTCTTGTATTGTTGTTTACATTATCGCCCATTTTCAACAAGCATTTCTCTAAGTCACTTGTTCTGATACTTTCAGCATAAGCCCTTAGTTTCCTAATAGTAGGAACGGTTTCTAGAGAATCTCTCCATGCTTCAAATAGTTTTAATTCTTCATCAATAATCGTTTGTGCTTCCATGGCTTTTCTAAGCCTGTCTTCTCGGTTAGCAGCCACAACTTCTTTCAAATCATCCACATTGTACGCTTTTGTAGTCTCGAGACCTTTAACACAAGAACCCACGTTTCTAGGAACTGAAATATCAATAAAAAGACGTTTTCCACCAACATCAGCGCTCACGGGAGGAAGATCAACCACATGTTCCTTCAAAAACAAAGGAGTTTCAGAAGAAGTGCTAGTGAAAATCACATCGGCTTCACCAGCACAAGTCATCATATCATGAACCGGTTTGTATATGATCTCCATATCCTTAAACTCCTCACGCAGGGCATCAACCTTTTCTACAGACCTATTCACAACCACAATTTTTGTGCATCCTTTTGACAGCAAGTGTTTTATCACCAACTTTCCCATTTTGCCTGCTCCTATGAGCAAAACTCTAGCAGTAGAATGGGCGGAATGAGGAAGCTTCATCAATGCTAATTCCACTGCAGCTGAACTCACGGAAACCGCACCTTCTGCAATCTTTGTCTCTGTTCTGACCCGTTTCCCAACCATGATAGCGTGTTTGAACAACCCACTAATGTTCCTTCCATAGCCCGCAACCCCTTGACTGACTTTAGCAACTTGTTTGACTTGAGCGAGAATTTGGCCTTCTCCAAGAACCAAAGAGTCAAGTCCTGCGGACACTTCAAACAGGTGGCGTGTTGCGTCTTTGTTATATAGAAGGAAACGATGCTCAGAAATCTCAGAAATGGGGATTCCACCAGTCTGTAGTTCAGATACAAACGTTGTAATCAGTTTACATTTTGATACATAAATAATATATTACAGAAGAATAAGAATATTCATTAAACATATTTGTGGGTGGTGTCTGGATTAAAGTAATTATCTGACTATAAAGATCTCAAGTTGCAACAACCGGTTTGTAGTATCTTATTATTTAAGGCTCAAATAATAAGTTTCAAATAGTTCCTGTTATCTAATGACTGGAAAGTACCTTTGACATCCATTCAGTAACTTCTTTAACTCCTCTATGTTGAGACAAAGCAAGAACGTAGATTTCCATTCGATTACAGGTACAAATAACAGCGGCTTCCTCAATGTGGTTTAAAGCACAAAGCTCCTTAATTGCTCTTGGCCACTCTGCTTCAGGAATTGCAAGTTTTTCCCTCATTTCTACTGGACAGGTGTGGATACTCAGCCCAATTACCATAATACTACTCTTTTCCTTTGTATACCCTAATTACACCATAACCAAAAAACATTCATAAATATATTTTAATAGAAATATAAATCACATGTCTTAGCAATCCTCAAAGCTATAACACTCTATGTAAGGAATCAATAATAGGTCGCGGAATAACAAATTATTGATCAAACTAACAGAATTTAGAACAAGGAATTCAACGATTGAAGATCTTATTTTCAAAGCCTTAAACGGCGGGAAAGTTTGTTACAGAGTAAATAAATGATTCATAAAACCCACACTTTCTGCACTGCTCTCACCACTGTTTATAGGCTAAGCTAACTAACTATTACTTCGGGTGAACTAATAATTAGATGATCAATTAACTTTAGTTCTGGTGAACTTGAACTTAACTATTACCCGACTTAAAGTCTTGGTGATATTATTATCTAAGATTTAGTTGGGGTGATGAACAATGTTCACCCGAACTAAATCACTAACACTATACAAAGTAATTAAGATATTTGGAAGCTTCAACATCAATCTTGTATGCTCCAACAATAAATAAAAAAAGAAAGAAAGAAAGTTACTGTCAGCTGCGGAGGTTTTGAGCTGTTCAAGAGCAGACAGACTGGAAGCATTTGGTCCTGCTGATGAAACAGCAGCAGCAGCAGCAGCTTCAGAAGAAGGTGATGATTGACACTTAATGTTTGATCTATAAAAATGTGAAATCGGAGAAGAAGAAGAATGGCTGAGAAAGAGTGTTTCAAGTTTTGCACCACCAAAACTACATGAAACAGCCATTTCTGTCTTCCTTTCTTTCTTTCTTTATTATAAATCAAGTAATCATGAAATGAAGAATTTTGGAGATGAAATATAAGGCTATCAAGATTTCACTCAATTCTGATTGGTTCATTCTCTCCACGTTTTATCCACACTTCATATCTCTCGATTCGCATCAAACTGGACCTACAAAATAATAGCTTTAATTAGGATTTTTCTATCTTTTTTTTCTAAACATAACTTTGTAACTAGGTTTACAAGAACTTTTAAAATAATTGTAAAACATTTCAAAACTCTTATTTATTATGGTTCAACTTATTTGTCACAAGTCCAGCTTTTTGGCTTTGTTTATGGTTTATAGCTTATTATGATTTAAAAGTGAGAAAGAAAATGATTTGTGAAAAAGGCTAAAAACTGATTTTGTGAAAAATAAGCAAAAGCAAATAATTAGTAAGCTCGAAATTAAGCTAAAACAAACATCCAAAAAACTATAACTATTAACTTTCTTTCCGGACAACATATATCTTCTAAGATAGATGCTAACGGCAACGAACATCAATGGTATCACCTTGGTCGGTTGTCGTAATTTTCAAATCAATTTTTTCTTTTGACAATTATTGTTATTATGTTTTAAATATACAAATTAAATAATATGCACATTTTATAAATCTTAACTGACTGACCATCGTTGGTACATTCAGTCAGTTTTGATTTTTATTGATGCAAAGTGGTTAAATAACTAGTTTGTTTTCAGTCACGGATAAGAGGATTCTAATATTGTTAGACTGAAAACATGTTGCGTTATATGAAAATTATCATTTATCTTTACATTATAAAAGAAACTTATAGATTTTTTTTAACTACTTATGCAACGAATCGTGTGGTATGTGATGTCGAAATTTTAGAAATTAAAAAAGAATATCATGTATAATAAATTGAAAGAAAAATATGGAAAACAGAAAATGACAAGTTTATGTATGATGATAAGAAGAAAAAGATGGGGTTGTAATGAAGTTGTGATAGGGATTTACTCCACCACTATTTTTCTTGCTAAAACTCGTGGCAAAAACAAGCACTCTTAATTCAATTTGTGGCACATTTATTTTCCATTTCATTTTTATCATAACTTAAACATTTCATTTATATATTTTGTTTTGCATACTAAAAATCTTATCATTGTTGATTTAACATCGTTTTTTCAAATATCTAATCAAAAGTAACACTCTGTTCGAGCAACGATTGTCAAACACGAAGATTAGGTAAAGTCAACCTTAGATCTCCTGTGATGATCACAGTGCAAATCCAACAAGTTCTTGACGAACCTAGGGTGATCAAGGTTGAAGATGAAAGCAAGAGTGTATGAACTCTGTGTTTAAGCTTTAGTGTGTGTGTTTAGATAAGATGAAAAAAGTGCTGGCGCTGATGATTTGGACCATGTATTTATAAGGCCAGTGTCAAGTATATGGAACGTTGATCCATTAATGATGCTCATGAATACTTGAACGGTCTTAATCATTAATCACCAGTATATGTAACGCCCTTACTATTATGACGACAATAAAGCAGTCACAGACGCTGACAACTTGGACAGGCGGTGACAGCTTGACAGGCGGTGGTGACTTGACAGGCGCTGACATAGCTTGATTTGACAGGCGCTGACATAGCTTGACTTTGACAGGCGCTGACATAGCTTGACTTTGACAGGCGCTGACATAGTTTGACTTTGACAGGCGCTGACATAGCTTGACTTTGACAGGCGCTGACATAGCTTGACTTTGACAGGCGCTGACAGCTTCACAGCCGCGGACAGCTTGACAGCCGCTGACAGCTTGACAGTCGTGGACAGCTTGACAGCCGTGGACAGCTTGACAGCCGCGGACAGCTTGAAAGCCGCTGACAGGTTGACAGCCGCTGACAACTTGACAGCCTGACTGGGCTTGGTTCCTTACTAACCTCATCATGCCCCCGAGTTAGGATTTGCCACAATCAACGATTTGCAAGTCGTAACTATCTTTCGTAAGTTTGTTTTTTTTTTTTTTTACCCGTGATAATGGTGACTGCCGGTGGTGACCGGGGCAGTGACCGGCTGTAACTGCCATGACACCGGCAGCTGTGACCGGAGGAGGGTGACGCCGTCAAGAGCGGATTGCGGCACTTTGACCGGCGGTGTGGGCATGTGCCAGCTGCCACCTTTGAACTGTGACCGGCGGTTTCCTTTGACTACCATGACCGGCGGTTTTCTTTGTCGTGGCTAGCCTTATACGGCGGCTGTCTTTGGTTGTGGCTACCCTTATACCGGCGGCTAGCCTTATACCGGCGGCTAGCCTTAGCCAGTATCCTCCAAACCGTCGGTCAGCTGGTGGGTATTAGACCGGCGGTATTGGACCGGCGGCGTTGAGTCAAGCCGGCTAGCTAGGGTTTGATCGCCTAGCCTTTGGTCGGGTACCTTGACCGGCGGTGATTCAAGCAGACGAGTGAACCAAGTCGGCGAGTTAACCGGCGGTAGCTAGGGTTTGATCGCCTAGCCCTTGGCCGGGGACCTTGACCGGCGGTTTTAAATGACCGCGGAGCGTTTGATCGCCACCATTGACCGGCTGTTGACTAGCAAACTATTTTACACGCTTTAATTAACTGTTTTCTAACTGTAATTGTATGTCTTGCTGCAGGTTTAATTGGTTGCTCGTTACCTTAGAGGTACGTATTTGCGTCTCCATTGCTTTGTTTTGTTTACACATGTAGGTAGTAATAGCTTATATATCTTGTTATTTATTAGGCATGGCGTTGTCTAGGCGTAGCCTTGCCTTGTGTGACATTGTCTAGCTTTGAAAAATAATGTTTTATTGGATGATCAAGCCAATAACACATTTTTGTTTTTTATCTTTTTATTATGGATGTTGTGTCCATGACACCGTCTTGGGTGTGCATGACAGTGTGTATATTTGGTTGTGCGTATGACACTTTCTTGAGGTCCCATGGTTCCTTTACATGCCAATGACATAGGTAGATGTTGGTATCTTTGATGTATGCTTCATATTGTGCCTGTGACACTGTGCCAATGACACTTTTGTTGGTTAACCTTTACTTTGTTTACTCGCGAGGATTGTCGCTTCCCAGTGAGAAGTGCTTATCTTTTATCAAGTAGATTAAAAGACGAATATGATTGTATGTTATTTGGCCAGACGAGGTTGTCTTTCTTGGCTTCGTACATGTTGTATTGAACTATGTTCTTAGTTGTGTACGGGCGCATGCGTGTTCAAGTTGTAACATTGTACATAATGAAAGTGCATGGTTGGCTTTAGACTGAGATGTCTATTGTGGCCTTATGCTTTTTGTATTGAATCCTTACTTCAATATTTATTTGTTTATGCAAATACCATAGAAAAATGATATTGTGCGATAATATTGGGATACAAGATCAGACCAAATGCTATTATTGCTAGTTTCATACATGACCATGACATTCCATGTGCTTGGAAACATTTATTGAAAACATAAAGGAAAAAATGACAGTAAAGACTATTGCACCTTGATAGGTCAGTTCATATTGGCTCCCTCGTGTATCATGAAGACATGGCCATCAGGTGGTCCGGGGTGTTCTGTGTCTTCCTCCTTCTTTTGCCAGGCATAATTCTTCTTAGGTGGAGTTTTATTTGCTTGCTGCTTAGCGCCAAGGACAAGGTGTTCTAGCTTGCCTTCTTCCAAAGCCCGCCTGATTTCCCTTTTGAGCTCTCTACAAACATTTGTGTTGTGTCCATGGTCTTCATGTAATCACAGTATTTATTCATGTTTTTCGTACCTGACCTATGCTCCATCTGGGGTGGAGGTGTGAAGGTAGCGCACACCTGCTCTGTTATCAAGATTTCTTTTGGTGTTTTGCTAAGAGCAGGCTCAGACGCATGTTTATCGTATGGGCCAAACCTCCTATTGCTCCTTTCATCTCGTCGAGTGTCGGTCCATGACTTGCCGCCTACCTCTCTTGTCAGGGAGACAGTTTCCTTTGACCTTAGATAGTCATATGCCCTGTCTGTGGCTTCTTTGAAAGTAATTGGAGTTCTCTTGATTAACTTTTCTTGCAGTTGTCCTGGAAGTAGGGAAAGAGTAAAGCCATAAATTTGTTGACTCTCTGGTAACATGGCGATCTTCTGGCATTCTTGTGTGTATCGCTGGATAAAGTCACGCAACCCCTATCCTTCTTTTTGTCGTATCAAATGAGCCTCTATATGAGTTCTATGTTGCTTCTTTTGTTGTACAAATTGAGTCACAAACTTGGCTTTTAGATCTGTGAAATCTTGAATACTCCTCTCAGGCAAGTCAGCAAACCAATCACGAGCGAAACCTTGTAATGTTCCAGGGAACATGTGGCAAGCGACTGGGTCTAACCATTTCTCCGTCATAATAGCCTGTTCAAACAGAGCAAGGTGGTCGTCTGGATCTCGAGTACCGTCGTAAGTACCAACAACGGACGGGACTTTTTGCTTATCTGGGAGTGGGAATTTGGCAACCCAGTCACAGAACTTTGAAGTAACCACTGACAAAGGCATATTGGCTGCACGGGGTGGAACTGCTGCTGTCACTAAGGTTTGCAACACTCTGAGCATGTCGTTAGATGTGTCATGTGGTAGAGGTGTTGGCGGGGTGTGTGTGCTTGGTTGCCTTAGCCGCTCCAGGAGTTGTGACAACGGATCCACTGGTTGTACGGGCGCTGGCTGAGGCGTTGGGCGCAATGCCTCCACTAATTGTGACAACAGATCTGACGAAGCAGGTGGTGGTGGGGGTGGTGGTGGCTGAGTGCTCTGAGCCAACCTTCTAAGCAGTTCCACAATGGGATCCTCCCGAACCCCTTGACTAGCGGTCTAAGGAAAGTTTGAAACAGGTTGTCTGACCTGATCCGTGCCATCCTCCTGAGAGCTTGTCCCGTGGGACAAAAGAGGCTGAAATGGAGGGATGTTTGTCGTTGGCGGTGGTGAGGTAAACAGACTTGTTCCAGCCAGCCTTGTGGAAAAAAGGGGACTTGTTAAAGAGGGATACCCTCGTGTCGACCTTAGATCCGACACCGTCCACTCAGAATCGACGTATGATTCTGGAATTGTGGTACGAACAGGTGATGGAGGAAAAGCAGGGGGTGAAGTCATCACCGTTTCCGGTGCAGTGGTAGTCACGGTAGTGGTTATTTCTGGCGCTGAAGAAATGACCTGCGATGAATTTGTTGCCCCCATGGAAACGGTTGATTACGGAGAAAAGAAAAAACAAAAGGAATTGGGAAAAGTGAAACGCCGTTAAAAAACGTGTCCCACGGATGGCGCCAATGTTCGAGCAACGATTGTCAAACACGAAGATTAGGTGAAGTCAACCTTAGATCTCCTGTGATGATCACAGTGCAAACCCAACAAGTTCTTGACGAACCTAGGGTGATCAAGGTTGAAGATGAAAGCAAGAGTGTATGAACTCTGTGTTTAAGCTTTAGTGTGTGTGTTTAGATAAGATGAAAAAAGTGCTGGCGCTGATGATTTGGACCATGAATTTATAAGGCCAGTGTCAAGTATATGGAACGTTGATCCATTAATGATGCTCATGAATACTTGAACGGTCTTAATCATTAATCACCAGTATATGTAACGCCCTTATTATTATGACGACAATAAAGAAGTCACAGACGCTGACAACTTGGACAGGCGGTGACAGCTTGACAGGCGGTGGTGACTTGACAGGCGCTGACATAGCTTGATTTGACAGGCGCTTACATAGCTTGACTTTGACAGGCGCTGACATAGCTTGATTTTGACAGGCGCTGACATAGCTTGACTTTGACAGACGCTGACAGCTTGACAGGCGCGGACAGCTTGACATCCGTGGACAGCTTGACAGCCGCGGACAGCTTGACAGCCGCTGACAGTTTGACAGCCGTGGACAGCTTGACAGCCGCGGACAGCTTGAAAGCCGCTGACAGGTTGACAGCCGCTGACAACTTGACAGCCTGACTGGGCTTGGTTCCTTACTAACCTCATCACACTCCAAGAGTGATTTACCCGATTCGATATTTTGAAAGTAGAAAAAAAAGTTTATATAATACTACAACATGACTGTTTAGCTTTACTTTTAATAAACTTTGAATCTTAATATATACTTTTACAACAAATTTCATGATGTGATACATAACATGATATAACTATCATCCGATACAATCCACCATTTTGATAACTTTATTCGATTATACAAGTATGGAGACCTAGAAAGGTCAATCTTGTATCGGATAAAAAAAAACATAAGGTATCTAAAATGGGAATTTGTAGAAACAATCAAAGCTCATGGTTTCGATAACATAAACATTCATAAGGTACCTTAAAAGATCCGACATTCTTGCCTTTATGTCTTAGAATATGGTTGAGAAATCCAATGAACTCAAACATAAACATTGATATAAATTTCCAGATTGTCTTTGTTTGATTACATCCCATAAACATTAGCATGTCTTTTAAGACATATTTGCACAACTTGGAGCATTTTATTTATCATGTAAACGCTACTTGATGTCAAAAATACGATAGGTTTTAAGTTAGATTTACGTCAGTATTTGTTTGATTTTTGTATTTTATTTTATGTTGTAGCTATTAGAATATAAATGTGTTTGAACCGACTCAAATAATGTCTAGAACATTATAAATTTGATATAACTTGTTATTCTTAAAAAGAAAAATACCTCTTTATTTAATTATTCTAAATAGTCTATATTTGTTACAAGTTAAGTATAAATCCCAATTAAAAGATTTAATAAGTTCTTAATTTATGACTGCCATATTCGGACTTATAGAATTTTGTTCAATAAATCTTCAAATCTTTAAAATTGTGTCAATTGATCTACAAGTTAGCAAAAAAGTAGTTTTGTTAATTATTTAAAATTTCAAAAAGTTTAGTAATTTCTATTTTAGTCTGTCTTTAGATATATGAATCTTTTTATCGGAATATCATCCATTATAGGGATAGGGAAAGGCGACAAAAGATAGTTGAACCTATGATTCTTGCTAGCGGTAAATACTTTTACAGTTATTACCATTGTTGATCAAAGTTCGTTCTTCATAAACTTTGTGCATAGTTGAAAGTTTGAGTATTTTACATGACAAGTGACTATATATTGGTGTTTAGTGACTTTATTTTGCTAAATATTTCGTATTTATAAATTATTAATTAATTAAAAATACTTGGTATTAAAATGATTTAAAAAGTATTATACGAAGTGGCAAACTATTTATAAGTTGATAGTGTCTTTGGAGGCACATTCAAGTTTTGGGCTTGTTTAGGTTTATTAATAAACTTGTTCATTGGGTTATGTAATTGGGCTCATAATTTTTACGTTGGATTTTATATAACATTTTAATTTGATATGTTTATATTTGAACCGTTTATATATTGTTTTGTTTTAATATATAAATTTTTATACCAACAATAATTACAGAAAAAGACAGAGGACAAAGTGGGTAGTGTGTTGAAAGACGTGCCATTTTGGATTGCAATTTTAACAAAAAGTCTACTTAATATTATAAGAAACTGTTACGTATTTACCATAGATATAGTATACAATTATGACGCCACTTTTTTATATTTATTTTTTATTAATGATAATAATAATAATAATAAAGATAATAAACATCAAACTTGTGACAGCAATTGTCTAGGTAAAATGACAAACACGTATACGTTGTTCTAATGGTATCTATTTCTGTAAAATTCATAGGCCCGTTAGTAAAATTTATGAATAAGATCATGGGTTAAGTTGGTGTCCCTCAGAAGGTTGTTATGCGTCATTCTTGTAGGGTAGCTAATAAGAAGTGCCAAAAACACCGAAAATTAGAATATTTCTTCTAATTTACACATTTCCTAAGAAATAGTTATAAATTATAATCATCGTTTATAAAAATACAAGTTGTAAATGAGAATGTGTACAACTTATCATGTGGGATTTAGGATAAGATGGCGGTTAATGGGTATTAAAATCGCACTATCGTAATGATATTTTGTGTCCACGTTTTTTTGTCTAAATTATTTACGCAATTGTTTATCACATTAATTAAAGTATTAAAGAAAGATGGCCGTACAGTTGTGTCATTGTTACGATCATGTTTTAAAAATATCAAATGTCAAAACTCAAAAGTCAGAAGCTATCAACCCGATCTTGAATATTAATCTCTACTTATAATTTATTTCATTATCTCGTTACGCAAACGTACTAATGAGTTTTTAGCTCTCGATATACATTGATATTTTCATAGAAAAAAGAAGAAGATGAGATTTATTTTCTTACACTCGTGACTCTACTTGTGGCCTGAGAACCCATAGACTCCATTCTGAGCCAGAACAATAATAATCTCGATCTGAATATAAATTAGTTCGTGTTTAATATTAGTATTTTATAATTAACTAATTTCATATGAGAATTGTGAAAAGTATTTTCTTAAATTTCAATTCAGAATATCTCATCTTTTAATTAATAGAAACGAAACTCGAACGGATAGAAAAGTTTGTCCAGTACATATATATAACTTCTTCGTTTTCGTTACTTCCATGGGTGTGGCTATATTATGTAGTAATCAACCTTCTAAAGACTAAAAAAAAAGTTTATTGTATAAATAAAGGTTTTGAAAAATATGGTCAGAGAATATATACCGTATGCCACTATGTATATTGACTAAATATAAAGGTAGGAATGGATAAGGTAGATGAAAAATAATGACGTGGACCATACACATATGAAGGCTGTAATTCGGGGTAGACACGTTAATTACGACTTAAGACTTTATTTTTATTAAATCTTAACTAAATAATTATTAATTTATTACGCGGATTGCCAGTTTTGCTTTCATGATCGATCATCATACACAGTTTGGCCATTCGCATTAGTTGTTTATTTTCATTTCGAAAGACCAAGTCGTCAATTGTATTTGCATATAAGTTCTCGTATAATCATTTTAACCTCATGTTTTGTTTACTTTTAGTGACAATTAATAACATTAAATTTTAGAATTTTGATGTTGATCGACACCATACACAATGGTTAGGTCAATAGATACGATTTGTTTCTGGCAATTCAACGTCATATCAGTAAACATTAAATCGATAAAAAACCAATTAACTCTTACTCACTTAATTTTTCTAGACACATCCATTATTTATTTTTTACGTAATACATAAGAAGAAAAGTTATTTTTAAGTATCTAGGCCCCACAAAAAATCGTCATTTTATATATCGGAATATCGACTTATTTCCAACTGATAAGTGTTAGTAATCGACGCGCAAGTGTTTAGAGTTTGGAACATTGACACTAATCTTATACATATACATGTGTTTTGATATATTTGGTTACAGAAAATCTGGTAAAGAGCGAGCAAATCAAGGATCTAGTACGAAATGTTTATTTATTTTCTTTATCTAACGCGTAAAAAGAAAAAAATAATAATATAAGTAAGCTAACCATGGTTAAGTTAGCATGGTTTAGGATAGCACTTGTCAGGTTAGCTATATATAAGCAGGTCATCTCGGTGTGAGATATATATCTATCCATTCTCGTATATCTATATCTATATACATTGGGATCGTGAAATGATGTCACAAGTTCCTAAAACTCCAACGAAAGGAAGAAACGGACTTCCAAAGATTCAAACTCATGGGAAGAAGCAGGAGGACCAGATCTGTCACGATGACAGTGCTCCAACCGTGAAAGCTCAAACCATCGATGAGCTACATTCTCTTCAGAAGAAGCGATCGGTTCCGAATACTCCTATTAAAACCGGAGATGCAACTCAACCGGTTTTTAACTCTGTTTCGGAAGAAGAAAAACAAAAACAACAACTTGAGTCCATTAGGTACGTCTAATTAATAGTAGGACAATATGTGAAAGTCAATGTTAACGTTTAATGTGTGTTTTTGTGTGTAGTGCTTCCTTGGCTTCTTTAACTAGAGAAACAGGACCGAAGGTGGTGAAAGGAGATCCGGACCGAAAAGCGGAGACGCCCAGAGCTCAAGTGACTCACCAACACCGTCATGTGCATGCACCCACTTTGAGTACTAGTGATAGTTCTCTTAAGTTTACTCATATTCTCTATAATCTATCTCCAGCTGGTACATATACATATATACTTGTTATTTAATTATGTAGACGAAAATAGTTTGACGCTGATTTTTCGAGTAATTATGTATAGAGCTTTACGAGCAAGCCATAAAGTATGAGAAAGGATCATTTATAACGTCAAGTGGGGCGTTGGCAACGTTATCTGGTGCCAAGACAGGGAGATCACCGAGGGATAAACGTGTTGTTAGAGATGAGACGACCGAAAATGAGCTTTGGTGGGGAAAGTAAGTTGATTTCGCAATCGTATTATTATTGACCAAATTGTTAATTATTATTATTAGCTGATGGATATTGAATCAATCAGGGGGTCTCCAAATATTGAGATGGATGAACATACTTTTCTAGTGAATAGAGAAAGAGCGGTGGATTATCTTTGTTCACTTGATAAGGTAATTACTTCTATATCTATAATAATTGTCAATTTTTTAAATATAAGATCTGAGCGATAAATCATTTTTTCTAATTTAAGATTATAACTAACTTGATACATCGATTTCACTAATTAATATATTAACCACTTCTTTATATTAAACGATTAGAGATGTAATTTTTAGAAACAACTGATTCATACAAATAGAGTGTATTAAAGTGACATGTTCTTCTGCTGGTTAGTACATCTCAGTGTAAATTATTAGTAATAACTGTATTTGGATCATGCCTTCAGGTTTATGTGAACGATCAGTTTCTGAACTGGGATCCAGTTCATCGTATCAAAGTTCGTATTGTATCAGCCAGAGCTTATCATTCGTTATTTATGCATAACATGTAAGTAGGCAATAACAAGCGTACATTTTCAGTGTCATCTTTTTAGCATAATAATGAAGCTTAACGAGTTAATGTGATTGTAGGTGTATACGACCCACTGCAGAAGAGCTGGAAGATTTTGGTACTCCAGACTTTACAATATACAATGCTGGGATGTTTCCATGTAACCGTTACACACATTATATGACTTCCTCCACAAGCATAGATCTTAATCTCGGTAGGAGGGAAATGGTCATCCTTGGAACCCAATATGCTGGTGAAATGAAAAAAGGACTTTTTGGTGTTATGCATTATCTCATGCCTAAACGCCAAATCCTCTCACTTCATTCCGGTTGTAATATGGGGAAAAACGGAGACGTGGCACTTTTCTTTGGATTATCAGGTATACATATATCATTATATCTCAAATGATTATTTAGCTTAAACGGCTATTTACAGTTGCCTAACTTATCGTTTTCTTAGGTACTGGAAAGACTACATTGTCAACGGATCATAACAGATATCTAATTGGAGATGACGAGCATTGTTGGAGTGAAAATGGTGTGTCAAATATTGAAGGTGGTTGTTATGCAAAATGTATTGATCTATCAAGGGAAAAGGAGCCTGATATTTTCAACGCCATCAAGTTCGGGACAGGTAAAACGACTTACAATTTTCAACCCTTTACACTTTTTCTTATAGTTGAATTTAAGTTGAATCTTGTCATTGTTTATGGCAGTGATGGAAAACGTCGTGTTTGATGAACATACACGAGAGGTTGATTACTCAGACAAATCTGTAACAGGTAAATACAAGTGACTTTCATGCGTTTAAAATCTTCAAAGAAGTGAAAATTTTGTACTGATATTATGGGAATAAATAAACTTGTAGAGAATACCCGGGCTGCGTATCCTATAGAATACATACCAAATGCTAAGATACCATGTGTCGGGCCTCATCCAAAGAACGTCATCTTGTTGGCTTGTGATGCGTTTGGTGTGCTTCCACCTGTGAGCAAGCTAAACTTAGCTCAAACTATGTATCATTTCATCAGTGGCTACACTGCTCTGGTATATACGACTCAACTTTGCTTCTAATTTTCTCGAAAATTGCATCTGCATACACGAGTTACTCAACTTGTTGTTTAAACAACAGGTGGCTGGAACGGAAGATGGAATAAAGGAACCACAGGCGACTTTTTCAGCCTGTTTTGGTGCAGCGTTTATTATGCTTCATCCAACAAAGTACGCAGCTATGTTAGCTGAAAAGATGCAAAAACATGGCGCTACTGGATGGCTTGTTAACACTGGCTGGTCTGGTGGAAGGTATAAAAGAATAACTTTTTGTTCTTTTTCTGATTCTTTTCTCTAATGTTTGTTTGTAAACATACAGTTATGGAACTGGTAAGCGTATAAAGTTAGCTTACACGAGGAAAATCATTGATGCAATTCACTCGGGGAGTCTTTTGGAAGCAGAATACAGTAAAACTGAGATATTTGGGCTTGAGATTCCAAGTGCAATCGAAGGTGTTCCTTCAGAGATACTTGATCCAGCAAACACAGTAAGTTGGCGAAGCTAAGTGTGATAATTATGATGAAGCGCAGAGATATTTATGTGTTTATATTTGTTTGCAGTGGCCAAGTAAGGCGGGTCACATGGAGACGTTAACAAAGTTGGGAGGGTTGTTCAAGAAGAACTTTGAGGTGTTTTTGGAATACAAGATTGGAAGCGATAACAACCTTACTGATGAAATCCTAGCTGCTGGTCCAAACTTCTAATACTCCTAATAAACTTAAATAAGCTCATTCCTTTATCTATACATCAAGAAATCCAAACTTGTATGTTGCTTTGGATTTTTTGGCGGAAAAGTGTGTAGCCTAAAAAATATGTTGTTAAATTTTTTTCTTTTTTTTAAGAATTCCATGAGTTGAGTGCTATTATACAGCACTTGTATTCCCTTGTATTATTATATGTTTACTATTTTCAATAAAATAAATATCTTTTAAATTTCATGTGTATTTGTATGCTGGGGCAGATTTATGTTGTCTTCAGGTAGCCATGGCTACCCCTCAACCTACAAAACGAAGTGTAAAAAATCATTTTTTTTTTTCCCATTCTATGGTATGGAAACAATTGGGCATTTGAAAGTAATTTGAAACTCAAGGAATTGGAAAAAAGCACTATGCCATTGTTGCAGGTTGCAGACACGAAGAAGATGATAAATTTTTGTTGAAAAGAGGCTTCTTAATCTTTTTGTGACCTATATGTATGGTTGTGGTTTTCCAAACCGGATAAGTATTTAATTGACCCATTGGAAAAAGGGGCTCCTTAGATATATAATATAGATCTATATTGTGTAATTCGACAAAATAATTTTGCATTTAAATGAAAGTTTAAGTTCATTACATCGATATATACGGTGACGGAAGTTTAATGGTGTTAAGTTCCCCGTAATGTGTCGGATTTATATATCTCTTTAACATCTATTATAATAAATAAGTAGTTTATGGGATACATAACACTTAATTAGAACTTATAATACTAAATTTTCCACTTAAACTAGATTTTAAATTGTTTGATTTTATTTCAATCCTTAGACTATCAATTTATATTATTACTAACTTTGATTCAATTTAAATTTAATTTTCTCATCTAAATAATTTTGACATTATAAAAGATAAACTATATTTGATTTTATTTTGAGTAAGTATAACGTTTTTGGATTTTAGTTATATCTTTTTATAGTTAAAATTTAGAATTTATAGCACTTGTGTAATATGTGGGTTGGGCTTGGATGTGAGGGAAGTTGGGCTAAAGCAAGATGCATTGTGGCCCAATTGAGAATGGATCTGAATTTAGGTACAAAGGAAGAAGAAGATGATCGTCGGTGGAGGAGCAGGTGGTGAGAAGATGAAACAGTATTCGAATGTTGTTGATAAACCCCTTTCCAAGGCTAGACAAGAGGTTTCTTTTCCCCCCAATCAGATCTTAAAATCCAATTCCAGATTTATGTATTAATTGAATTATTAATTGAATTGGATGCAGGTTAGTTTAAGTGCATTTGCTTACTTATTCTCAGAGATTGTTCAATACAATCAAACTCAAGTTGACAACATTGGTGATCTCGAAAGGAGGTAATCCATTCACTTATTGATAATAAAAGGTGAAACAATTGATTGATTGATTTATGTAGATTGGAGGATGCCGGTTATGCTGTTGGGGCACGCCTTCTGGAATTACTTTGCCACAGAGAAAAGGGCAATCGAAGAGAGACTCGCTTATTGGGTATCTTGTCTTTCATACATACTACTGTATGGAAGGTCTTGTTTGGAAAGGTCGCCGACTCACTTGAAAAAGGCACCGAACACGAAGATGAATATATGATCAGTGAAAAAGAGCTCCTTGTCAATAGATTTATTTCTGTTCCAAAAGATATGGGAAGCTTCAATTGTGGTGCTTTTGTTGCTGGGGTAGTAAGGGTATGTCATCCCTTCTTATTACTAAAACATCAACATCCGCTTCTCACACTTTTATTCTTTCTTCTTCTCTTTCAAGGGAGTTTTAGATAATGCCGGCTTCCCCGCTGTTGTTACTGCCCATTTTGTACCTGTAGATGGTCAACAACGACCTCGCACTACCATTCTGATCAAGTTTGCTGAGGAGGTTAGCGCTTTATTTTTTATCTAAGGAAAATACGTGTTATTACCACTTGTTAGTTGCTTTTGAATGGCAAAAGCCTGCAAAACATTGGCAGGAGACGTTTTTGTTTGTTATTATAATTGATTAGGTAAATATGATCGCAAATAGTATATGACCAAAATAATAAGCTAACACTCTTTAAATAAAGAAATGAGGACATTGAAGAATGTGAATATATGTTAGGCGCGAGTTTTACCCATTTTTACATGTTTACGATGTGGGACCCTGTAATTTAGTACATTAGCTAAATTTTGTGAAAGCATTAGCATTGAAGGTGCTTTCTTAGATATACGCTTAATCTGCTTTCCTGGTGCAGGTTCTACGAAGAGAAGCAAGATTAGGATGATTTTGCAGTAACTTTGTGTTACTGGGTATATGCATTTTCTGATTGCTGGTTGACGATGTCAAAATACAAGAATCAAACTTGAAGACTGCTGAATTTTTATATGTTATCTTTTAAATATTCTGTTGAAGTTTGTGTGAACTATAAATCGTAGGATGTTAAAAAAATGTAACGCGGGGTATGTGTTTAAGAAAACAGTTGTGGTTGTCTACTTGATTCGGTACTCAAATATAAACTAGCCTCCAGATTGAACTCACACTTTTGTTCCTACTTCTGTTTTTTGTGTTATACTACTCGTAGCTTTTCTTGTGCTTGCAAATATGCAAAGAAATATAAGACCTTGATATATGTACAAAGAAGATTCAACACCGTAAAATCTACAAACATGAATTCCAAAAAAGTAATACGTTTGTCGGTTTCATTGAACATATTAGTGATATTATTTGAAATAACATGCACTGTACTTGCTTTTTGCTACGAATACTAAAGATCAATATTGAACATTATATATATTTTAGTGTAGAGGTCATTTATGATTTATAGTTGATGTTATACTATAGTAAGTTGTAATAGTATTACCATATATAGCTTTAATTCAAGTTTAAGAAATTCTGCATTAAGAAGTCTAAAATGCCTTGCAATATATAGTAAGATATTCATTTTAAGCAACGTACCATTACTTTGACGTAAACTAACTGCATACTTTAACTTCCGTCCATTATTAACTAACAACTGATATGACCATTTATCAAATTGCGATAACACACGACAAAACTGAAAAGATTCTATTACTATATCAGCCGCGACATTGATATGAAGAAAAATGAAAATATATGCTCAATTAACAAGATTTTAAGGTCTACCTTTCTGGTGTACAAAAACAAGGCAACTCTACCACATTTCACATATTTTAAAAAAAGAAGAAAAGAAAAGAAAAAATCAGCAAATATCAGAAGGCAATGGCACCTCTGACCCAACCCAACTCATATAGTCAAAGAATAAGCAGCAGCGGCATACAACTTAAAACCAATATCATCTTTTAAATAAAGAGGAAATCTAGAGAAAGGGACGAGTCTTTCGTCTCCTTTGCACTGCTTCTAAAAAAGGCAGAAGGGATGCTTTTGGTCATAACTGACGAGAGTGTCAAAAATCAATGCTCCATCCCAATAATCACTGTAACAAAAAAGCATAACAACTTGTGAGCAAATTATATTCTTGATGCCTCAGTATAGAAATAATAAAGCCCCTACGTCACGAGTGCATTTCTAGTTGTAGAGAGTTTCATGGCTTTCGGGGGTGGTGGAGGCTGATATGCTAGTAATGTCTTTAAGTTACATATTCAATCAAACTATACTAATCAATTTAAAACTGATTAGTATAGTTTGCATGGCAACATGATGACCGTGGCAAAAATAAATAACATTTTCTTAACTAACCAATTTAAAACTGACATATTTTTAACTAATGGATATATGTGTTAGATAAAATTTGAATTAACTTCACGTCTACACGTATGTTGTATTCCAGAATAATAAAAGCCACCAAGCAAAAGCCATCATGTGAAAAGTAAAACACGAAGTAGTTTTCCTAAAGGAAGATCACAGATGGCTAAAAGTGGCAATGCACATAGAACAGCAGCGTTTAAATAGATATGTTGCAGAGGTTATGAGAATATACCTCTTTCTGGATCTTGTTTTAAATGTTACAAGCTATGACTTTTAGTCGAGAGGAAGAACAGCATCGAGGTTCTTCTGAAGCAACCAGCCTCTAGGATAAGCAACTTCAGGCGATTCCAAATGAAGATGCCAATTCATGATATTAGAACATCCCAACGGAGTAGCTTCCATTTGACTCTCGTCTTCCACTAATTGTTCTATAAAGGTTGTCTCCTGTAATGTCAAAAGTACATGTAAATAAACATTCACGTTTGATATTAAGTTATAAAAAGATTATGCATACCTGGAATCCCTCTTTGACGGTGTCTAATTGACGAATTGAAGCCGAGGATGGTTTTTTCCATTTCTTAGGGTCCCACAAGATTGTGCTGTTGAATGCAAATCCTGACATGTCAACATGAAATCGTCGAAGCCTTTTACTTTTCTCGTTTGTATGCCACCCAATTACTTGACTTCCATTGCATACCGGACCTTCTAAAGTTGCCTTGTTTTTGCTTTGCGCAAGCATTGCTACTGGCCAAGTGCCAAAACGACTGCAGTCAACAAAAAACAACATATTTAGAAATGTTCAACATAGGAAACGTATAAACAGGAAACAAAGTATACCTGATATCTCTCAAGGTATGAAACAGTTGTAGCGAATAAACATTATCATCATCAGCAAAATAAACGATTCCATCAAGCTTATGATGCTCAATATGTTCAAGTGCGGTATTCCTCTGATGCACACCCCTATCTTTCACATTAGTAAGATTCTTACTACAAACCAAATGTCGATACATAATCCCCATTCCCCTAAGAATATCGGCAGTTTCAACAGAAGCAGCATTCATTTCAACAACAATCCAAAGCACAGGTGGAGGAAGAAGCCTAAGTACCTGAGCGAGTCTATTCAAATAAAAGGCTTGAAGCGGTCTATTATAAGTAGGGGTAACAACAATCAACTGTTTGTTGGTATCATCATAATCAAATCTATATTTCACATTTTCGACAGATAATTCGACCTTATCGACGAGGGTAATCTCCTTTACGGGTGTACGTTTAAGTTCAAATGAAAAATCAGGATTCCTAATAACAACATCATCATGTTCATGTTGTTGTTGAATAATAAGTTGATTAAAAGGAAGTAAACCTAATAAAAAGCCTAGTAGGAAGAATAATAGTAATTTACGCCAGGTAGTTCGATATGCTTTTCGAGGTGAAGCAAATCTAGTGTGTTTATAAGAAGTAGGTGAGTTTAATGAAAAAGGACTACCGTTTTGGTGTGATCGATCTTGATATGGTGAATTTGTTCTTCGAATTGAAGCCATTCAATCTGATATTATGATAATTATATTCTTCCCATCGCTACAGATTCAAAATTCATAGTTTGGATCTGGAAATTGCAACCGCGTCAGGGAGACAGGGGTTTATTATTATTGTAATTGGGAAATGTATGCGTTACTTTGACCTAATTTCTGTCACTACCAATAATTCAATCCACATTATTATCTATTTTATTCATACAAATACGCTATTAACGATCATGTTATTATATTATTTTTTCATTTCTAGCGTTATAACAAACAAACTTTCGATATTACTTGTATAATAAATAACTTTCTAAATCTGTTATTATGTGATAAACGATTTTAAAATTTCGTTGACTTTTTATTGGTTACCGTTGAAATTTATGTTTACGGTTTTTTTCTTCTCTTATTAATTTCCACGTATTATTCACCTCATTTTCCACCGTTTCTCGACCCAAATGAAACCCTAATTTATCATTTCTCCCAAAAATGATACCTTAATTTTTCAAATTGAAACCTTAATTCAAGCCCATTCGCTTCAATCATGAAGAAAACAAAGAAGAATTTGGTCGTTTCTCTGCATCATAATGGTCTATTCTTACCCAATCCGCTAAGGTATGCACGAGGTAAACAATATATTATCGACGATGTGGATTTTGAAGGTATGACCTTTAATAGTTTCAAAGAATTTGTTAGTAAGTTTATTAGAGAAGAAATTCATTCCTTGCTAGTATGTGTTCATGATATCCCCCTTATAGAGGGTATTAATCTTATAGAAAATGACCGAGATGTGCAAGATTTTTTTAGTTTGGGGTATGAGAAAGGGTATGAAATTGATATTTATGTTGAACATGATGGGTATGATGTCTTTGAATTAATTCAGTTTGAGATGGATAATCTTGATTATGAAAGTGAGTGCGAACGTGTTGAGTTAGAAAAGGATGTAATTGTACAAAAGTTTGTAAATAATGAATTTGAGGGTGAAGATAATGTGGTGATTGAAAAACGTGTGAATGATGATCCTTTTCTGACCAAGTTATGTGGCAACTTTGGGTATGTTAACTATGATCCAGATCCTATTCCAAGCAATGATAATATCCATGTTGCTAATCCTGATGACCATGATCTAGATGATAGATTTAAGGTGAAAGTTGGTGTTTAATATCCTGCTCATGATCCAAGCATTCCATGGGATTCAATGAAACCAATATTGGGTCTGGGGTTTGAACATCCAGAGGAGTTGAGGCTATGTTTGGCTAATTATGGGGTGGCAAATGGTTATCAGTTATGGTATAGATTTAGTAGTCACAAATGTTTGCTTGTTTACTGTGGAAGAAATATTGAAGAAGGGAGACGTGCTAATTCAAAGCTAAGAAATAAGGTGAAGGATGCAAAGTTATTAAGCCAGAAAAGTGAAAGTGTAGTTGAAGGGGAGAATAGTGTTAGCAAGAAGGGTGGTTCTAGTATGCAATAATTCTTCCGTTTTATCAAGTCTTGATAGTTCTTGCTTGTTGCTTGGGTTAATCAAATTGTAAATTTCATACATTTACTCACGATACCTTTAATTATGCAACTCATGATCAAAAAAAAAAAAACCCTCACACTTTTCCCCCCTTTTCTGTCAAAACATAAAACAAGCTTACCAATGAAAAACATATAAATAGCCAATAAATGTACCTCAATAATGATGCTTACCAATGAATTAGGGAAAACCAGAAACCTTATACCCGGATTAGTCAGCGTCCCTGAGGTACACATTTTTAATGGTTTCTTACAATTACATCCACTTCCACTTGAGATTTCGCGGTTGAAACGTGAATTAATTGAAAAGGAATACATGGAATGGGTTTTGAAATTAGGGTTCTAAATTGGTGTGGAGGAAAGGGGGTTTAATTTAGGGTTTACAAGTTACAGAAATATGTGTTTAAGCAATAACCTGAGTGCTGACTTGTATGACATGTGTATGCCATGTCACCGAAATCCTGACATGGAGGTAACCGGTTACAAGTTTATCACTTTGCCACGAATTTGAAAAGTTGATGTATTATACAAGTAATATCAGAAGTTGATTTGTTATAACGCTACAAATGAGAAGTCGGTTAGTATTCATGCATCAAATATTTTACTTTATTTGTAACAACTAAATTCTAAATCACGACAACAATGTGTTTGATGATCATCTCAATTAGAATTTACAATTTTGCCACAATTCTCAACTGTCTACTTTTCCTAGATTTAGATGACTTATATATTATGTAAGTTTCATATTCTTGTTTCTATTAAAATTAAGTAAAAGCTATCTTTAAGAACAAACGCTCTTATGGAGAAGCTCGATAACCTATATAAAATCATCATTTGTATAAGCTTTCTCTTGTTAGTCCATTGTCACGAGTGTAAGTTCATATCTTCTTATCTTGATTTTTCTTATAAGTATATAACAAATATCAACATTTTTATAGGTAGGAATCTTGAAATCAACAACATGGAGAAAATGGGAGTTTTTTCAAAATCTTGCAGTACCACATGTGGTTTAGGGCCGGTTAACAACTTTTGTTGTTCTTGTGATCGTAAGGTGTGCGCAAATACTAATAGAATGTGTGAGGACTTATGCGACAAAGTTAAAGATTGTTGTTACTAAAAAAATAAATATGTAATTGTTATTACTTATTATCATCAATATCAATATTAAAAGATTATTGAAGAAACTCTTGGTATTTCATGTGACATTTTCTAAAGCATGACAAGTATACCACACACCATATATATTGATCTACTTCGCCATAGTAGTAGTAGCAGGAACAACATCAATACAAACTTAATTATTTCTTTCCGGCTGTCACTAGTATCCTCTTCTATCAACAACCATAGTCGAAGAGAGAGAGGAAAAACGTCATCATCTATATTAATTATTCTACACGATATTAATTGCTTTTATTCTTTTTCGAATTTTTTTTTTATCGTTAACTATTTTTAGTTAGCTTGTGGCACCATGGAAAAGAAAATTGATCTATCATACTTTTTAAATGAGGCAATTTCAAGCCAAATATCGTCGATGGGCGATTTAAGTCGTGTATTATTTCAAAACAGTTTAATAAAAAAAATAAAAATCATTAAAGTTAAATTGAAAAGAGGGTTGAAAGTTACCATATACTTTTTTGCGCGTATGTTATCCTAAAAATACACAAAGAAAAACTATTACATAATTTACAGGTTAAAAAATTATCTATCCGTTTTATATTAATTGTCTATGTTTGCATTTTAAGTCATCCCAGGTGAATGAGAAAAAAAAAGAATTGATTGGTGAATATATTATTATTGTATATTTTTTTATAGTTGACAATTAAATTGTGATGAAGAAATACTATTCTTTGTTATTTCAAGTTAACCTGCCAATCACATATATAAAGTTGAATTAATTTACATAAACGGTCTATATAGTTTGTTGAATTTTACATGTTCAATTCCTAAGCTTTCTTTTTACTTCATTAATCTTGTCTCTATGGTTTCATTCTGTTACGGATTCAATCTGTCAATCACTTGATAAGACAAAAATATCCTTATACCTTTAATTTATTTATTTTATTTCCTTTTCTTAGACACGTGTTGATTTATTGTTGGTCATTCTTTAATTCTTATTTTATATTTTCTTTGTTTTATGGGTTAATTGTTTGGAACTCCTACGTTCTTTCTGTTTTGTTTCTTCAAAAACATCGAACTATTTTATTCCCTATCTAGTCATTATAGGTTGTCAAGTTGTCCCTTTTTTTTAAAACTAATTTACAAAAAAACCCTTGTAGTTCATATAATTACGAAATTCATTCATAATTCAATTTTCTTTTACGAATATCTTCCTTTATTTCACTATTATCTTACAATTTTAGTCTCTCGTTTGTTAAACTTAACAGTTATTATGTAAAAATAAAAAAATTACTCTTTTTTCTTAATATAAAACACTATCAACGAGCTCATCACCCTTTTTCCCGTTACATCTTCGAATCATGTTAGATTTTGTAGTATCCAAAGTTTTGTTTCATCATTGATATCGCATATATATATATATATATATATATATATATATATATATATATATATATATATATACGTTTATTTTTATGTGATATTTGGTCATTTTCGTATTTAATCATGATGGATAGGATATGATTTTTACATTTAATTATGTGAAAGTGTTTGATTCAAGTGATAGGTTGAATATGACGGTAAAGTGGGCTTTTAGACGAAGAAATGATGAATAATACGTTAAAAGATGGATCGAAGCATGTACGGTACGGAGTAAACAAGTAAAACGCGAAAAAGCCAGAAAATAAGCAGAGGGCGACGCTCTGGTAAGGTAGGGCGACGCACCGGGAGTCCAAATTGGTTTCTAACACGGATAAATACAATGAGTGCGACGCAGTGGTAATCAAGGGCGACGCACCTGCTGTTTTGGTGTCCTACTCGAACACGAATTCCGTCTATTTTTCTCTATAAATAGAGCCCCAAACGTCCAGGTTTAATCATCAATTAGTATTATCCTTCATTGGAGCTGGAGATCTCGTTTGGAAGCTAGGAGAGAAGACTCGAAGTTGGTTTCGTTAATATTCGGTCACGACACATTTTGCAACTTTTCTAGTTTGTTTTCTATCTTTTATTCAAGACTTTTCCAGTATGTTTTCTATTCTTTTATTTGCTGTTTTGAACTTAATAATGAGTAGCTAAACATTTTTAACGCTTGTTCGATTTATGGATCTTGTTTGATAATTATTGTTTTCGTTATTGATTGTTAGGTATTTGTGTTTAATCGTAGATCCTTAATTGTTTAAGTTTTAATATATTATCATAAGTTGTTTATGTGCAATTTGTTAAATCAACATTCTAGGTATTTGAGAAGAATCTAGATAGATTAAATAAGTTTTATGAAATAATCGGTCGGTCTATAATCGGTTTAAAATAATTAGGATCGAGAGGACCTAGTAATAACAACTTAGGTAATAAAACGTAAACGAGTAAGTCTATTTGTTAAGATTCGAGAGGACTTAATAATTAGAGAAGTTATCCGAGAGAAAACTTCATAAGATAAAATCATTAAAATACCGGCTTGTCAATTAATGGTTAATTGTTGATAATTATAACTGTATTCGAGAGGAACATTATAATTGGAAATAGTTAAAGTTAGTAAAATATTCGAGAGGAATTTTACTATAAATTAGAAGTTAAATATACTTTCAATATCGTAAACATAATTGGAAAACAAGTGAAGTGTCAAACAAGTGTAATTTCTCCAATATTTGATAATCTTAATTACATTTCTCACTCGATTTATATAATCACCTCTTATACTCACTTTGCAATATTAGTTAATCTTTAGTTACAAAAAAAAACCCAAAAAACAAACAAGTATTATTAATTCGAAGTTAAAAACTAAATTAGTTCCTGAGTTCGAACCTTTACTTACTTAAAGCTATATTATATACGAATAGGTCCACTGCCTATAATTGTGTAATTAAGTCTACAAGTAGGTCGAGTTTTATAAACTAGATTTTACACATCAATCATCTTCGTCGTATTCAAGCTACAGTAACCGTCATTATCTTCCATTTACGAAAACCATAGGATCTATTTAAAAAATGTGTAACAAAAAACCGAATATCCCTAGAAATGAATGAGAGGTCTCGAGTGCGAGTCTCGCCTGAGAGTTTCCTCTTGTGAAATAAGTGAGATTCATCCTTGTGAGGGTGTGTGGGTTCGTGGGTTGCATACTGCCCAATTGGATGTCCATGTGACCCCGAACCATTATACTTGCCTTTTGGAAAAAAAGAAATGGAAGACAATGACGGTTACGTTTGGCGAAAATACAAAGAAGATGATGAAACAAAACTATTATTCTACAAAATCTAACACGGTATCAAAGATGTAACGTGGAAGAGGGTGATGAGTTCATTGATAGTGTTTTATATTAAGGAAAAAACATTAATTTTGTTATTTTAACATACTAATTGTTAGGTTTAACAAACGAGAGACTAAAATCGTAAGAAAATATTGAAATAAAGGACAATATTCGTAAAAGAAAATTAAACAAGGGACAAATTTTGTAATTATAGAAACTATAGGGGATGTTTGTAAATTAGTCTAAATATAAAAATAAAAAAGGGACAACTTGACAACTTATAATAACCAAATAGGGAGTAAATTAGTTCGATGATCTGCAATGAACAAAAAGAAAAGTAATAAGGGTTTTAGACAATTAACTCTTCTTTTACTTATAAATTACATAAAGATTTAATTAATTCTCGAATAAAATCTAAAAAATAAAAACCCCTAAAACTCGATAAACCACATAGAGTTAAATAATAAGAACCAATAGAATGTTAACATGCGGAAAAGGAAAAAATAATAGTTAAAAATAAGAAAAGGTTAGGTGTAATTTAATCGTTTCAAGTGAAATAGGGACCAGATCTAGAACAAGATGAAACCATGGGGACAAGATCCATAAAGAAAATAAGTTTAGAGACTGAACCCGTAAAACTTAACAAACCACATAGACCATTTATGTAATTAACTTATAAAATTTCTTTTATAATAGTTATTGTAATACTTTATTTACTATTTTAATTTTCTAAAAAGACAAATTTACATCACAACATTATTTACATTTTATTCACTTACGAAACTTTAATTTTATGAATCAACTCATATACCTTTCGATTACAAACTATTATATTTATTATCATTATTAGTTGATTCTATTTAGATTATTAAGCGAGTCAATATCATCTTCATCGATCTACAATATTATAAATTTCTTTAAAGGTGTAATGTAATCAAATTATATATCATTGTTTATCGAGTTTGCACTTTGTTGTAGTGACTTAATAACCATGAGTAACTACATGAATTGTTGTTATCTTTTATTTTAAACTAACGATTTCGTTTCTAGATTCTAAGAAATTATATTTTCTTTTATTTAGGAAAACTAATTATGATTTTTGCTTCTACATTGCAACATATATTCTATTTTAAAGACGAATGCTAAGACCTCTGTAATATTTAACAAGTTAACAACGAACTTCAAAACTGATTAAATTTATGGGTTTCCAAATTTGCGGTTTAAGACCTCTGCCTCCATTGCAATGCCTTCCTTCCCATATGCATTTTGGCTGGAGCATGTGATAAAACAAGTCCGCCTCTTGGCTCACTAGACCCATATGTTGCTTTAGCCACTTCACTTTTTAGATTTCGGATTTCTGTTCCATCTCTTATAACGAATCAACATCATAAAACCTTTAAATGGAAACATCAAGCAAGTCGAAAAGTGTATGTTTAATGTAGTCAAAGAAAGCAGTAGGGCTTCACCTTCACATGATTGCCTTGTCTTCGTTACAAAATGAAGATTATAATTACATATAAGTTTATTTTCTATAACAAAATTTGAATGTTTGCAACAAATCGAACATTAAATAGCTGATATTATTAATTGGCATCTTGGCAACATTTTTGGGCCTAATGGTTCAATTTTTATGTTCATGGGTTTAACAAATTGCCTTTTTCATAGCTTTGAGGCCACTACCATGTATCTAGTGCAGACTGCAGACCAATATTTTTAAAATTTTCGATTCCATTTTCAATTTATAAATTTGAGTCTGTAAATTACATGTGCCTTGCTGATTCTTTTTCCGTCTGTATGTTTGGCATTGTTACCAATTATTGATACACTTTACAGGTACGGTTGACTGTGATAGTGAAGACGGTAACGTGGACGAAATACAACTCCAAGATGAAGATGAATATGAAGATGAAGTAAAGCTTACACCTAGTTAAAAATAATGTAAGCTAGGCGATATGACATGTTCACTTAGTGTTAAGTTCAGTTTATACGTTAGCTGATTTAGTCGACTTTTAAAAAATTATGTTTAACTTGTAGAAGTGTTATTGTAGTTTATCCTAAAGTGAGTGAGTTGGTCTATATCTTCACGACAACTATATGAATGATGTTCTTAGCTTGTAAGCATAGACCATTCTTTCCTACTTTTTGTAGATACGTGTTGTCACATTTTCTAAAATGTACTTTACGACCAAATTCAAGTCTTTGCTCATAATTGTTTTCGTTATTGGTCATCATTTTGTTATTATATACCGTAGTTTGTTGGATTTTGACATTTGTGACACAATCATGGTTGAGAATTGAATTGTTGAGTGACGATTGGTTGATTGATATGGTCTATGGGAGTTTCTTTTATATAATTTCGTTAATAGTCAACTGGATAGAATGTGTATCATTGTCCATACGGATCGATAACTTGCTATCGTCTTGTTCTAGCAAACGGTGATAAAGATCCCTATTTCTATTACTTTCTTTCACATAATGACAATCAGTCAAATCTAAAATTGCCTAAGCAAGGACGACATATGGTATCAAATAATGATAGACCAATTATGGACCTTGTGTGATAGTGATAAGATGAGTTAGATATTTTTGTAGATATAATGACGTATCCGATCGTTAAACTTTTAGTTACGTTAACCACTCAACAATCAAGGATTAAAATTGTATATCTAAATATAATTACTGAAACATGTGTTAATGTACAAACAAATCGTTCGTAAAAGGAGACAAGTACGTGAAGTTGTCCTAACGAACTACTTGACAACATTCTATTTACTCGTAGTATCATACCATGTTGCAATCCCATTGGCTAAACTCGAAGGGCATGGCCTTACAACAAGCCGCAATGATAAGATTCAGAGTGTACGAAACACCCAATCCTTCATGGAGTACCCTCACTATATGTAGAAAATAATTAACCCTAAACCTAAACTAGGTTAACTCCAAAACCACATACTATTTCATATTCTTATTACCTCACTGGATTTCTAATTCTCACAAAGGAGATAAATCACATTCGTATCCACCTAACTAATGTGTTTAACCTTTTTCTTAGCATGTCAAGTCATCACCACCGTCATCGTCACCATAATCATCTCCCAACCCCAACCCTTTAGTTTTGGATTACTAAATTTATCTTTGCATTCAACTAACTCATCATAATACATTTCATCAATATATATATATATATATATACATGTACAAACACAACCTTTGATTTTGTACATTACGTCAAACCTAAAACTGGTCACAAATTATATCTTCTTCAACTCAAGTATTTTTTCCATCTCGTTTGTCCTTATCGAATGATCCATAAATCGGTCCGATAGCTATTAGATGTGGTTTTTGCCTACATAAAAGTAAAACAATTAAGAGGTGCAAATCATCATATACATTATATATTAGCTTTGAGTTTGAGGTTTAAACATTGTACAATGTTGTCGAAAATTATGATACGTTATTGTTGTTGACCTTAACAAGATACCCACCCACTAAAGTATAAAGATAAGAAGAATACAAGTAAATTGATTGGTGTTGATTTGTTGTTGGACTCCTTTTGCTTCATTTGTTGTGTTCATACTTAGCTTTCATAAAACCGACCACAAAACCACTAAACTTATGCTTTCTTTACACTTGTAAATAAAGTAAACGCATGCCATTTTTGTATAAGTAAGCAGGTTTATTAGCCCTTTTTAGTCTAATCCTACACGTGTTTTCCATCATTAATTAGTCTACCATTTCAAAAATGTGATAGTTGACTATATCTTTAATCATTTTTTTTTTCTCATTTGACTTTTAACTGAAATTTGTAAGGTGTGGATATCGGCTACCATATTGTACCTTTTATTAATGGTAAAAAGTTAATTACATGAAGAAGTTTTAGTTATAAGCCTATGCATAAACTATCTATATTTGGCTCATCTATTGTATGTATGTGTAACACACACACATACACACACATATAAGCTAGTTTTGAGTATCATATTATATTTGTACAAGTGGGAAAAAGTGGGCCAAAAACTTTTGTGTTCAATTCGTTTCTTTTATATTAATTTGATGAAGGTCGGTTCTCAATTAAAGTCCTAAATTGTGAGTTTGACACCTATATTACCTTTCCCACAAAGTTAATATATAATTCATGCATTCTCCTCACTAGTTTAGTCAACTTAATTCACACTTTTTTTTTTAAAGATATACCACAATGTATGAAATGTTAAAAGATCGACATATCATGTTTGACTGAAAAAGTGAAGGTTTTATTATACGATAAGTCCAAACCTTTAGATGTCGGTTTAAACGTAAGGGGTTTTATAATATTTCAGGTTTTTGTATTAGATAGTGGTTTTTTCATCCTCTTCCCGATCTACAAGATTTGTACGACTTCTGGAAGGGTTATGTGAGTATGACCAATAATGAGAGAAAACTAATTGCATTCTTGAGACCCTTTTGGAAGTCATCGAGTCGCATTAGGTTGGCGGGGTCACCGCAATGTGATATTGACACATAATCAATATTCGGGTTTTCCTATGGGAAAAGCAACAATGTGATGCGGGTGCTAAGAGAGAGGTGTGGTCATGACTAACTTTTTTGTATGCTTTTGTGTAGTCGTAGTGATCAAAAGGCACCCATTATATTGAAAGATGTGGGTTTGCCCACAAGGGAAAGTGTCAACACTTGTGCAATTAATAATAAACATTGAAAACATTGCTTTATTTACTATCCATCCTTTCTCATATGCATTATATAATCCTTTTGACTGCTTATATTATATGTAACAAAAGTTATACCTTATTCTAAAATAGACCTTATGTATAGGAGCTAAAGTAGGTCCATTGCTCAATCGCTTACGTATCAAGTAATTACATTACATATATTAACATTTAGTAATTAAACTAAGCTTGTTTAAATACAAAAAAAAACTTATTTTGAAAAACATTAGAATCTCGGCTTCGAATGATACGCCTGGGTCCATTGTTATCGTGTTGTTTTTGTGATTTAGGTAGAAATGGGTATATATGGTGCTTGGAATGGGGCGGCTGAGTTTTTAATTCATTTTTTCACCTCATTGGTTCTCATCTAAATCTTTTTGTACTTCTTCCCCTCTTTTTGTATTTTATCTATATTGATACAATGAAATATTTAACCGATCCGGAAGTCATACAAATCTTGTAGAGGTGCTTGGAATGGGGCGGATCCTATTCATCTAACTAGGGTCTCAGTTTTTATTAGGAAGTCGGCCCCATCGATTAGTCATTTAGCCTAACACCGGCGTACTAAAATTACCCTATCGAGAATATACTTGATTATAACCAAGTATACTCTATTTATAGAAAGACCATAACAACTTTTAAATATAGTAACAAGTGATAATGGAGAAAAGAAAGTAAACTTAGAAATTACTATCAAGGTATATAATACTGTTGGTTGAATGATTGATAAGACGTTTATGCATCTCTCATAGATTCCTCTCGTTTCGTTAAGTGCATGTGTATTATATGAATGAAAAAGCATATTGTGTTTGTGTATGCTGATTTCAATAATATCTTTAATATATAATAAAAGAGGGGCCTTAAATGACACATGACGAAGTAAGGTCCCTTGGATAAGTTATTTTTTTTTTATTTCAGCCATTAGATCAGATTGATGATGTCATCAAATACTATTTCTATTTTACACCCTCTTACAATACATAATTACATTTTCTCTTTCATTTACATCTCTACTGAAATACAATAAAAAACATAAGTTTATTTTACTTATAAATCACTAAATTTAGACTATGATTTACCATATTATTATTCTAAAATCACCTCATAAAAATATCAAAACATGTATATAAACGTAAAAGTATATATATTATTTTAACTATAAGCAACATAGGTATAAACGTAAACGTATATATGTTATCATATGTATTATATTATCTTCTCATAATAACTTAAAACCTACATAAACAAAAATTTACGAGTCAAACTTTTTCTTTGTCCGCGCTATCGCGGGACAATAATCTAGTTGTTCATAAAAGACACGACTTTGGATAAGTTTTGAAAGAAAACATGTAAAAATATAAAAGTAAAAGCAAATATTTTTGACCAAACAATCAAAAATAAGATATAGGAACAGTTAACAGATTGGATTGTTAGACCTTAATTACATGTTAATATTTGACCCTTAAAACCTTAACTACGGGCCACATGAACCCTAATAATTTTAAACATTAGTGATACCCCATTATATGTGCTATACAAGATGTCAGCTTATCCTTATCATGTCAATGCCAAGTTTGCATCATCTTGTACTAAAAAAAGTACCTTGATGGATTTCTCCTCATTATATTGAAAACTAATAGTAAAAAATAGAGTATATTGTAATTTTAGTCCCTCTTAGTCAGCTAATTTGTTGATTTCGTCACTAAACTTTTTTTCATTTTTTTGGGTCGCAAAGATGTTCATTGAAATTTTTTTTGTCCTTTTATTAAATTTTTGTTAATTTTGTCCGTTAAGTCCTATCACTTGCTTCAGACGTGAGGGCATTTTCGTCTTTTTATACAAAAGTCAAAAATCAATACTTATACATTTCTCTCTCTAAAATACACATCGAGATCCATACCACTTTATTTCTCTAAAAATGCTTTTTATTTTTGGAAACCCACTTGGTACTCTGTTAAAACGGCTACAAGTTACCCAATGACCATCGAAACATAATTGTTAAGTTCACATACTATTTGGGCAACCAAAAAAGTGTTTAACTACAATATGAATAAATTTAAGTGATTCTAACACTAGCAAGTAAAGTCTTAAAAGTTGTTAGATGGTTAAATCAATAGGTTAATGACAATTTACTAACCCTTTAATTTATGAAACTTTATATTTTCTAATACTTAACTACTTTTTTGCTCTTAATAAAATACTTGGGTGATTCTCTAATTTTAAATTACATACATAAAATACATTATCATAATTATGTGACAAACAATGTTAATATACCAAAATAATTGAAGTGGAGGTGCTATAAATAGAATCATTCCATCCCCCAAATAGAAGACCATGCCACCACACCATATTTACTATATATAGTATTCATGAGCTTTTACTCTATCTTCTTTCATTTCTTTTCAATTTAAAATTCTTATCTTTAATTTCCTTTTTGAATTTCTTTAAATGACCTCATGTAAGTTAAGTAATCTCCTAAGTTAAGTAACCTACTTTTGAGATCCTTTTAGAATGTTTATAAATTGAATCGTATATATTTATGTTTTGTTTTGTAAGTTATATGAAACCTATATATGTATATTAATGGATTGCTAGATAATTAACGACCACCATGGTGGTTTAATGTTAAAACGTCATGATGTCCTAATTAGATGTGTAATGTTCAAACATGCACACTCATAAAAACTTAATGCATATGTAAACATATACCTAATGTTGCTTTAATGTAAAATTAAAGTATGAATGATACTACGTACAAACATACCAACATATATACATATGTATATTTGTATGTGTGTTGAATAGAGAGAGATACATATATTACAAGAAAAATGGTTTTTAGTAACTTAAAATTTGGTTACTAACATCATTAGTGATCAAATATTTGGTCACTGAGACCATTAGTGACCAAATCTTTGGTCACTAATGATGTTAGTGACCAAATTTGAATGATCATTTTTTGTTACTATAGATTTATCGCTAATTTTATTAGAGACCAACTAAGATAACTTTTTGGTCATTAATTTTGTTTAGTAGATCATTTTTTTTTAATATTTATTAAATATAGTTATTAATGATCAAAAATAGTCTCTATTTTTCTTGTAATAATATTTATTAGGTTTTTCTAACTTGTGTGTTATGTCACATGTTACAAATCATTTATTAATATTAAAGTACAATTAATAGTATCATTTTTTCTTCTTGTTTCTTAACTTTAATTTTTTTAATGATACTTTTAATATTAATAAATGATTGTTATCATTTGACTAACGACCCATGATTGAAAATCCTATATTTATTTTGAAGTAGTATATGCTTGTAATGATCGAAAATGATAATGGTTGTGTGAGTGTCTTTATTTGTGTTGAAGTGGGGATACTAACTGCATTTCTGAGACACACACATACAGTGGTGCTTACTATTTCTGTCATCTCAGAAGTTGGCACGTACGTACAGACCATTATATGTATATTGCTGGATTTTGTTTCTTCACTTCCCATCAGGGCCCCCTTTGCACACCAATCCAAACCCACACCTCCCTCTTCTATATTTATGTAAATAGAATGACATAGATATGTTTTTTATTGAATAAAGAAAATCCAGTAATCAGTATTGATAATATATATATATATATCACTAAATATGTGGTTGTTATATATATGTAAGTTTAAATGCAAAAGTTATCAAAAACTATATTGTTTTGTGATTTAAATGTTATTCAACTCTTAATTTGTCTTATATTTATCAAAGAAGATATGATCCTTAAAATGAGAGGGTGATTGTTTATTATGAAAAATTTATTAAATGTTTATTCGATAAATGCCCAGTGATTTGAAAAAAACCCTATATTATTAAAAGACACGGTTAATGAAGAAAAAGATTTAATAGATAAAAGATAGTAAAGTTAGTTTAATAAATACGATTAAAATTATATAGATTTAAAGAATTTTTAACAAAACGACATAGTTTTTGATGAGTTTCGTATGTAAGTTTACATGTGTAACAACCGTATATTGTTTGGACTGTATTTTGTGTAATTATTCCTGTATGAACTACCATGTTTATTTAATGTCCCCTCAACTCTTTTAAAGAGTGTAAGACGTGACTAATTTATGGTCAGAACATCTTAAAGATCCTGACGGGTTAAGTAATGAGAGTTAAAACTGGGATTTTTATGTAGTTCAAAGTGGGTAGTGCATAAAGCATCCTTGTTTAAGTTTTCACTGAATAGACTAGTTCTTCATTAAGTTGAGTGGACATGTTGATCGTAACTGACGTTTCTTCAGATTATATGCATTCAATAATTACTGAAACATCAGTCACTAAATCCTTCATGGATATTTTTTGACTTAAATATTGAGTTAAAATAGACTTTTAGTGATACTTGTGATAGTGACGGATGTTTCTTCGGTAGGAGTAGCCCAAGGGGCCTTTACTGGCTAAAAATTAATTTTTTCTGATTATTTTGTTCAGTCAGTAAAGTGATTTATCTTGTAATGAAATATTTCTTAATCCATTGGATTTATACATAGATAATCATTTTTAGATCATACAAAATATATATTAAAATAAAAAGATTATAAGGAGGAGGTGGTGGAATACTAAAGTAAGGTTTAAGTTTATAAGTAGCCATACAAGTTGGACTTAGCATAGGGTAAAGTTGATTGATTAACAACTTTAACTTTGAACACTTTTGTCCCCATTCTTTTCTACAAATATCCTTCTCTCACCCATCTAAGTGTAACACCTTTTTTACGGGGTTGATTTTCGATCACAAATCATTTTAGACAAAATCGAACCATGAGGGCATACCTAAGTAGAGGCATGGCTACCCTTGAATTCCGTAGTTAAACTGTTTTATAGTATAAATAATTTTTAAATTTTTAAATTATTTTTTTGTTATTTTTAATCCACAGTATAAGTACAATATTCTAGCAAAAGGTATGAGAAAAGAAACGGTGGTGAGTGGGAATATGAGCATATTATCATGTTAAATGTTATTCCATTTTAGGGCATGCCACTCAATGTTGTTCTTTTGCCCATATTTGGAACGAACCAACAATACGTAGGTGACATGTTAAGGATATATTTATACAATCCTGGCCCATACATATTTAATCTATACAAAATGAAATTATTGAAAAAGTAATCGATCTCTCGGCATAACTTCATTTTTTGTTACAAAGATAATTTATATTATTTTTTACGTTTGTCTCTTACGAGACTATGTCAAAAAGAAGACATGCATTTGCATAAACACTTTTGTTTCAGGATACAAACATTTTTATCGACATAACTTTATTACTTTCTTGAAAATTTCATCCGTACATTATAACAAAGAAAGTTTTTGCCTGTTTAAAAACCAAAACATCATGTTATCGTATTTTTTTTATTGTACTCATCATTTATAAAGACGAAGGTTTGTACACGGTTACAATCAAATCTCATATCACATCCTTCCTCCGTTATATCAATCTTTTGATCTTGATTAGATTTTAATTATAATTGAGACTCGTACGTAAATCATAAAGACGCAAAAAAATTAAAAATAGATAGATCTCTCTATTATTGGGAGTATATAGGCTCAATGAGCAAATATATAGTTTATGTAAATGTAATATTTTATTCATTCCTTTATGCATATAGCTCAGCAATTACAACTACATGATCTTTCGGGGTAAAAAAGCATCAGAATCAATAACAATATACAACCAAGACTATGACAAACATAATTAAGGCCAAATTGAACTAGTGACTAATTAGTGTCAAATACAATCTTCACGTGCATTAATTAGCTAGGGGTCAAAGAATAAGAAAATGAAGTTGAGTGATCGATTAATGCATAATGAGAGGATCTGTTTCAAGTGAACAACAATCAGACGGTATCTTGATCATGTCTTCTATATTAGGTTCACTTTCCATAGAGTTCTTGGGCTCAATATCTTTGATTGATACTGGTAAGAGCGAGTCCGTAGTCGATTTAGAAGAAGACGAAGATGATGGTGATTTTGTTAACTCTTTAGCTCTTTCCACTTGAAGATTCCAATCTGTTTTGCAAAGAACATAAAGCATGAGTAAGGCACATGATCCCTGAGCTGCAAGCAAACCTAACCAAAGTCCAGAGAACCCCATTTTTAAAACAAACCCCATTACGATAGCCACCGGCATTCCAACTAAATAAAATGATCCTAAGTTAATGTTGGCTCCAATAGTTGGTCTTGCACTTCCTCTCAACACCCCACAACCGGTTGTTTGAGGGCAGTTTCCAAGCTCACATAACCCAACAATTGGCAATGCTATAGAAGTTATCTCAAGGATGTCCGAATCATTAGTGAAAAACCTTCCCCATTGATGCCTCATCAATGTGGTAAACAACATTGCCATAAGACCTAACACCACGGCACAGAAAAGTGAAATAATCATTGATATTCGAGCCTTAGCAGGTCGGTTAGCCCCAAGCTCGTTCCCAACCCTCGTAGACACACCAAGGCTTAATGCCGAAGGGAAAACATAAACCAAGGCTGTAGTTTGAATGAGAATTCCCATTGAAGCAACAGTTGCTTTAGGGTTTACGAGTAATCCACACAACATTATCATTAACTCATACCACCACCACTCGAGACACACGGAAACACATGTGGGAATGGCTAATGCTAGTAAAGAAGACCATCCGCGGATGCAATCAGTACTTGGTGTCACCCAAGAGTCTCTATAAACTCCAGAGAAGTAAACAAAGGTGAATAAAAGAAATAATAAGTTGAGATTTGTGAGAACCATTGAGATTGCCACCCCGGAAATCCCCATCTTGAAATACCCTACTAGCAAAAAGTTGAGTGGTACATGAAAAAGGACTGAAACTGCTGAACAATAAGTTAAAGGTAGAATAATGTTTTGAGCTCGAAGATAAACACGAAGAGGGTGAAGAAGAGAGAGCAAGAAGAGGTCAGGAATGGCGAAAACGATGAAGGTGTGAGCTGCATATGAGATCTCTTCATCTTGTCCACACCATATTAAGATAGTTTTCATGTTCAACCACATGAAAGAGATTGGGAGGGAAGTTGATAGAAGCAAAAGCACTGTTCTTTGTAGAGTTATCCCTAATAGTTTCATTTGTTTTGCGCCATATGCTTGACCACAAATGGGCTCCATACCCATGGCTAAACCGGAGATGACCGAGTAACCAGTGATGTTGGCAAAACCAATGGCAAGAGACCCACCGGCAAGCTGAAGCTCACCAAGATAGCCAAGAAACAACATGGAGATCATAGCTCTTGAGTATAGTAGTAAACCAGTCATGGCAGTTGGTCCTGAAATCTTTCCAATAGCTTTCATTTCCTCTAATGCCTGGAGAATTAAGATAACACGTAAAGTAAGTAATCGATAAGTATATCTATATCTTTAAAAAAATATTAAAAACTTCCACTAAATACTTTGACAAAGTTTATTTCTTAATTAAACCAACATTTAACCACATCTTTTAGGGTGGTGGTTAATAAAAAGCATAGGGAAACAATATGATACCTCATAGGGGGTTGGCCATGAATGAAGGGGATCATCATGAGTAGATTTAGGTGGGTCATTATTGTTATGATTGTTGAAATGGGTGGTATTCTTGGAAATGACAAAATTGGATGGGGAAGATGGTGTTCGGTTACACATGGCTCAAACTTCTTGGTGTTACGGAAAGAGGGAACTAACAATAATCAAGTTTAAAAAATAACACAAAAGTTAAAGAAAACAAACAAAAAGAAAGAAAGAGAGAGATGGTGGTTTTGTGGTTCGTTGGTAGGATATAAAGCAAGTACTAGTAGTAGTAATAGTTTGTGTTTTGTTTTCTTAGGAAAAGAAAGAGAAAGAGTGAAGATTGTTTTAGGAATTGATGGAGTGTTGAGGCCATGGGTGTTAGGGTATATATACATACATACATGAAACGGGTCGGGCCCTACCAATTAAAATTGTTTCCCACAAACTTGTCACTGTTAGGAAGAGAGATGCCATTGAAAAGCGGCTAAAAGGATTGTTAATTTGCTTCTAATAAAAAGCGAGAGCTGTGTGTGGGGGCCGACCCATATCCTTTCATCTTCCTTTATAGACACATATATATGTATATGCATAACCCGTGTGAACGATATCAGCGTATGCTGCTATGTTTATCTAAGCCGACGACTAGCTTGAACAAATAATGGATGTTAGAAAATATATATAACGGCTCTTGAAATTAAGTACGGCTGTTATAGCTAGGCTAATATCTCCTTCCAGTTTATATAAATGAGAATACGAACATTATTCACATTTTGTTCTTTCTAGTATATATATATATATTTTGTTAAAGTTTTATATACAACTGATATCTGTTTATTTTTTTGGAGAAATTTAGTATTTTAATCTAAGATTGGTAGATATATGTGAGGTGGTATGGTTTTGTGGTAACGAAGGGTTGTTTCTTTGAAGAGGTTATAAATAGCCAAAGAAATTCTGATATCTTATCTTGTATATGCATATATTTTTTTAAAAACAAGTCCCATCAAATCATTTATGTATTAATTTGTAAAATGATCAAAATGCCTTATACTGTTTATGAAACATTTGGAATATAAAATTTGTTTTTCACCGTCAAAACACTTTGAGCCTAAGAGTTTCGTTGAAGAGATAATGTTAAATGTGTCACTTTATTGGGGTTCTTTACTTAAACTTATTTCTAGTGATTTAATAACTTTAACTATTTATATTCACCTTTCTGTTATTAGGTTTTGTGAGGATAATCTTTTAAAATTACTTCTTTTTAGGTTCATATTATCCACCCAAAAGTAATCTTAGAAATCAAGGTTTGACAAGTGGAATTATTTGCAAAGATGTGGGCTAATTGGCATATATTCTTTTATACATGTTATTGGTTCATGAAACATAAGTTTATCAACCCATATCCGAAACTATGTAATCTCTTCGTTGCTCTAGCTTCTTGCTGATAATGCCGATTAATTATACATACGGTTAAATGTAGTTCGAAAGAGGGAAGTGGTACCAAGATGGGTGACATGCATGGTGATGGTGGCCATGGAAATGTTGGCATATACTAAGACAACCATTTATGCATGTTGCATTGAGAGTGCAAAGGGGACCATATATAATCCATATATGCTTCTTTTTCCCTTTTATGATATGTCCGTGTCTTTTATTTTGCAATCAATGGTTATCTATCTCTCAAGTTGATACATAAAATTAGTAAATACTAATTATGATAACAACAAACTAATACGATATCTTAATACTAAGTTACTAACTAATTAATCGACAAACCCTAATTCATTGCCTATAATATCCAAGTGCGAAAATATGAATTTCTAGCGGATCATGATGGTATCCTCATTTGGTAAAATTCTGAAAGCTTTCTACTATCTTATGACTTTTTCTTAATAATAATGTGGGAGAAAACATGGCATTGATATGTCTTCCACTAAAAAGATTTTCTGAGATTTTTTTTAACATATATAGTATTTTTTAGATAATTTGTAAAGTTAGGTTTATATTTAATGTAAAATAATTCCAACATTTCTAGTGTATATATAAGGTGTTCCATTAACCAACTGATTATGGGTTCATGTCCCAAATATAACAAATGTACGGAGTGAATTTGTCATTAAAGGTATCCGTTTATTAAATTATCGATAATGCCACGTTTTAGTTTAACAATAAAACCTTCTTGCGATTGTTAACCATGAGTTTTAGGTGATTACATACATAAAAAAGCGGAAATCCTGAATGAGACAAGTAACAAGTTGATGAAAAATTGTTTCCCGTGAGTCATACATGAATTCGAATAGATTTAGCAATCTAAGATAGATATATAGAAATTGTTAGTTGCATCATATTTTGTATCAATGTTGATAAGGTGTGACTGAATTCATGTGCTACAAAGTTTTTATCAAAATCTTCAGATTTTGGGTTTGCAAATGGGTGATGTAAGAAAGCATAACAAGGTGTGTTGATGGATGTAAGAATGGGGAACACTGACGTGTATCCTTATTAACCATTTAACTTGTATCATATTTCTCGCACATCAACACATTCTGCCTTTGCCTGCCAAGCACAGATATAAGTTTTGGCTTTGCTTTACAATTATAGTTTCTTGGAAATAATCCCACCTCACAAAAGGGCAATTTAGAGATTTCACGCGGTATAATATTTAAATGAATACAATCTATTTTCTTGAAAATGGTTCCAATCTGATCGAGATGACATAATACATGATGTTGCATAGATTCTATAATGGGACGGCAAACAAAGCTTCTCGATCTTAACCAAATGCAGTGCAATGCAGGTTGGAATAAACTTATATATAGTATGGTTTTTGTATATCAAAATGAAAAAGATTATGTTATTCGGGAGACACTTTAAGCACTAATTGTGTCGATGAATATTCGGTTTTGAGTGCAGGTGGTAAGTGGAGACAAGAAAAATATGCAATTCTTATAAACATGGTACAAGAGTTGATATAAGAGGACAATCAAAGAACATCTTCTACTTTTATCGTCTTTGGTGAAATGTTCCTAATAACACTAGATTCCATACTTCCTTGTACATCTTCAGTGAATTTGTGCTTGCCAACAACACGTACATAATGAGATAAAATATCATTAAAAGAGAGAATGTGAGTAGAAGAAGAATGAAATGTCTAATCCTCTTTAACCTCCTATTTGTAAATTATTCAAATAAGTAGCGCTATTTATTGTCGAACAAGAAAATGGTATCAAGTATAAGCCTCAGTTTATGCCTTTGTGGGATTTCACTAGACAAATGTAGATGTTTGTGGACATGCACGTGGAGAACATTCTCTAAAATCGAACAAAACAGAGAAGAGATGCAAAAAATGGAACTTCAAGGATCGATGGGCTTTCAAATCAAGCTTTAAAAAATGCCCACCCATGTCTCTAGTCACTTTAGCTAAATGAAAATCTACCAGGAAATAAGAGGGAAAAAAAGGAAATATTCTTGACAAAGGGAATAATAATAAAAATGCTTCATGGGTATTGGGTAACAAGCGTTACAAAGAGGCAATGAAGGCAAACCAGAACTTTTATCAACGCCGATAAAGAAGTTATTCCTTTTTAAAGTTAGGAGGAATAAAACAGAATAAATGTAAAGATGAAAACTAGAGGAAGAAAAGGGTACGCATAAAGGTAGCGAGCATTTCTTTAGCTTTATTAAGATGGCAAAATTTAGCACAAATCTACATGTCTCTAATCACAGCATATTTCCACTTATTACGTTCCAAGATATCAACTCTAACAACTAACAAGAATCCTAACATCATAGTTGACGCACTAATGCGTAATCAAGTTCACCAAATTGAATAAAAAGAAAAAGAAATACAACAATACCTTAGTGTTGAATTTTGGTGTTTCCGTAAGATGGATACAAGTCTACTGGGAAAGGCTGCAACTCCAATGGGCTGGAGAGTCTCTATCAACAAGCAACTGGTCCCATGGTCCACTTCAAACCAACAGCTTAATCGAATCGAAATTGGCTAAAATCTAAACCAACTGTTGAAAGTCATGGCATGATTATTACTTGACATTGATTTGAAAGTACCATGGTTCATTTTCTCTATCAGTCGGACACATTTTGAAAAAAATAACTCCAACATCACAAAGCAGGATATGCAAGCCAAGACAAATTGATAAGAGACGACAGATATAGCCTACAGCATATCGGAACAAGAGCCTGTGAAGTTAAGAGTAAAGTTGTGATTCAGTGGTTAATTCAATAAAAGATGGTTGTAAAGAGTTACCCTGTCTGTCTTATATGATAATTCGATATTTCTTTCTTTTTATAAATGGCATCAACCTACTTTAATGAACTACAATTCGCTTATTTAAAAACCATATATATCAAAAAAATCCAATGCATTCAACCAACTAGACAAGGATAGATGTTTGATGGATATAAAATGATGTTGGTTAGATATCCGGAAAATATAAACAAATCATCTAATAAATACATAGTTAGGGTATAACATGTACCTCCACAACCAACAACAACAACAACAACAACAACAACAACAATAATGCTGATTTAAGTTAACCACTGTCATAATTGGTTGGGTTTTTTGAATGTTAGGTAACAACTCAGAACTTATAAATTGGACTGACTGATTTGGGCAGCCCATAAATGTGGTTAGTTAATCTTTTGGGTCTAAAAGCCCATCTATATCTTGATCTATATACTTTTTTATCTTGAAATAATATATATATATATATAAAAGTATAAAGTATGACATGCGGTGGACATTTTCTTAGTCCTTAAGATGTATGAAAAAAACATAAAATATATTGTAACATCTTATCTTAACAGGATACAGATAAATAAAGAAAGAAAGTAGTAGTTACCGACATTAATGGCCGAAACATTTACATCTTTTTACGACGGTTGGCTTCTCCGACACCAAATCCTCCAACAACAACTATCAACACAAATCAATAATAATGTCACAAATCACAATCAAGATATATTATTGATTAAAAAGGCTTGTGATCATTACCGTGAATACTACAATCGAAAATCACTCGCACTCGAAAATGACGTATTCTTAGTATGTTCACCACCATGGTACACCCCATTCGAACAAGCATTATTCTGGGTCACCGAGTTCTCACCATCCATAATCTTTCGTTTTCTTAGTAACCTTAATCTCACTTCAGAACAAACAAAAATAGTTGACACCATCAGAGAACAGACGCTCAGAAAGGAGTCGGAGATCGGCGATGCCATGGCGATGGTTCAAGAGAGTTTAGCTGCGGCCCCGTTGTACGGGTTGGTCAACCGGGCGGAGAGATTGGTGGATGGCGAGGTGACGGAGTTAGATGATGCTATGGAGGAGGTGAAGGAGGCTATGAGGCTGGTGGTCATGGAAGCTGATGGTTTACGGTGGAAGGCGGTGCTGGAGGTCTTGAACATTTTACAGGTACCTCAAAAGGTTAAGCTTTTTGCGGCGGTTGGTGAATTTCGTATTCGGACAAGACGGGTCGGCTTGCAAATGGATATGCCGAGTCTCGATGGATTATTATTATAAACTCACAAATCATTCTTTTAAACTTTACATTTTGATTGATAACAAGTATTTAGACATCCGTGTTTCGCTGTGTGCTTGAAGTTTTTGTTATTTAGTTGTGTCGATTCATCAAAATATATTGAATAGGACAGGAGTGTAGCAAATCCTCATTAAACAAAATCCACTACAAAACTTTGAATAAAGAAAAACACTCAATTACGTTATAAACTAAAACATAATAAATATCAACTCAATATATAAATGGAAAAGACATACAAAAGATCGAAAAGATAAACAAAAAAAAAGGATGAAAATATATATCGACAACAGCAAGTTTTGAACTTAGCTTTGTGAGTTATATAACCATTGGAAGTTTGGGACAACATTCAGAGGTTTTTCCTAATTTTGTTCGTGTGAACAAATAGCAGCAAGTTTTGAACTTGAGCTTGTGAGTCGTATAGCAAAGCGTATAACCATTGGAACAACATTGAGTTTTGTCACAAAAAATTTGAGAGGTTTTCCTTGACTTTGTCAAGCAAGTCATGAACTTGGGCTTGTGAGTCATATAGCAACGTGTCTAATTATTGGGACAACATTGTGTTTTGTTACATCTCTCTTATCTAATAAATGAGAGTCTTTGATTACATCATTCTGCTAACTTGATGATTTATTAGGTTGTCCAACTAGAAAAGAAAACTGGATTGATGATGTCATACTCCACTTTCTAAATCAGTTTTTTTTTTATCTTTTATTTTTATTGATTTACTTAATTAAATCTGTCTTATTTAATAAATGAGAGTCTTTTATTACATCATGTAGTGATGTCATTATTCTATGTGTTATTGTTTTAGACTTTTTATATTATTTTATAAAATAAATGTAAATATAAATCTTTATATTAATAAATAAGTCTTTATATTAAAGATACTCATTCACATATCAAATTATTATTAACTTATAGGTTTAGTTACAAACTCGCGTGATACGCGACATAATAATCTAGTATCTAGTACACATAAGATCTAATAATAAATATATCAGAAAGGAAAAAACAAATTGACAAATGGGAGGTTCGAACACCTACCTCGTGAGTCGGATATTATTGACAGAGGGGAGGTTCGAACACCAATTAATAAGTTTTCAAAATTAATTTTAAATATTTATATCAAAATAATACTATTATATGATATCATTATTTAGTATTTTCGTGTTAAACTATTAATTTTAATTATAATTTTAATCATTCAACCTTATAAAATATTTAAATAAATTCGTTTGACATCATTATTTAAAATTTAAAATATTTGTCATATATTATTTACTTATTTTCATAAAGATTATTCATTAAACTTGAAGTTTAACACAACACTTTTTGTATTACTTCATAAAATATTTAAATAATTTTAGTTTAACATCATTATTTAAAATTAAAAATATTTGTCACATATTATTTACTTATTTTCATAAAGATTATTTATTAAACTTGAGGTTTAATATAACACTTTTTCTGTTTGGTTTATACTTTTGATAAAATAAAATCATATAACCACGAAAAAAATACATATTTAAATTAAATGTAAAAAAACCGTTGTATAAAATGTTTTTAACACTCATTTCTAACATATACATATTATCTTTAACCCGTAGCAATACGAACTTAAAGATGTAGTTAAAGTTAACAACATAGGTATAAACGAAACTACATATATTTAATAACACTGTTTAATACATATTTAAATAAAATTATATGTTATAATTGTATAGTCCATAGAGTTCTTTATTTATATATTTTTAAAGATGAAGCTGAAAATACGTGTATATATATATATATATATATATATATATATATATATATATATATATATATATATATATATATATATATATATATATATATATATATATATATAGGGAGAGGTTCTTATAAACCAAAACTTAAAGTAAAATATGTAAAAAATATGAAAAAATAATTTATTATATGTGTAATTTTGAATTATGTTTATTTATTCAATTATAACAAACTATAAAAAAGCAAGTTTTGATATGCATCAAAACATATGTCGTTTAGAGACTGTGCATCAAATTATTTGTTTTTGTGCAGTAAATTTTCAAATTTGATGCACAACGGTAAATCTACCCATTTTATGATGTACAACAAAACTTCATTTTTTAAAGTTTGAGATATGAGTAAAATGAACGATAATCCAAAATATCTAACGTTATAAATTTTTTTTTAATTTTTTTTTTACTTATTTTACCTTAAGGATTATTTTAAAAGAACCAACCTCTCTCTCTCTCTCTCTCTCTCTCTCTCTCTCTCTCTCTCTCTCTCTCTCTCTCTCTCTCTCTCTCTCTCTCTCTCTCTCTCTCTCTCTCTCTCTATATATATATATATATATATATATATATATATATATATATATATATATATATATATATATATAAACGAAACGACAAAAATTTGGAAATTACAATTCATATTGTCATACAATGTTAACGATAGATAATTTTTTTCTCAATTTTCATATATTTTATTTGTATTTTTCTCAATAGAATTCTTTGTATATTCACCTAAAATAAACCAATTACTTTAAGAAAAGATAGTAACTCGTGTATTTAAAGACCTTCTTTGAAAGAAAAAAAAAAACGTAGTTAATAAACAAATAGGGGTGGATTTTGAACAGTCAACAAAAGGGAGAAGGGTTCTAATGACACGTATAAATAAGTAGTGACATGAGTCAACTAATTGACTACGAAGGAAGGAGAGACGAAAAAGTTGGTTGTGACATATGACCTGACGTATGTAAATATATAATAATAATAATAATGTTATGTATAATTAATACGTGATTGAAACAATTTTTATGCTATACGTTTATCAAAACGAAACTTAGAATATTTATAAATATATTTTAATTAAATATCAGTTTATTTTGTTAGAGTTATCTTAGTAGTAAATTACTAATATTATATTAAATTAAAGTTAAATAGTTTCGTACTTATCAAATACTTACAATATTTATTAATTTGTTTTTAAATGATTTATACCAAACATAAGGTTTTTGCATAACTTTTTTACATGCATTATTGAAATTATATTATCCTTATCCTTGTATCAATAGATATCCTAATAAAACTATACTTATAATGGTGGACTGAAATTAAACTTTATTATATTCTTACATACTAAAAAGAATTGTATATTTTGACGATTACTAGTTTACCACTACTTTAGATAAGTAGATGGATGTTTTTTTATTTCCTTAAAAAAATCTTTGAGTTTCTAAGAATTATTTTAGATACTTTCATTGTTTTGTTCAATTTTAATATTCTTTAGCTTTTTTTCTTCTCTTTCTTTGTAAGTTTTTATTTTTAAAAGAAGTTATTAAAGTATAAGTTAGTGTTAGTTTATTGTCTATTATGACCAAGAGTTTTAGAAGTAGATTGTTTATGTTTGATATAATTATACTAAAGTTTGTCACATCATTTTAAGTAAGGTTAAGTGTATACAAATGTAATAAACTTTGACTGTTTTGCTATTTGTGTATCAAACTCTAAAAAACTTTATTATGTGTATTGAAATTTTATTTTTACATAGATGATGTAACAACTAGGTTTTTTTGAAACCGGTTACACGTCCACAAAAATCGATCCGATACATCATTTGTAAAAAAATAAGAGTTCAATACATACAATAGAAGTTTTGAAAGTTAAATATACACGATAGTAAATCGGACAAAATTTGTTAAATTCTTATGCACTTTTCCTTTTAGATATATAAAATTGACGTATACAAAACAAAAAACTCTTAAAATATATGTAAACATAGATAGAAGTAATGACAATAAATGTTCCGGAATAATTTAAATTATGTTTAAATGTAAATTCTGTTAATGTGAATTAATATAGAAGTTTGGAAAAGTAATAGTTATTAACGGGTAATTTAGGAAGTTTTACACTTAATTTTTCTTTAAATTTAATTTTTAAAATTCGTATATCATACTAGTATTAAAACTAATATAATATATAATAGTTAAAAATAAGACAAATGTGTGTTCTCCCCGATATCTAAACATCTATGCACTTTCACCCTTTACTTTGTTTATATTAAAGTGTTTTATAGCTAGACTAAATTCCTTTCTTAAAAAGAAAAGTTACATTCATCATGTATAATTTGAAATCAAGGTATAAAAATTATAGGGTTTCATGTTGGCTAAAATCATAATATAATATATGATTCATTTAATTTTTTGTGTGTTATATGCTCTTAGGGGGGTGTTTATGATTCTCCAATACCCTTAATGCACATCGAATGCTCGTTCCACATCTGTTCTTGTTGATTCTTGGATTTTTGAAAACCTTATATTTTCGTCCGTCATTGAAACCTATACGATTTGATAAGTATTGACCATTCCAGATAAATTCCGTCGGCAAGATAATATCATTTTGTGAAATTACGCCCGACAATATTGTAATTAACCGTTGGAGCATGATCTTAAAGTAAATTGTTGAATAGATCTTAAATATTCAATACATTGATGTCGTTGCTCGAACCTGCAAGACCAAAGTAAGCGTGCAAAATCCACATATCGGAATATGCAACCGCGTTGGGCCCGATTGTTGGTTTTCCGTGATCACCTCGTGTGTACAGACCCTGCCATGCCACTGGGTAATTTCCCAAGTCCAATGCATACAATTGATGCTTCCGACTTCCGAGCATACCCGGAAAACCATGTATCTCGACATAACGTTGTACCAAACGTTGCACATCTTTTTGTGTTTGTTTTCTTAAAAACCTGGAGGGGGGGGGGGGATAAAAGATGAAATATACATTTGGTGAGGTTGTCTAAACAATCATATGATGTTTGTTTACCCATATGTAAGTATTCATCAAACGCATCGGCGACACAACCGTACGCCAATTGGCGTATGTCGAAAATGCATTTATGAAACACGTTAAAACTGAGTTTACCATTAGACGAGTATCGGTTCATGGTGTAAGTTGTTATAGACTGAGATATATATAGAAACAACTTTTTTCTCATCCAATAACGACGAAGAAAATAATCCGGCAGAAACGTTGGTCCGTCGACAAAGTAGTCTTCATATAAAAGATTTGTGGTGCCTTCTCGGTTTCTACGTATGTATCGCCTTGGTTCCCTTGGTGGCGTATTGTAACTTTCGCCTTTATCGTCTGAATCGGTTCCAAACGTATTAACGAAATTTGTCATCTGGACCGGATCGAAACAAGCCGCTAAAGTCATGTAATTTTCGATATCGGAGTCGGAATCCATTTTTATGTGATTTGTGGTTGCTTTGTGTTGTGGTTGAATTTAATGTAAGATGTATATAGGTATATGTTGTAGTTTTTGAATAAAAATATATGTAGGTATTTATATATACAAAATTGGAAAATAAAATAAATAAAAAAATTTAAAAACTTACCGTTAACCAACGGTATTGTTTCTTTATTTTTTTCCCACAACGTTTACGCTTAAGAAAAAAAAAACATTTTTTTATTAGTGGATGCTAACACTCTCCATCCTTAACCCAACTGATTAAGAAAAAAAACGATTTTGTCGGTATTAATGACCAACCGACGACCTCGATGCCAATCGTTACCAAACTGACTAATCTAGCGGAACATACGACGGTTGGCATTGGCACAAGTCCAAGGTCTTTTGTGATGTAATACTCTATATGTAAGAGTATATCCAAAATTATTTCCAAAACCATCTCCATCTTTAAATTTGGAGTTTGCTCTACAATGATTGCTTCAAATATAGAGAAAATTTTTGAAGTAATGAAATTTTCTTTCAAATATAAAAAATATTATTCACTCAGAAAATATTAATTTCTTAAATTTAGATGGCTTGAGATGGAACTTGTTAAAATATAAATATAATTAAAAGATGGTTTTCTTTTATAAATTTAAAATTAAAAAGATAGAGATGATTGAAGATGCTCTAAACTATGTATTCTTTCAAAAACAAAAAAAGAAAACGACAAGGAAATTTCAAAGTGGGTTACTACGCAAATATGATTAGACCTTAGATTACAAAATAAAATATTATATGAAGTGGACTTTTTGATAATCTTAAAAAAAATACTAGTAAATCTTTTCCTGTGTTGCTAGGTAGGCACCGCCATACTTCCTTTTGTTTCCTTCCTTCACTATAGGAACTAAGTATTTTATATGTCACAACCGCCAAAACACACTCACTCTCGATTCTTAACTGTTAAGGCAAACAATTAAACCAATATGATTAACTATTTAAGGTCTCCGTTTCTTGGATAAAACAAAGCAAAAGAAAACAAAGAAACAATTATGTCTTTTGCTGAGTTTTTTGAGTGTTGGGAGATTGAACACAGGATGTATCTCGAGAAACTAGTACTAGCAGATTTGGATTCCGAAGTCTCATTGTCTGAGTTAGTCGAACAAGTGTTGTGTCACTACCAAACCTACTATGACGAGAAGAGTAAAGCTGCCGAATCCGATGTTTTTCTCATGTTTTCCCCTCCGTGGTTTAGTGGTTTCGAGCGAACCCTTCTGTGGGCTTCTGGTTTCAAACCATCTGTGGCGTTTCAGTTAGTGAAAGAGTCTGTTGGTGGTGAATTAACCCAAGACCAAAATGCTCGAATTGCGGGTGTTCGAGAGGAGACACGTCGGATGGAAAGGGAGATTGCACAAGCTATGGCGAGTGCACAAGAGAGTGTGGCTGCGCCCCCTTTCTGCGGTTTGATTAAACGAGTAGCGAGTCTTGTGGATGGACAAGTATCTGATATGGAAAATGCAGTTGATGAATTGAAAGCGGCTATGTTGAGTGTATTGAGAGATGCTGATTATTTAAGACAACATACGGCTATACAGGTATTGGAAGTACTTACTCCCCTTCAGAAGATTAAGTTTTTGACCGGGACTTCGCAGTTTTGGCTTCGCTCTAGGCGCTTTGGTATGGAAAGAGATCATAGTCGTTACTAACTAATAAAGCGTGGTACCTGTTTTTGTTTCAGTATCATTGTTGCATTTTTGTTTTCGTTTTCGTTTTCATTCTACCGGTTTATGGTATTATGGTAAGGTAAAAGAGGGTTAATACATAATTTTCCAAACAGTGGAGTAGCATCTTCTTTTAATTCAAAATGGGAGTTGGATTTAAGACACATGACCAAATTTGAAAAATGGTCATCATTGTTAATTAGAAATGCAAAAGTTTATGAACCAAAGAGAAGAGAAATATATACAGATTCATTGGGCTTAACCCATTTATTTTGGCCCATAAATAACAACAAATCCATTCACATTGAAAGAGGATGATTTTGAGTTTGTTTTAGGGCACTAACATATGCTGAATTATCAACTTAAAGAATGAAAATGGAGTGATGATTACATACAACTGTTTCTTAAAGTGGATCAACTTCATATCTTATGAATCCACCTTTGAATCCTTTTCTTGTTCTTTACTTTTTTCTTCAACATTGACCGCATACTTATTATTATTGCATTCCAAGTCATAAAGTTTTCATCCACAATCTCGTTTTTACATTTTAGTTTTGTATAAAAGAACAGAATATTAAGTGTATTATATTAATATTGGATCATAAGAATTTAAAAAGTTGCAGAAGGCAAGCGGACAAATTGATGATTTAATAATCAATCTCAATTTTTCGAAAGGTGATGTTAGCCAAGTTTCTCAATCAAAAGAAAAGGCTTCATTTTATATGGTGAAACAATACTTTTCTTAGGACTTTAAATTAGCAAAAATTGCCCAAACATAAACAAACACAATTATAGATATTATATACAAATTAATATTGAGGGATGAAGTGGGAAATAAAAGGTGATGTGAGATACCAATAATGCTAATTACTTAATCATTAATTCAGTATGTAAAGGGCATATGGTGTGGTACTTGCTTCTAAAAGTTTTATCTTCTATAAAGCCAACTACATTATCTACCTTAAAACAAAAATAATAGATAAATATTTTACTTTCTTATTGAACGAATGAAAACAAGAATGATCTTTAAAAATAAAAATTCAAGAGAGAAAAGAGAATGTAAATAGATTAACATCTTGCATTATTAGTTGTATTGTTTTTTTGAACCGACAAACAATATTAAAACAATCCGACTAGCAAGGAGCTAGATAACAGGCACAAAATTATAAAAACCAAATGCGAGATTACAAACAGTAGAAAGGGGAAACAACCAATTCAACCAAACGAAACTACCATTTCTCCATCTATGCTTAAACCACCAAAAACCGTCATGACGATACAATCAAAAACCTTAACCGAAGATCCTATAAAACCGTGTGATTTCGAAAATATATCTTTTAAGTCATATGACTCGTATCGTATCAACTATCCTTGAATTATGTTAATTAGGATATAAAACCTTTCAAGTCAAAGATGAAAAGTTTTCAAGTTGAATAGTAATAATTACGTTTAATAGTGTGGAATATTACATAAGCCATTTTACGGTAGATAATAGTTAATTACACTACTATTTACTTCAAAGCTTAATTAAGTGAAATCTTGAATATATGAGTGCGATATGACTGTTAAAAGTTATAAATTATGTACTACTTATATCTCATACAGTATTTAGTAAAGAATAGTTTTAACATAAATTAATGAAAACTATTTCTTTTTATTTTAAGTTAGGTTGCAAACCATATCGAGTTGTACACGTTTGACTAAAAGAAAATCATAAATATTTTCAACAAATCCCAAAACAAAACAGTATCTTCAATAAATTTTTAACATCTTTTGGGTTAATTTTAACTTCATCGTAAAGGCGTGAAAACAATCTTTATCTTGGTCTTAATATAGAATTGAAAGAAAAAAAATGCTTATTTAGATCTATCTTTATCAACCTAGCTGGTTTCTTTCTTTCTATCATGTTTGTTGTTCCTAAAAGTAGTCTTCAATAATGTTTTAAGCTTTTTACGTGTCTACATATATACATATTCGATCGATATAAATGAATAAATTGTATTTTCCTATTCAATCATTAATTAGAAAATTCCCTACAAACAAATCAAGCTCGATTCCAAAATGAACTACATTTTGTTTGTTTAGTAACGTCGTATGAAGAGAATCTGCCGCTTCTCATTCGTTTGTATTGTTCATCTTTTGTCTCGCTTACAACTTCCTCAATCTACTCTTTAATCTAAATCAGTTACATGACTTAAATATATCTTGATCATGACACCTCAAAAGATTCGACCAATAATTCTTTAACATTTTCTCCATACCTAAATTATATGACGAATTTGTCATTTCTATCTTTATATCAACTCTATTATTGTATACTTTCTTATTTATTAAACTTTGGAATCTCTTGATTAAACATTGTCTAATGTAACTTTAAATCCTCGATCTACTTTGAACCTTGGATATTTTTTCTATTTAAAAATCAAAGTTTTGTTTCATTTAATAGTAAACAAGTTCCATTCATAAATCGGCACCCTCAACTCATTTAATATCTTATAAAAACCATTTTCCATTTTTCTTTTTGTTATAATCAAGTTTTGAGTGAAACATGTGTCAGAATTTTGATTTGAAAGATTTCCACCTAATTTTGTTTGATTATCGTTTTTTCCTCCTCTTTTCAACAGGATATGATAAATATGTCTAATTTATATATTTAATATCATTTTTAATGCATTAAAAATTTGTAAGTAATGGTTTAAAATCGAGAAGAGAAAAAATATTTATATCATTCAATACATTTGATACAGATTTATTAAATATATTACTAAATATGTTAATTAAATATAACAATCATTTCTTTTTTTCAATATGTGTATATATCAAGAAATTAAAACCTAAATTTAAATTTTCGTCAAAAAAATATTTGAACCATATATTCACTTGTGAATACATATGTATACGCAAGTGAATACACTTTTATTTACCGGTATATGAAGTAGTCCGTAACCTACATTCTAACCATGTATTCACTGGTGAATATATATGTATACATAGTTGTATAAGATGATAGTATTAACATTTCGATTGCGAAACCAATAATAGAAACGCCACCTAAGTTTGTAAACTATTTTAGTAGATAGCCGTTGACCGGACAGATGATGCACCATACAGTATGTCAAAGAAGGCGGCTTCTAATCGCGTCCATAAATGGCCAATCTTGTGAATTAGAAAAATAATTGATGAAAGTGATAGAAAATGGAAGTATGATGTGTTTTTCATTGTCTAGTGGATGCAACACTACTTCTAATAATACAAATCTTTTCTTTTATTTTGTTTTATTAGCGAGGTCTGATCTTCGTGCTCTTTTCCTTTTCTTTTTTTTTTTTCTTTTTCCTTTAAGTTAATTTTGTAATTTGATCTATTTTTTCTTTCCTAAATACAAACTAATTCACGCATAATATTTTCTTTAAGTTAATTATGTGATTTGATCTAATTTTTTTTTCTTAAATGCAAACTAATTCACGCATAATATTTTCTTGTATAGATATTGTTTACAATAAAGACAATTTATACAATTAAAAATTTAAACATAACAAATAAAGTTTCTCTAATATAGATAAAAGAAAATATTAATATGTTAAACCATATTTATACTATTTTTCAATGTGTACTTATGATGTGCGAATTGCATATTTGTTAGAAAATATATTTTTAATGAAATATGTTAACTTTTATATAAAATCCAGTTTGATAGTCAACTTGTAAATGAGCAACAGTCGTCTAGTTCTAGAACAAAACCAATATAATAAAATCTATAATTTATTAAGACAAGTAGAAAATAGTAATAGTTTTAGTAAGATAAATAATTCCCACCCGCTCATATCTTATATTTCAAACTCTTATTTCCAAACCATCACCATGTCGCCGGAAATATTATTCATATTCCTCCTCTTCATCTCCGGAGTCCGCTCCGATGAGCTCCAACTTTTATTAAATCTCAAAACCGCATTATCCTCGTATTCAAACACCAAACTATTCGATACATGGATATCCAATCATTCTGTTTGCAACTTTACTGGAATCACTTGTGATCATCTCACTTCTTCCGTTACAGAAATCGACCTCTCGAATCAGAACCTTTCTGCTTCCATGATTCCTTTCGATTCCATATGTCAACTACAATCTTTACAAAAGCTTTCATTCGGTTTCAATCATTTGCAAGGTAACGTAACCCAAGATATCAATAAATGTTCCCGTTTAACTTATTTAGACCTCGGTAACAACATGTTCTCCGGTCTCATGCCTCCTATATCTTCTATGAATCGACTTTTGTATCTCTACGTCAATAACTCTGGCTTTTCAGGTAACTTATTTTCATACTATGTCTTTCTTGTATCTAACTATAATACTTAACCAAGAGAATTATGTTACTAAATTTTATTTATTATTTATTATTTGTTAGGTTCTTTTCCGTGGGATTCACTTGAAAACATGACCGAATTGCTTGTTTTGAGCGTCGGAGATAATCCATTTGATCAAACTCCTTTTCCGAAACAAGTATTAAAGCTGCTTCATTTAAAGTGGTTATACATGTCGAATTGTAGTATATCTGGTGAGATTCCTAGTGGTATTGGGGATCTTAGTGAGCTACTTAATTTCGAGATTTCGAGCAATTACTTAACAGGACAGATTCCAACTGAAATCACAAAGCTAGGGAAGTTATGGCAGCTTGAGCTTTTCGATAATAATCTGACGGGTAAACTTCCTGTTGGACTTGGTAACTTAACCAACCTAGAGTTCTTTGATGCCTCTACTAACTATCTAGAAGGCGATCTCTCTGAGGTTAAGTATTTGAATAACCTTAAGAGCTTACAATTGTTTGAAAATGGATTTACGGGTGATTTTCCGCCAGAGATAGGGGAATTCAAGCACCTTGTGAACTTGTCTATGTATAGAAACAAGCTTACGGGGACCCTTCCTCAGAAGCTTGGCTCCTGGGCCGACTTCAACTACATTGACATGTCGGAAAACCTGCTCAGCGGACAGATTCCTCCTGACATGTGTAAGAATGGGAAGATGACCGAGCTTCTGATTCTTGACAACAAGTTTACTGGTGAGATTCCAGAGAGTTATGCTGATTGCAAGACGTTGACGAGGTTTCGTGTTAGCGACAATATGCTTTCTGGTGTTGTGCCCAGTGGAATATGGGGGCTTCCAAAAGCAGAGATTATTGATATTGAGGATAATAATTTGGAAGGGAGTATTTCATCGGATATACAGAATGCGAAAACTTTGGGGCAGATATTCGCTGCTTATAATCGATTATCGGGTGAATTGCCACCCGAGATTTCAAAGGCTACATCTTTGAATATGATCGATATAAGTCACAACCAGTTCTCTGGTAAAGTTCCTACATCAATTGGGGAACTGAAGCAATTGGGCAGCCTTCATTTAGATAACAATAGATTCAGTGGTGAAATACCCAAATCGTTACGCTCATGTGATTCTCTCAGTGACGTAAACTTGGCGTTTAATTCGTTTTCAGGCAATATCCCCCCGAATTTAGGGTGGTTACCAACGCTTAACACTTTGAATTTGTCTTCTAATGAGCTTTCTGGTCAGATTCCTACTAGTTTGTCATCATTGAGGTTAAGTCTTTTAGATTTATCTCACAATAGATTGGCGGGGGCAATCCCGGAATCACTTTTTATTGAGGCTTACAATGGAAGCTTTGCTGGAAATCCCGGGCTTTGCAGCCAAAAAGTGACGTATTTCAGGCGATGCTCTTCAAATTCTGGTGGTATATCACACGTGATCCGGACATTGATCACTTGCTTTTCTGTTGGGTCAGCTGTTGTTCTTGTCTTACTTGCATATTTGTGTTACTTGAAGAAGGAAAGTCGAAAGGAAGATGAATCCCCACGGTCGTTCAAGGATGATTCATGGAATGTGAAGTCATTCCATGTATTAAGCTTCATGGAAGACGACATTCTTGATTCAATCAAAGAAGAAAATTTGATCGGGAAGGGCGGATCAGGAGAAGTGTACAGAGTCTCACTAAAAAACGGGGTTGAACTGGCCGTGAAACACATCTGCAATTCAGATCCTGGATCCCAAAAGAAGTCGAAAAATATGGTAAAAAAGCATTTCATGAAACAAAAGTCCTTAGAGTTTGATGCGGAGGTAGATACGTTGAGCTCGATTAGACATGTAAATGTGGTGAAATTATACTGCAGTATCACAAGCGAAGACTCGAGCTTGTTGGTTTACGAGTACTTGCCGAATGGGAGTCTTTGGGATCGGTTACATACAAGTAAGAAGCTTGGTCTTGATTGGGACACTAGATATGAAATAGCAGTTGGGGCTGCAAAAGGATTAGAGTATTTGCATCATGGTTGTGAAAAACCAGTGATTCATAGAGATGTCAAGTCTAGTAACATACTTTTGGATGAGTATTTGAAGCCACGAATTGCTGATTTTGGTCTTGCAAAGATTGTTCAAACCGATACTACCGATGGTTCTTCTACTCACGTGATTGCCGGTACACACGGTTATATCGCTCCAGGTAATTAAACATATATATATTTTGTCCATTTTAAATTTTGAAAAGGTTACTAACAAGATCTGAAATGAACAGAATACGGGTACACATACAAAGTGAATGAAAAGAGCGATGTATACAGCTTTGGAGTGGTGTTAATGGAGCTTGTAACGGGTAAAAAACCAATCGAGGCCGAATTTGGTGAAAATAAGGACATAGTGTATTGGGTATGTAGTAAATTGAAGAACAAAGAAAGTGTGTTAAGTCTTGTTGATTCAAGTATCTATGAACCATACAAGGAAGAAACAATTAAGGTATTAAAGATTGCGATTATGTGTACGTCTAGGCTCCCGACACTCAGGCCGACAATGAGAAGAGTGGTTAAGATGTTGGAGGAAGCCGCACCTTGTAAATTACTAAACATTATCGTTAGCAAAGACGATGATGGAAAGAAAGACAAGGATACAACTTTTTCCGAAATGTAATAAGTCTATTCCTTTTTGTATCATTAAGTAGTAATTAATAGCATGATTTCACATATACTATTAGCTTCTCATATAACTAACAACATATTTTAAAATCAAGATTCACATGTACAACAACAAAATATGAGAAATCTTACACAATCATACATGGTTCGTTGAGCTTCGCCGCGTTCTTTGGGGTTACCTTTACTTATTTAGAATATAATTTGTAGGTGCATTTATGTAGTTACTAGATTCTTATGTAAACTAACGTTTTATATCAGTCTTTGTATTGTGTGATTGAATATCGGTATTGAATATTTGATTAATGTTTACATCGTTATGAATTAATCGAATATGTGTTTTGTGATGTTTAAATGATATTCAAACTGGTTCGCACGGATAAGGATGATATCCGTGCGAATGGAGATTGATTCGTACGAACCAGATGTGGTTCGCACGAATAGAAACTCATCCGTACGAATGAATTCTCATTCGTACGAATGGATAGCTGGGCCTATATATACCCAGCTAGGGTTTCTGCATTCGGCTAAGGTTTTTGCTAAGTTTCATTCGTGCCGAATTGCTGCTGCAGGTTTTCTTGGTATTCCAAACGTTTAGTAAAGTCTAAACAATCATCCGAATAGTCTTCCTTAGGTCCGATCTTATCAATACTCATTGGTTTGATCTCGTTTCCGAAGGTTTCATATTCGCTAGATAATCTTTGATCTATTTCCGCTAGGTTAGAGATATAACGTTGACTATAAGATCCATACAACCCCAACAAAGTGGTATCAGAGCGTTGGTTGTAGAAATCAACGTTCTTCTAGCGATTCTTAAGATTTTTCGTTTTGATTGTTTCTTAGAATTTGGAATTTTACGTTAAAAACCTTGTTTTTATTGTCTTAGAACGTTTCTGAGTCATCTAGATTAAGATCTGGGCAAATAGAAATCGTTTTGGTTTAGAAAATCGACCTGTAGATCGAGTTTTTAGCAAAACCCTAAAATTTCACGGCGCATACGAACCAAGTTCTTGACAGGTTTCATCCGTACGAATAGAGGTCTCCATTCGCACGAATAGGAATTCGTCCGTGCGAATCAAAGTTTTGATTGAAAAGTTTAAAGTTTAGTTCATTCGTACGAATAGGTTTCCTTCGTACGAACCAAACTCTTATTCGTACGAATCTGTCCACTCATCCGTACGAATCACTCATTCGTGTAGAGCTTAGGTTTCTTGTCTCATTCGTACGAATCACCTTCATTCGTACGTATCAAGTCCTTCATTCGTACGTAGCAGTAGTTCATTCGCACGAACCTGAAACATAATCAAATTTTGAAAATTTTAGATGGAATACGCAATGGCAAGTTCTAACACTAAGATGTCTGAAATACTAATCAATGACGCTGAAACTGGAAGCATTAACAAGGTCCCAAAACTCATCACTATGGAAGATTATCCACACTGGAAACCTCGATTCGAAATTCACATCCAAGGAGTGGATTCAAAAATGTGGGACATGATTCAAAATGGATATAACGCACCAGTTAGTGAAAATGGAGACCCTATTGCCGTTCATAGATATACTGAGGAACAAAGGAAGCTTTATGATATAGAGAAAAAGGCTTATTCTTATTTGTGTCAAGCTATTCCTAGATCTGTGTTTCATCAATACAGGACATACAAGCTATCGAAGCAGTTATGGGATGCTTTTGAGTTAGACTGTGAAGGAAACAACAAGTTGAAATCTATGAAGGGAAGAGCACTGAAAAAGGAATTCGACAACTTTACTTGCTTGCATGGAGAGTCCCTATTCAACCTTATCATACGTTTTCAGCATCTGATTAGCGAGATGAACGGATATTCAGTAGAAACAACTGGTGCAGAAAGAGTAGAATGTTTTGCTGATGCTTTGCCAGACAGCTGGAATGGGTATATTGAAATGCTAAAGGAAAGTGGCTATCTTGCTCGCACAACTTTGAATGATCTTTTTACTAAGCTAAGAGAGAAGGAGCAGGATGACAAGTTTCGTGCTCAAAGAAAGGGACACACTCAAGATCCTTCATTATACTATGCTGATCCACCTTCAGTCACTCCTACTCATGCTCCACTGAAGACAGCGTTCTCTGCAAACGCTTCAAATCAAACAGGACATTTGGGATGTTCACATTCAAGTTCAAGTCAAAGTACTCCGGTTCAGAAGTCTCAAGCTCAAGCAAGTTCAGAATCAGCGTTTACAAGTTTGAAAGTCGAGCATTTTCATAAAGGAAATGTGGAGAGCGTAAATGAAGACATGGCTATGCTGAGTGCTTTAGTTGGATCTTATGACCAACTGTTGCAGGGTAAAATTGGAAATGTACACTTAACTGGAGAGGATTACGAGCAGATTGATCGTGATGAGATGGAACGAATCGACATTATGTGGGGTTTCGCTAATCTTGTCAGGAGGGCTAAAGAGTATGTGAAAAAGACTGGTAACTCAATCGGAGCCAACAAGGAAACTAAGTATGGTTTCGACATGTCAGCAATTACTTGTCACAACTGTGGACAGAAGGGTCATTTTGCTAGAAACTGTGAAAAGCCAAAACAGCCAAGAACAGTTCAGAATCCATTCAGAGATCAGCAAAACAGGAATATGAACAGAAACGCTCCTGAGACAAACAAGAATACAGCTTTGGTGACGACTGGCACGAATGCTTATACTGGTACTGAGAATTCAGATGTTAAGGCCTTAGTTTTTCAATCTGACGAAGGCTTGGATTGGGGAATTCAAATTGAAACCAATCCATCTGATGCTGAAGTAAACGTTGTAAAGATTTTGAATCTGAATGAAGAAAGTGATGGGGAGGAGTCTGTTACATCTGAAGAATCATCTGAAGAATCTTCAACAGAATCAGAATCACCAGTGCCTAAAAGGGAGTTCACAATGATGGCAGGAACTACTGAGTCATCAAAGGTACAATCTGAAACTATAGTAACTTCCTGTTCAAATTGTTTTGTTTTAGATAAACGAGTAAATGAGCTTAGCCAAGAAAATAACAATCTTGTGGATGAACTTCGTAAAAACAAAATCGTTAAGGGAAATGAAAGACTGTTTTCAGAAAAGAACAAACTTTTGGCTAAACAAGTAAGTGATTTGGAAATTGCTTTGTTAAACAAACAGGACTCGATCAACAAATATTTAAAAGATATCGATGCTCTTAAACGTGAAAATGCTTCTGTTAAAATAAGTTTTGAAACTTTAAACCAACAAGTTAGAAGTTATTCATCTGCATCATATCTTTTGGACCATATTTTGAAAGAAAAACGTCCTGAAAATGGGGAAGGGAAACCAGGGGTTGATTACAAAACTTGTCCACCTCCTATCTTTAACAAACTGATTAAGTCTCCAAAGGAGGAAGGGGATGTTGAGTTCATTCTTCAACAACCAGACCCAGCTGTTCAGACCCCTACTGTCCAAACCCCTAGTGTCCAAACACCTACTGTCCAAACACCTACTGTCAGTGCTAAAAATAATGTAAATGAAAAACTGAAAGAAACCGTCATAGTTGAAGATTGGGTTTCTGACTCAGAAGGTGAAGAAAAGGGTCCAGGTTTGGGTTGTCAATTACCTTATCAAATGAATTTGGGTCGCAAACCTCACATCAAAACAGGCTTAGGTTATCAGGCTCCAAATAAAAGTTCGAGTCAACCTAAACAAGTTAGAATTTTGAAACGACCTGAATTTAAAGGACCAAAATTTGTTAAAACCGGCGAATCATCAATCGCATTTGAGTCAAAAGAATCACAACAAGCAAAATTCATACCACCTCTAGGAGACAGTCACCAACAAATCCCCAGAAGCCACAAAATGTTCAACAACATAACGGCTTTATGCGTCCAAATGCTATGTTCTCCAAACCTCATACACACCACCGGAGAATGACGCAAAGTTCTCAAAATCTTAACGAATGGAGAACTTGTTTTGATTGTGGGGAGAAAGGCCATGTTAACTATAATTGTCCAAATTTGAAACAAAGGCCTAGGAATAATGTTGACCAAAGTAGAATGTCCACTGGAAATCGATTTTCAAGTCCAAATCGAAATCGATTCTCAAACAATAGGTCATTATCTCCTAAACAAAACAATGAGTTGCTTCCTGCTGGTAAATCCAAACAGCAACCTATTGTTAAACAAATTGAAAAAAGGCCAATCTCACCAACTGTTTATGTCAAACGTGCATGGAAAGCTAAGAATGAAAGACCCTCAAACGAGTCTGATGGTTCAAATGGAAAATGGGTTGACTTACAGTTTCAAGGTGAAGATGGCAAACCCAAGGCTATTAAGGCTTGGGTTTGCTTTGGGTATTAATAATTTCAATTTGTTGTGCAGGTCGTCTATGATCCTATCAAGAATACCTGGGTTGTTGATAGTGGGGCGTCTAGGCACATGACAGGGAATATGAAGTTACTTTCAAATGTTAGATCAATTAAGGGTGGCTATGTTTCATTTGCTGGTGATAAGGGAGGTTTTATTTCTGCTCAGGGATCCGTCGCAAACGACAAATTAAGTTTTGATAAAGTGAATTATGTTCAAGCATTGGTCAATAACCTGTTGTCCGTTTCTCAAGTTTGCGACAAGAAGTTTAAGGTGATCTTTGACGAAACCCAGTGCTACATTATGATGAAAGAATTTGTGATCCCAGAGCACCTGATTATTATGCAATCACCACGAGTTGGAGATTTGTATGTGCTCGATATGTCGAAGACTACTGTGAATTCGACTGAACACCAAGCTTTTGTCTCGAAAGCTACTGAAAGTGAATCAATATTGTGGCACAAACGGATGGGCCACCTTAGCTTGAGAAAGATGAATCACCTGATGCACAAGGATTTGGTTTTGGGAGTCAATGTGAAAACCTTTCAGTTGCCGGAAACGTGTATTTCATGCAAGAAGGGAAAACAGTCCAAAAAGTCTCATAAAGTAAAGAAGTTTCACACCATCGATACTCCACTTGAGCTTCTACACATGGATTTGTTTGGCCCTATCAAGTATTCAAGTGTTGAAGGGGATAAATACTGTTTGGTGGTGACTGATGACTATTCTCGATTCTCTTGGGTAATGTTTTTACGAGAGAAATCTGAAACATACGAGAATATCAAGCTGCTGGTTACTTCACTGGAGACTCTGTATAAGTTAAAGGTTCGACGGTTTAGAACTGATAACGGTACGGAATTCAAGAATCAGAGGATGGAGGATTTATGCAAGGAACGAGGCATTCAACAACAATTCAGTGCAGCCTATACTCCACAAATGAACGGGGTTGCAGAAAGAAAGAACAGAACGTTGATTGAAGCAGCTAGAACGATGTTGGCTGATTCGACACTGCCAGTACGTTTTTGGAATGAAGCAGTAGCCAATGCTTGCTACACTTTAAACCGAGTGCTAGTAGTGAAACGTCATGGGAAAACGTGTTATGAGTTGTTGCAGAAAAGAAAGCCTAATTTACAGTATTTGGAACCTTTTGGAGCTCCGTGTACTATGCTCAAGCGTAAATCAGAGGGAAAATTTGATGAAAAGGCATTGGAAGGAATATTTCTGGGATACAGCACTCCTAACAAGAGAGTTTGGAATCCAACTACCAAAGCTATTGAAGAATGGTATGAGGTGGATGTTCAGAAGTATTCTAAACCGATTCCTTCGAAAGGATATCCGTGGATGTTTGATTATGATTCTCTGTTTGAATCATTTAATCTTCCTGAGTTCTCCGATGAAGATATTGCAAGATATTACTCCCATCAAGAGGCTTTGGAAGAAACTATTCCTCATGATACAGTGACTCCAACAGTTCCTACTCCTCCTGGTCCACAAGATAATCCTGCAGATGGTCAAGTAAATGATGATGATTCAGATTCTGATGGTTTAGTTAACGTAAATGAGCCGATTGGAAATCCTGAAAATGTTCAAGAGCAGGAAGAGGAAGTTGAAGATCCCGATATTAATAATTTGGGTCCTAACGTTGTGGTTCCTCCAAATTTAAACGTTGAAGAACCAGCAAGTCAGCTCCGGCGATCATCAAGGGCTCGCAGATCGACTAATTTTGATGATTATGAAACATATTTGGCTGGAGCTCGACCCAAAAGAGAGATTCAAAGCGATGTTTATATTGACTTGTTTAAATCTAGTGATGTTACTTACTGTGCTCATGCTTGTTTTATTTCACAGATTGAACCAGCTAACATTGAAGAAGCTCTTATGGATGACAATTGGATCAACTCGATGCAAGAGGAACTGCTACAGTTTAAGAAGCTGGGTGTCTGGAGGCTTGTTGCTAAGCCAAAAGGTGCCAAGTCATTGGGTTGTCGCTGGGTCCATCGATGCAAAAGGGATGATCAGGGTGTAGTTGTCAGAAACAAGTCAAGACTAGTGGTTCAGGGTTTTCGACAAATTCCTGACTTGGATTATAATGAAGTGTTCGCTCCGGTTGCGAGATTAGAGGCGATTCGGATTTTTCTGGCCTTTGCATCCTACAAGAAGTTTACTGTCTATCAGATGGATGTAAAGAGCGCTTTTCTTTACGGGAATATTCGAGAGACAGTGTACGTTAATCAACCACCAGGCTTTGTAGACCCCATACATCCGGATAAAGTGTACATTCTCGATAAAGCACTTTATGGTCTGCATCAAGCACCGCGCGCCTGGTATGAGACACTTGCTAATCATCTGACCGACAACGGTTTTCGTCGAGGTGTCATAGATTGTACGCTGTTTATCAAGGAAAGAGGTGAAGATATTATGTTGGTGCAAGTATATGTGGACGACATTATTTTTGGTTCTACAAATCCAGAATTATGTAAAGAGTTTGAAACGGTGATGACAAGCAAGTTCGAAATGAGTTCGATGGGTCCGATTAAATTCTTTTTGGGGCTACAAGTTGATCAAACGGCAGAGGGTATTTTTATTCATCAGACAAAGTATGTCAGCGACATTTTAAAACGGTTTGAAATGTCAGAAACAAAGTCAGCCTCTACTCCCCTATCGGTGAATCACGGGATATCACCAGACTGTACGGGGGAGAAAATTGATCAGTCTCTTTATCGCTCAATGATCGGTTCTCTTATGTATCTCACCGCCTCTCGTCCAGATATCATGTTTCCAGTGTGCTTGTGTTCCCGATACCAAGCAGCACCGACAGTTGTTCATCTTCAATCAGTGAAGCGGATTATGCAATACTTGAAGGGTACTCCAGATTTAGGTCTTTGGTATCCTCATGACGACAATTTTGAGCTATCTGCTTTCAGTGATTCAGACTATGGGGGTTGCAAAAAGGATGCTAAGTCAACATCAGGAGGATGCCAGTTTCTCGGAACGCGTCTGGTAACGTGGCAGTGCAAGAAACAGACCGCTGTTGCATTGTCCACTTGTGAAGCTGAATACGTAGCTGCTGCTAGCTGTTGTTCTCAGGTTATCTGGATTCAGCAACAATTGCGTGACTACGGTTTGTCTATCTCTACTACTCCTATTTATGTTGATAATTCTGCTGCCATAGCTGTCACTAAGAATCCCGTACACCATCCTAAAACCAAACACATAGGCGTAAAATATCATTTTATACGTGATTGCTTTGAAAAACATCTAATTGACGTAATTTATATCGAAACGATGTTTCAAAAAGCTGATATTTTTACAAAAGCATTTGATAAGTCTAGGTTTGGGTTTTTACTGTTAGAAAATGGTGTGGTTAAGAAAAGCGATGTAATCGCTGAGGAAGAAAAGTCAGACAAGTAACCGTCCTCGTTTTGTATACTACGTTTAATTTTTTAGTTCTTTTATTTTTAGTTACGTTTCTTCTTTTACTTTTATAAAATTCAAAAATACAAAAAGATTTTTATTTTTAGCATTTTAGGGGGAGAAATAGTTAGTAGTTAGTAGTAAATTGCTAGTTTAAAAAAAAAAAAAAAAAAAAAAAAAAAAAAAAAAAAAAAACGGGGGAAGTGAGGAAATACTGAGCTAAAACTGAACATGTAAATTGTCAAAAGTATGCTGAACGTAACGTTTAAACATGTCGGTTGTAGGATATATTGGTAGACTTATCTCACTGAAACTTGACGAAAATTAATCATTTTTCAAATGGTTGTCGCAGATATCAAATTTATTTAAATCTTTATGGATATGTCTCAAAGACTGTCTAAATGATATCTGGAGATCAATAACAATTGAGAACACTGAAAACAACACAAAGCGGTCGAAATTAAATGTTTAATATATTTTAATTAGCTTTTGTTTTGTAGTATTTGTGGCTTTTCGCTGGATTGATTCGAAAATAATAAATATTGGGTGTAATATCAGAAAATAAATACAGTATGTCAGTAATATTTTGTTGCAATTAAGGGCCACTCCAGTGATTGTGGAATAACATTCTTGAATGTTTTGATCTATATATTTGAAATAAAATAAAATAAAAAAATAAAAAAAAAAAAAAAAAAAAATATTAATATCGCAATAAGAGATAAGAAACCACTTCAAAAATACCTTGATGGATGAACAGAAGTATAAGGTCGAAAGAAGATCATACTTCGGCTATTCCAAATAAAGGGTGATGAAGTACCTAAAGACTTCACAAATATCTTGATGGATGAACAGAGTTATAAGGTCGAAAGAAGATCATAACTCGGCTATTCCAAATAAAGATTGAAGAAGCGCTTATTCTCTGAGTGATATTTTGTTTCAACGATCAAGAATCACTGGCCCTTATTGCATGTGTAGTTGATGTAATACTGACATACGAAATCGATAGTATGATATTACGTCTAATGTTTGTGAAAATAGAATTGAAAAGGCTGAAAAGTTAAGAGGACAAATACACAAACATACTTGCAAATCTGATTATGATATAAATTTGATGACTGTTAAAAATTCAAATTGTGTGTTGTTTTCTATGTTCAAAATATTGGGAGATCTTAGCGAGATAACCATTTTAGAAAGAACAAGTGTCAAGTGAATGTTTGTTTAAGTTTAAGAGAACAAATATACCAATAATCGTCAACTGATATGTTAATAGTTACAACGAAAATTTGAATGACAATGCTATGTTTCAGTATCAGTCTGATCCCTTATTCGAAAAACACAAAAAGAATGTGAAAATTTCAGTTTATTCAATTGTTATTTCAGTAGTTGTTATAGTTAGAATTTTCTTTGATTCATCAAAACAGAAAAATACAAAAAGATTTTTAATTTTTAGTTTTAGTTTCTCTTTAATTTTAATTTTATTTGTGTTAGCTTCTAAGGTTACTTGTCGTGACTTGAGCTCTAAAGGTGAAACTGAGATTAATTCGTAAAGTCATAAAAATTGATAAAGTGTTTGGTTAGGATATCTGAATTGAGTTAAACGTGTTATTTTGATGGATCGATAATTTTCATGTGTTTAACGTTTACTGAATGTTTGAGTTTTGAAGAAAAGTGAAAGTTTATGATTGTGAACTCGACAGCTTATTCGTGCGAATGAATTTACCATTCGTACGAATCAATAACGCATACGCACGAATCAAAGCAAAGGTAACGAATGGTCAGTAAATTCTCATCCGTGCGGAAATCATTATATTCGTGCGGATGAATTTTCATTCGTACGAACCAAAGGTGATTTAGATCTAAACTGTCAAATGGCGATTCGCACGAATGAAGACTCATTCGTACGAATATGTTTCTATTCGTGCGAATGAGAAATGGGTATATATATACTTTCTATTCGTTTGATATGTTCATTATCTTTTCATTCGTCCGAAAAAGTTAGAAAAATTTCGAAAATTTTGAAAGTGTTGCAAAGAGTTTTTGATTTCAGTTTTATTGTGTAAATTTCGATTCCGAATCCAACCATCTAAGACACTAAAGGTATAACAACTTATTTAGGGTACAATCGTTAATTTTGGGTTTTAAAAGGACTTGAATCAATCGATCATTGATCTGTGTTTGTAATGGGTAATTGGGTTAGGGGTTCTGTTAATCGGGACATTGCGAATGCAATGATGTAGGTTTTGTGATCTAAAACAATGTTTTTGAAAATCTAGGTTTTCTGGAATTCAAACTGTTTCGATGAACTTCATTCGTACGAATGAAATTTCATTCGTGCGAATAGGATCTCCATTCGTGCGAATGGCTAAGTCATTCGTACGAACGAACGAAATCAAATCCGTATGTCTTAACTACCTCATTCGCACGAATCAATGATGATTCGTACGAATGGAAATGTTCATTCGTACGAATGACCTGGACAGATAATTTTAAAAAACGCTTGAATTTTATTCTAACTGTTTTGCGATCTATGTGTTTAATTCTGTGTACAGAAAAATGGCTGAATCTTCATCAACTCAAAGCACTGGTCTCGCCATTGGTCAAAAGAATAACATGTGCGCTTATCTCGACGAGACGACACCACACTCCGTGAAGTTTGTCGGGATCATGCAGTTTCTGAAGCGTTCAAGGATCTACAAGGCTATCTCTACCGAGAAAGTACTCTACTTCTCTCACATCGCTGATTTCTGGAACAATGCCAAGGCAGTTCGTCGAGACGGCAAAGTTCAAATTCACAGTACAGTTCTCGGGAAGGATATCATGGTTGACGAGCAAGTCATCAGAGAAGTAATTGGATTCGGAGATGAACCGAAATTGCCAACAAAGCTGAACGTGTACAAGGTCAGAGGGGCGATATTAAGAATGCATTATGATGGCAATATTAAGAAGGGAGTGATCATAAAGTATGGTTTCAGTGTGCAATACAAGTATCTATGTCACGTAATACAACACTGCTTGGGTCCCAGAAAGGCAGGACATGACGAGATGCGAGAAGATCTTCAAAGTGCGCTCGTCGCACTGGCACTAAACATTCCGTTCAATTTCTCAGCCATGGTCCTGCAGTTTATGATTGAGAACGTAGAAGTCAAGAGAGAGCACAAATACTTGATGTATGCCAGATTCGTGCAAATGATTATAGATGAGAAGATCCATGACTTGCCGAAGAATGAAGACGATATCGTCAAGCTGGACGTTATGAGCGATAGTACGATGGGACGCATGCTGACATACAAGGGAAAGCCTACACCAAAGGAGAAAAGATTGATCGGACATTTGGCAAATCCTGAATACGTTTGTCCGGAGAAGCTGAAATGGAGACACGATGATAGTGATTCAGATAAAGAGAATCTCGAGATGACCATTCAACCTGATTCTGATGAGGAGGTGGTTTCTGCTAACTCTCCACCTACCGATACTCAGATGGAGTTAAGAGATGAAGATGATACGGTTGTAAGTGCTGAGGCAACTCCCTCGGTACCAAAACGGAGAGCTAAAATATCACTGACGGATCTTGTTCAAAGGAGAATCTCTAAGCGTCTCAAGCTGGTGAAACAAAGTGAACTTTCTGCCAGCACAACTATTCCAATTCCCCCTCCTGTGACTTCTCGACAACAGCAAAGCATCCCAATCATGACACCTGCCACAACGATAACTCCAACAGCTGGTGGATCATCGTCAGGGCCAACATCTGAGTCTGCTCAACTCGAGACTGTAAACGCTTTGCTATTGGAGGTTCTGAGGAAGCAAAATACACAGGATAAAGAGATGAAGGAAATGATTGAGAAAATGAAGCAACGGGAAGTTGAGAGGGAGGCTGAGAAAGCCGAAATGCTGCGGAGGATTGATGAACAAAACAAGTTGATTGAAAATCAGAACAAGCAGCTGGAGTTGTTTCAAGAAAAAATCGAATATCTGGAGGTGGCCAACAAAGTAATACAAGAATCGATGGAAGCTGATGAGGACGGAATTTACAGAATCAAAGCACCGGCTGATGAATCTGCTGAACCGGTCGGTGCAGATAGCACACGCATGGAGTCTGGGGGAGCTGGTAAAGATCAACAGAATGAATCCCAGTACGATATTGCTCCCATTTCGTTTAAAAAGTCCAATTTAACTCACATTTTGGATATGCAGGGGGTAATACAATTCAGCATTGATCATGATCTAGAAGAAGGAGAGATTATGCATAGCCTATCTAAAGAACAGATTGCAGATTTAATTGCAATGAATCCTGAAGATATTATGTCTGAGGAGTCTGCTTCTGTTTCTGAAGTTAATCCTCCTACTTCTGATGCTGATGATGAAGAGATAGAGTTCGAGCAAAACGTTGATTCAACCGAACCTATCTATCAGTCAAATGATCTCCGAGACGATGACGTTTTTGATTTAAATGATGAAGATCTTGCTCGGAAGTTAAATAAACATTCAGCAGCCAGTCAAGAGACATCAAACCCAGCCGAGGTAGATGCAAAACGGGCTGAATGGATTCAAGCTATGAAAGAGTGTTTACGCCCACCTCGTCAAGTTCCTGAACCGGCTTATACGAAGTGCTATTCCTTGAAGGGGGCAAAGACTGAAGGTCCGATAATAAGCTGGGCATACTTGGAGGATCTGAATGTATATGCGGTGAAGCGAGAAAGAGGAATCGATTACTTCAAGCGAGTTCACGACCTGAAGACGTTGCCTTATTTTGACATGATGCAGCTGGCACGTCTTAAACTGCTCTACAGTGAACAGGATGATCGAGCAAAATGGTTGGAGAAACGATTGAGATTTGAGTTCAGGAATAAGTGGGAATACCTAAGGCCACAATATCCGAAGATTACTTACTCCAAAGATCGGAGTACAGGAAAATCTGTGAAGCACGTCAAGTATCAAGCGCCAAAGGTTATCGAAAAGATTCCGCTTCGAGAAATGAAGACCGGATTTTGGAGAAGTTTCAAGTGGTGGTACTATGATTATAGAACCACTGAAGCTGTCATCGTGTTAGAGCACAAAGGCATTTGGGAAGCTGTGCGTATTTTTGATCCGATGTGGATTAGAAATCTAACAGATGATGATATCTACTCTTTGTATCTGCAACCTATATTCTGCGACGTCCAAGATATGGATCAAGCGTCGCGTTTCAACAAGGTTGTACGTGTATGCTTTATTCACAAGATTCATGCATAAGAGGGCAGAACAAAGAAGTGTTTTGGGAAGCAGCAGATTTTTTTGAAGACTGAAGACATAGAATCTAGTTCCTAGGGGGAGTTTGTAGGTGCATTTATGTAGTTACTAGATTCTTATGTAAACTAACGTTTTATATCAGTCTTTGTATTGTGTGATTGAATATCGGTATTGAATATTTGATTAATGTTTACATCGTTATGAATTAATCGAATATGTGTTTTGTGATGTTTAAATGATATTCAAACTGGTTCGCACGGATAAGGATGATATCCGTGCGAATGGAGATTGATTCGTACGAACCAGATGTGGTTCGCACGAATAGAAACTCATCCGTACGAATGAATTCTCATTCGTACGAATGGATAGCTGGGCCTATATATACCCAGCTAGGGTTTCTGCATTCGGCTAAGGTTTTTGCTAAGTTTCATTCGTGCCGAATTGCTGCTGCAGGTTTTCTTGGTATTCCAAACGTTTAGTAAAGTCTAAACAATCATCCGAATAGTCTTCCTTAGGTCCGATCTTATCAATACTCATTGGTTTGATCTCGTTTCCGAAGGTTTCATATTCGCTAGATAATCTTTGATCTATTTCCGCTAGGTTAGAGATATAACGTTGACTATAAGATCCATACAACCCCAACATAATTAACGAAAATAACCTCATTCCCTATCTCTTTCTCAACTTTTCTCCACCCTCCCCACCAAAAATAACCTTTCACGACAACAATATCGAAATGTTAACGGTTGGAATACAGATGAATTAAAATGAGTTTGTTTGGACTGTCGGTGAAACTTTTAAAGCTTAAGTAATTTTGTCTAAAAAACATTTGATACATGCATGAACACTAGACGACCTTAGTGACTTAAAGCAGTAATAGTATGTTTTTTAGTTATTAAGAACATTTGGATTGAACAGTTTTTTTTAGTTATTAAGAACATTTGGGCTGAATAAATTAAGGGTTCACATACAACTGAAGTGGAATATAGTAACGGGAAGAACAAAGAAAATCACACGATAAACAATTGTGATTCAAGTATCCATGAACCTTCAAGGAATAAACAAGAGAGAATGTCATAAATCGTCCTTGTGGTTAGGCTGTTTTTCACGTATCGTCCTTTTGAAGAAAAGTTAGCATAGATAATCCTTTTGTTTTTTAAATTTATCATTGGTTATCCTTCCGTCCATTTCCGTTAGATTGTCTCCGTTAAGTGGCCCCATGTGCCTGGCACATGAGGGTAAATTAGTAATTTGACATTCTTATTCCTATCTGTCTATATATATAATTAATTATTACATATATAGATATAGATATACATATACATATACATATATAGATATAGATATATAGATATAGATACAAAAAGAAGTACACCATAAAATGGTCAACATGTCACATTCTTTTTCATTTCCCCCAATTTCTCCTTTAACCATAAACCCTAATTCTAATTCCAGACAAAATCCCCCAAAATTCTTCAATGAAAATCTCAATTCATCAACAATGAAACCTAATTACTCCTATTCCACCTCTCAATTTCAACAATTTCATCTCAATTTCACAGCCGCCGTCGCCTCAGCCTAGGACACCGCGATACTCCAATAATCAGCCGCCGTCGCCGTCGCCTCAGCCGCCGTCGCCGGCGAAACTACTACTTCCGGTACCGGAATCTGATCCAGATGATGGCCAACCAACTGCATTGACGATGATAAAGGCTTGATGATGATGGACCGATGATGAGGACGACGGTTGAGTTTTTCAAGTTTGGACTCGTCTTGTTGATCTGGAAACTGAATAAGTTGCAAGAGTTGATGAAGGTAAAACTCGAGAAGAGTCAGCCAACCCCGAAAGAAGGTTGGGAAATCGGGTTAAGATTGTGTTGAATAATCCATGGATAAAAGGTTTGATTTGCGTCGTATTAGGGTGATGACATTTTGAGTGGTTTAAATATAGTACTCCATGATCATAGTTGCTTAATGTGTAAGAATATTGGCTTAATAATTAAAACTTTGTGATGTTAGTATTTTGTGTTGAAGAAAAGACACCTTCATAAGGGAAGGAAATCATGGAGAAATTGAGTTGTTTTTTCAGAAACGAAAGAAAAATAATTGTTTGTTAATGAGGGGTGAAAATATTAAGAATTGTTTGTTAATTTGAAGTATGTGTTTGTGTCTTGTGTGTTTTGAGTGTGTGAAAAAAACCAACTAAATTGTCAGAAAAAGAAGAGGCAGGGTGTTAGGTTAAGAATTAAAGGAAGGAAATGACTCATTTACCCTCACATGTTTATCATGTGAGGTAACTTAACGGAGACAATCTAACGGAAATGGACGGAAGGATCACAGACGATAAATTTAAAAAACAAAAGGATAATCTATGCTAACTTTTCTTCAAAAGGACGATACGTGAAAAACAGCCTAACCACAAGGACGATTTGTGACATTCTCTCAATAAACAATTAAAGTATAAGTATTTATCTAATTAGATTGTCAAACAATATGTAGCTGAAGCAAGTTAGAATCAAACACATAAACCATATATACATTTGTTGTTGATTTACCTCATTTAAGATTTATAATGAAATCATTCTACAAGCTTGTACAAGACACCTTCTTTAGCAACAGACTTATATGCTAGTACACGTTTACTAATTCACCTCAACAATTGTCGAACAACTCTAGTTTCTCCTTGCTTGCTTGATCAAAATCGAACTTACCCTAATAGGGTTCTTGGCCGATCGGTTTACACAAGGGGAGGGGAAAGAAATCGAATTCCAAGGATACCAAATAATTAATCCTTAGGTTTCATTATATAGGTGATTAACTTGATACACAACTTGTATTTTAAATAGGAAACCTCCATAATTACATAATATATCATTTCATTTATTAATTATTACAATTAACTATTTAATTAGTAATTAACAAATAACAAACGTATAGTCGTGTTTAAATGTAAATATGTACAACCTCGTAAACTTATATATATATATAGACACACATTGGTCACATATTAATAGACGTTAGATAGAGACCATAATCTAATACTTATATTTACTCTTGATAGAGATATGAATTGAAGATGCAATTTTACTAATTAATTGATTATAGCCAAGTGGCAGGTTAATTAGTTACTCCCTTATCAGTTACATTTTTATGTATTACAACATTTTCCACCTTTTGAGCACAAAACTTGTCTTCATCCCCATATGACAACGCAAGGTCTTTTTGATGCAACTCCGATTATTATCATGTCGTTGTTTTCATCTCTGCCATCTATAAAATGACGATATTTGTTATATACGTGCAGTAAAATAAAAAGAAAAGAAAAAGGTAAGTTAAACTGATGATCATGATGCGAACTTTCACTCGTCGCAATTGACCAACATGAGAAAGCTTACACACCAAAAGATGATTGTATATAGTTTACCGAGCTTCACCATGGGAGCATTTGTTCGTTAAGATCAAAATTTACTTATTTTTAATAGACATAGAAATATTTGAAGGCAATATGATAGATGATGGAAACGAGGATTTTTGTCTGCCCGTGCATTGCGGCGGGTTAAAAATCTCATCTCGAAAAACATAAAATTTAAAAGATAAAATTGCATATCGTTTTCTTTATATAACATTAACGATCGCTTAACTTTTTAAACGTTTCATACTAAAAAGAAACAAAATAAACAATTTTTTCAAATGAAAACATACATTTTTAGTCTTTGACCTAAAATCTTTAACTTAGGTCTGTTTTAATTAGTTCAATTTAAAGTGTTAAAAAAGTCTATCTATTTATATTAAGTTATAATTATTAAATATTAACTAGTATAGTACCCGCACGGTGTAGCGGGGATAATAAACTATATTTGATATAATTATATTACAAAAATTTAACTACGAAAATAAAATACGCAAAACGATAAAAACATAAAATGTATTTAAACTCCAATCATAATGTAAAACGTGAAGATACGAACTTTTAAAAGATAGTAGTTTGTTGCAATTCTTGTTGTCCTTGTACTTGTTAAAACATTTGCCCATCAATAGACGTTTTTTCTATTTCTTGATTAGTTCAAACTCACTTTACACTTTTTTTCTTGAATTGAGTTCTCTAATAGTTTTATATCTCGTTATCGTTTCTTCTTGGTAAGCTTCTTGCAATTGTTGACCATCTAAAACATAACATCGTAATGACAAATAAACCTACCTATAAGTACGAGCTTTTAAAAGATAAAGAGAGTATAAAATGGTCTCATATTTTTTAAAGAAAATGAGTAAATACCTATTTGAGCATGTATATCCATAATGATGGTTTCTTCTTGAAAGGATACCCAACCTTTTTTAAAGACTGATCTCAGATAGTTCAGTTATTCTTTTCAGCCCTACACTTAAACATAAACAAATAAACATTTTTAGCATATGAAACCTCATCAAGTTCAATTAGGACCAACATGGTTTCTTCTTGAGAGGATACCCAACCTTTTTTAAAGACTGATCTCTGATAGTTCAGTTATTCTTTTCAGCCCTACACTTAAACATAAACAAATAAACATTTTTAGCATATGAAACCTCATCAAGTTCAATTAGGACCAACATGTGTGATATAAGTGTGTATGTGTTGACCCGACTTCCCATTGTCCATCAAACAAATTACAAAACAAACTTAGGAATCATTTTTAAGATGAACTCTTTCGACTTCCTATTCTCCATCAATTTTTGCATTGTTTGTAATCGAACTTTTTTATGAATTTGACCCATTTGGTAACAAATAAATACCGTTAATTACGGTATGGACTTACATGTAAGTTTTGGTTTCCAATCATAAATTCTTTAATCAATATAAACGAAATTGGTTATTGTTATTATGGTAAATAAACACTTCTAAGTCTACATGTTTAAAGTATCTTTTCATTCATTTACTCTACAAGGCAAAAACTTTATTAACCAACATTATTTAATTATAAGTTATTTTGAATAATGATATGTGGTGAGAGATATAAAAACGGTAGTTAAGTAATTTCAATTAGTAAGGTTTTAGAGAATTAAGACTATGTGAGAAATGTTTTATAATATAGTAGAAATAGATTATATTATAGTGTAGATTTAGTATACGTATTTTAGTAGAAAAAATGCATAATATTTTCATTATTTTAAGTTTATGGGGTTATAAAATAAAATTTATAATTTTGAAAGTTTTTAAATTAAATAGAAAGTATTTTAATTTTTTTTAATTACATAGGAATTATAAGTTAATTTGTTAGATGTTAAATTTTTTTAAATTAATTAGGAAAGAGAGTGTTGTTTGACTTAAATAAAGATAAATATAGATTAAGGGTATTAAGGTAATTTCAATTACTTAAAATTTAAGATATTAAGATGGTGGGGGAGACTCTTTATATAATAGTAAAGATTTTCATTATTTTAAGTTTATGGGGTTATAAAATAAAATTTATAATTTTGAAAGTTTTTAAATTAAATAGAAAGTATTTTAATTTTTTTTAATTACATAGGAATTATAAGTTAATTTGTTAGATGTTAAATTTTTTTAAATTAATTAGGAAAGAGAGTGTTGTTTGACTTAAATAAAGATAAATATAGATTAAGGGTATTAAGGTAATTTCAATTACTTAAAATTTAAGATATTAAGATGGTGGGGGAGACTCTTTATATAATAGTAAAGATAATGACTATAGCTAATATTGTTAATAATATTTTCAATTAATATTTAAATATAGGAGCTTTAAAGTAATATTTTAAAATTTTATGGTTATTTTTGAATGGATTATGAATGATATTGAATCATCGACCTCGATTTAAAACAAATGATGTTAACCATGTTGAAAAAGATTGTTGTTATTTCTTTTTTCAGATATTATTTATATCTTAACCCACAAATCTCATTTTTACTAACATATTCATTTTAAAAATTGATATATCAAAGATTTTTCTTACCCGCAATAACCTTTTTTCTTTATTGATGTCGCTCTCGTACATCTTTTAGTGTATATCTATTTCTTTTGATAGCTTTTCTAGTTTTGAAATTAAAAGTTTTCTAAAGAATAAATTAACTATAAACAATAAAGTAAAGTAATAAGAAAAGTATTTAATAGATATTAAATATTAAGATATAATTAAAAATAGTTATTGATTTTAAATAGAAAAAAAATATAATTAATAATAGTTATGGATTATAATGAGAAAAAAAAAGATATAATTAATATACGTAAAAAAAAAGCCGAATGTGATAAAAAGAAGTATTAATCAAATTTTACACAAACGTTGTAGGGAAGAGATTGAACCCTTGACCTTCCACTTAGAAGATAGGAGAGTTAATAAACTTGACAAAGCAAAAGATTATGACAAATTTCTGCATATATTATTCATATATTAATAAAAATAAATACTGTTTAGTAGAGTTTAAGTTTAAAAAATGAGTATTTTGATAATAAGAAAACTTGTATAAGAGACGCAAATTTAAGAAAACTAAATGTGATATACTATCCGTTGGGAGTTATAGTAAAATTGTAAAATTTAATGAAAAAGATCAACAAACACATTGCTGATGTTGTTTAGAAAACAGTTGTAACAAATAAATTAAAATGTTTGATGCATGAATACTAGACTATTTAAAAATAAAATTATATGAATTTTGAGTTAGAAAATAATAGTAAAATAAACGTGTTTTCTAATATGTTGGTAAGATTATATTTGAAAAGGATGTATTTTTAAAATATATTTAAGAAATGATAGTATTTATTTTAAATATTATAAAAAAGATAGTGGGCTCAAAAATCCTTTTAAAAACCTTGTTATTTTATTTTACTAGATTATTGCCCCGTGATAGCACGGGTAAATATAAATAAAAATTGAATCGTAAACTTTATGTTTATGAACACGTTCTTTTAAATTAGAGAAATTTACATCTATGTCCTTATAAAATTCAATATTACGTCAATATCCTTGTAAAAATCAAAATTACGTTAATATCCTTCTAAAACATAAAAAATTCTCATATATATCCAAAATAATAAATTAATAATATTTAAATAATTTTAATATTTAAATTATTCATCTAAATATTAATTAAACTTTTTACTCAAGTATTTTAGGTTTAATTTAACATTAACAAATGTATCTCAATTTTATAAACTTGCAATATAGATTTAAAAGAGATTGATTTCTATAATTTTGAGCATTAACCGGAATAAAAAGGTTGCAAAACTTCATCGTCTTCATTGATTAATGTTTTGTAATATATGTTTAAAACAATTTATTCATTGAATTTAATTTATTCAGTTCATTCGGTATTTGATTCTTAATTGACATATTTGTTAAAATAAGCATTCAGATTAGTTTTATTTATTTATGCAATAATTTAAGATATTTAAAATCATTTAATTAGAGATGAATAATTTAAATATTAAAATCATTTAAATATTATTAATTTATTATTTTGGATATATATGAGAATTTTTCATGTTTTGGAAGGATGTTAACGTAATTTTGATTTTTACAAAGACATTGACGTAATATTGAAGTTTTGTAAAGACGTAGATGTAAATCTCTCTTTAAATTATTATGAGAATACAATATTACACGTATAATAACAAATATACATTTATGTTTATACACATGTTGTTTATAGTTATAATAACATATATACATTAATGTTTATACACATATATTGATATTTTGTATTAAAGGATTTTAGAATAATAATAATAAGGTAAATCATAGTCTAATAAAAGACATGTTTTTTATTGTAATAATGGTGAAATTGAAGACAGAATGTAATTATGTTTTGTAAGAGGGTGTAAGATAAAAAAATATATTTGATAACATCATCAATCTCATCTAACGGTTGAAATCAAAGTATCTAACTCATCCAAGTGACCTTATTTCGCCATTTAGCATTTAAGGCCCCTCTTTTATTATATATTAAAGATTAAAGATATATTTATATTTATAGAAGTGTTTTTGATAATTAATTAGTTTATTAAATTCACTAATGGTGTAATTTTTTAAAAAGTTTAATGATGAAATTTGAAATAAACAGTTTTCCATGATTTACTGTAAAATATTAAAAACTAAAACGAGGTGGTAAATTAGAGACAGTTGTTTTTATAATATTTTATTAATTAATTAATATCCATAACATAACATTACATTTTACACTAATACCATGTAGAGAGTATTCATGATCTCGATAATGTAAAACATTTTATATTTTAGACATATCAAATAGCCCAAATAAATACATAACAATATCCTTGAAAAGGCCCAAAGTAAATATCCTTTACCCGAGTGGAGTCTCATAAAATGTAAATGGTCACGAATCGTTTTGATTAATCCTAAATTTTGACTTTCATCACTAATTATAAATTATTATGAGAATTAATTAAACTATTTTATAAGTAAATATCCTAAATTTTATTTGAGAATTAATTAAATTATTATGTATTTTATAAGTAAAATAAGAGTTAATTGTCTATAACCCTTATATACTTTTCGTTTTTTCCTTTCAGATTATCGAACTAATTTACTCCCTGCTTGGTCATTATAAGTTGTTAAATTGTCTATTTTTTTTACACTTATTTACGAAACAGCCCCTAAGTTTCTATAATTACAAAATTTGTCCCTTGTTTAATTTTCTTTTACGAATATTGTCCTTTATTTCAATATTTTTTTACGATTTTAGTCTCTCGTTTGTTAAACTTAACAATTAGTATGTTAAAATAACAAAATTACTGCCTTAATATAAAACACTACCAATGAACTCATCACCCTTTTCCACGTTACATCTTTGAAACCGTGTTAGATTTTGTAGAACAAAAGTTTTGTTTCATCATCTTCTTTGTATTTTTGCCAAACGTAACTGTCATTGTCTTCCATTTCTTTTTTTCCGAAAGGCAAGTATAATGGTTCCGGGTCACAGGGACATCCAATTGGGCAATATGCAACCCACGAGCTCATACACTCTCAAAAGGAGGAATCTCACTTATCTCATAAGAGGAGACTATCAGGCGAGACTCGAACTCAAAATTAAATATTAACCAATATTGATATTGATGATAATAAGTAATAAAAATTACATTTTTATTTTTATAGCACAACAGTTTTTAACATTTCTGCATAAGCCGTTACACTCGCTATAACTCTTTGAGCACACCTTACTATCACAAGGACAACAAAAGCCGTCAACCATCTCTATATCACAATGTCGGCTAGGGCAAGATTTTGAAGCAACTCCTATTTTCTCCATGTCGTTGATTTCAAGTTCTCTACCTATTAAAATATTGATATTTGTTATAAGAAAAATCGAGATAAGAAGAAGTAATGATGTGAACTTACACTCGTGATAATGGACGAACAAGAGAAAGCTTATACAAATGATGATTTTATATAGGTTATCGAGCTTCCCCATAAGAGCGTTTGTTCTTAAAGATAGCTTTTACTTAATCTTAATAGAAACAAGAATATAAAATTTACATATATAAGATACCCAAATCTAGGAAATGTAGACAGTTGAGAATTATGGCAAAATTGTAAATTCTATTTGAGAAGATCATCAAACACATTGTTGTCGTGATTTAGAATTTAGTTGTTACAATTAAAGTAAAATATTTGATGCATGAATACTAACCGACTTTAAATAGTAAAAGTAGAAATTATTACTACATAGGTATGGAATTAGAAAATAGTAGTAATACATGTGTCGATCAGGGGCGGAGTTAGCAAAATTTTCGAGTGGCTTCTGAATTAGAATTTAGTTATTTTTGTGTGTAAAATCAGCGGGTTTATATACTAAATAAGCTCAAAATTTCCAATGTAGCGGGTTCGGATGAACCCGCTCGGTGCAATGTAGCTCCGCCCCTGGTGTCGATTAACATGTTGGTAACTCAACTCTTGTCGTCCGCACCCTAATTATCTTCTACTTTTTGTTATAACTTGACCATCTAAGAATAACTTTACGTATTGTATTATTTAGTAAAAAACATAATTTGCTGAAACACCGTAAAAAAATATGGTTTATTTAAAGTTATGGATTTCGATCCAAAATTTAAAAAAATTATATAAATTTGTACATTTGTAAATTAGTTATGGGGTTAATTATGCGAAACATGTAAAGGAAATTTGTTTGAAGTTGAAGTGATAGAGATGGAGAAATGAGAAAAAGAAATTATATACGAAGTTTGAAGGGGTATATTATTACTATGGCGGAGGAGATATTTACTATGCTCCAACATCTGCTCTTGTATTACATTACGATGAGCGATTGGTGTGTTTTATTAAAATGTTGATTTTGATGTAGAGTTACTTAACAAAATCCTATGACTAACCCATTATTATAATATCCTACTTTTGATGTCAAGATTTTTTTCCATCATTCGAGTTTATTAATAACAATGATTTTAAAAAAGAAGCATGTATGGAATGGGTATCATCGAACGACTTCTCGATAAAGATTTATTTTTTATAAAGATGGATGTCTCAATCTTGTTCTTGTTAATAATGTGCTCAATGCATCTTTTTAATTTAAAAGCATACTCTAAAAAGAAACATGCTTATCATAAAAGATAAAATAAAGCAACAAGTGCCTTTACTCACTAAGAAAATTACACACTAATGTAATTATATGTTAAAAAACAAATACTACAGTAATTGAAATATGAAAAGATTAGATGTTTCTGTAGAGACAAAAGCTAGATTCATGATTTCACTATATGTGAATATTAGAGGAATGCATCTGATGCATTCGTATAAAGGCCTCCCTCTTGATCACATTCGATGTTAGTGGAAGTGTAAAGCCACTTTTCGTTACTGCTAATACTAATACTAATACTAATGAATTCGAACACCCTCTTCCGTGTTTCTATATATCTCTATATCTTTTATCTTCCATTTCAGTCATCTTTATTTATGGGTGTTTTTCACTATATGTTTATCGTTTATATAGTAATCTTACTTCCACTTTCAAGCTCTTATGAAGCTACCATAGCAGATCAGGCTGACTTCTTTGGCCTCATGAAGAATTCTCTTTCAGGGAGGTCTTTGATCGAGTGGGATGATAAACCCGTATGCAACTATAGAGGTGTAAACTGTGATAAGGAAGGGTACGTAGTGAAGATTGATATTTCAGGGTGGCTCTTATCCGGTCACTTCCCTGAAAATATATGCTCTTTCTTGCCTCGATTGAAAAGCCTTCATCTTGGGTTTAACAAGTTTCATGGAAACTTTCCTTACAGCATCACCAACTGTTCGTTACTAGAACAACTCAACTTAACACATACCAATCTCACAGGAAAGTTGCCAGATTTATCGCCAATGAAATCTTTAAGGTTGCTTGATCTGTCAACCAATTTTTTTACAGGTGTGTTTCCGATATCTTTTATAAGTCTCACCAATCTCCAAGTTGTGAATTTCAATGAAAACGGAGGGTTTGACATGTGGAGCATCCCGGAGAATATTTCCAAGCTCATAAATCTTAGGTCAATGATCTTGAGTACTTGCATGGTGAGTGGTTTAATTCCAAAATCCATTGGAAACATGACATCTCTAATCGATCTTGAATTAAGCGGAAATTATCTAGTGGGTCCTGTTCCAAGAGAGATTGGTTTGCTTTACAACTTGCAGCAGCTTGAGCTTTACTACAACCAGCTTGTTGGTGAAATACCTCGTGAGCTTGGAAATCTGACTCAACTCACTGATCTCGACATGTCTGTAAACATGTTAACCGGGTCCCTCCCCGAATCCATTTGCCGTCTCCCCAACTTGCAAGTTCTGCAGCTTTACAACAACAGTCTTACTGGAGAAATCCCACGTGTTCTGGAGAACTCAAAAACCTTAACCATGTTGTCCCTTTACAGCAACTACTTGACGGGTGAAGTTCCCAGACATCTAGGCAGATCATCACCTCTTAGGCTTTTTGATTTGTCAGAAAACCGTTTAACTGGAGAACTACCACCTGAGGTCTGCAAAGGAGGTAAGTTGCTTTACTTTCTTGCACTTGGAAACATGTTTTCAGGGTTGTTGCCTGAAATTTATGGTAAATGTCCATCACTTATACGTTTTCGAGTAAATTTTAACCGTCTGGAGGGGAAAATACCAGAGGGGATTCTAGGACTCCCCTCAGTGTCCATCATTGATCTGAGTTACAACTTTTTCAACGGTTCGATAGCACAAGATATCAGGAATGCTCGTAACTTGTCACAGCTGTTTCTACAAAATAATAGGATCTCAGGTTGTGTACCTGGTGAAATCTCTAGCGCAATCAGTCTTGTGAAGATTGATTTGAGCAACAATCAGCTATTTGGTCCAATACCTTCAGAAATTGGGAATCTGAGAAGCCTGAATCTACTGATGTTGCAAGGAAATAAGCTTACATCTTCCATACCGAACTCGCTCTCTTTGCTAACATCTCTAAATGTTCTTGATTTGTCAAGGAATCTATTGACAGGTGGGATACCAGAAAGCCTATCTGATTTGCTTCCAAGCTCGATGAACTTTTCATACAACCATCTCTCTGGGCCAATACCTGTGTCGTTTATAAAGGGAAGGCAGTTAGAGAGCTTTACAGGTAATAAAGGACTCTGTATTTCTTCGATGTACCTGAATCAGAATTTCTCCGTATGTTCAGGGACTTATATTAATAATAATCAGAAGAAGAAAGTGAAATGTTTTTGGGTGATTGGGGTCACCATTGGGTTGGTGTTTATTGGATTTATCATGTTCATAAGGCGATGGTTTAGTAGAGAAATGACAGATGTTATAAAACACGAGGAGACATGGGCTTGCTCGTATTTCTCTTACAATGTGAAAAGCTTTCATCATCATGTAAGGTTAAACCAGCATGAAATCATTGAAGCCATGATTGAAAAGAATGTGGTGGGTCGTGGCGGGTCGGGAACGGTTTACAAAGTTGTTTTAAGCAATGGAGAAGTGATTGCTGTAAAGCGATTTTGGAGTCAGAAATCTTCAAATGATGGAAAGATAATGGATAAAGAAGTGAAAAGTGAAGTCGAGACTCTTGGAAACATAAGGCACAAGAATATAATAAAACTCTATTGCTACTTGTCAAGCTGCAAGTGTAACCTTTTGGTTTATGAATACATGCGAAATGGAAGTCTTTGGGATGCACTGCATACAACAGGTGGCGCTAAATGTCTATTGGATTGGCCAACTCGTCATCAGATTGCAATTGGTGTAGCCAAAGGTTTGGCATATCTTCACCATGATCTGGTGCCATCGATCATTCACAGGGATGTCAAGTCCACCAATATCCTTCTCGACTCTAATTTCCATCCAAAACTTGCAGACTTTGGGTTAGCAAAGGTTCTTAATACAAACTCCACAACCGTTGTGGCTGGGACATACGGCTACTTAGCACCAGGTATATAATATTTAAATCTTAACAAATACTAATGTGTTGGGAAAATAATTGTATGTATGTGTTGTTTAGAGTATGCTTATTCATGTAAAGCGACAAGCAAGTGTGACGTGTACAGTTTTGGGGTTGTGTTGATGGAACTGATAACCGGGAAGAAGCCTGTGGATGCAGAATATGGAGAAAACAACAATGTAATTTGTTGGATTTCAAAGAAAGTGGAGACAAAGGAAGGAGCAATAGAAGTTTTGGACAAGAGAGTTTCGTGTTTGTTTAAGGATGAAATGATAAAGGTTCTTCGAGTAGCGATACTATGTACATGCAGGACAGCAACACTTCGTCCTACAATGAATCAGGTTGTACAATTGCTGATTCAGCCAGACCCCCCTTACAACAACAACAACAACAACAACAACAAGACTAAGCAATAACGCGGGTAAATCAAGTTTTAGTATAGTAGTAACATCTATAGAGTCCGAAAACAACAAGCATTTGTAAATATATATATATTATTGAAATAAATGTATGGTTTAGGATAGTGTGTGAGTTAAGTGGGGGATGGGTTTCTGATTCTATAAAAAAATAAAAGTTGATGTTTGAAGCTAAAAAGTATACTAGTTTCTTATCTCTTGTTGTTTATTTTGTTGACGGACCTTAATTCACCATGGTGTTTGATATTTTTTCACAAATCATTATTGTACAGACACCGGGTTAAATTGGGAAAATATGTCAGTCAAGTATATAACAATGGGCCGGTTGGGCCAATAAACAAACTTAAAAGTCCTACGTACAAGGCATCCCATTCTTAAATTGGGAAAATATGTCAGTCAAGTATATTGATAGTTTTAATTTGTTTTTTAAAATGTCACCACCTAATATATTATCCAAATTATATTGAAATATTAATGCATATGAGCTTAATCTTCTTTTAGAATAATGAAAAATTGTGACAAAATCAAGATAGAAGCACTCATACCAACTTTAGACGATAAGTTGCTCTCCAAACTACTAGAAGAGGAAATCTTTAGATTGTTGTTTCGACCAAATTAATTCAACTCAATTATCACCTAAACACAATCATGATACCCCTTCATTTAACTAATAATATTTTAACTAACAATTATTATTTTAACTAACAATCATAGTTAATAGTTTTAGATAACATATATCTGTATTTATTATCTTTGACATTTCTTATATACATATAATTACTTTCATTTACATTTTGTTTAGCTGGCTGAATGTAATTGTGTTGTTAGAAATATCGATCATTTTCCTACTTGTTACTGGAATTTTCTTACGCGGTCCTTAAAAATAAAACAAGGTACAATATAAAAGGTATTTCCCATTTTCTTATAAGCGTATAAATTTACTATAAATAGTGTTTTATGTTGTAATAGTTATTTATTCTTGTTCACTTGTGTTGCTTAATATATACTACTATATAAAATATCTAGTTTGTTATATTCTAAGTATCAAATTTAAGTAAACAAAATCATAGATCTGTTTTCTGATGAATCAATATAAACCATTTAAAATTTTAAATTAGAAAAATAGAAAAGAAGTAGATACATTAGTTTTGTAATTTTCAAAAAAATTATATTAAATTTAATTTAATGCAGACTATTATAGATTTTAAAATTAATTAACCAATAATAAAACATGTAATCCATAGTATATTTAAAGACCTTAAGATAAATACTTTAGCACAATAACTAATTAAAATACTAAATATTTTAATTTAGGTCCATATAATCTATTTAATATATTTTTATTAATAGAATATTGTAAAAATGAATTTCGAATACAAAAGAATAATATATAATAAAGAGTTAATTACAATAATGGTCCTTGTGGTATATCGGGTTTTACGAGTTTAGTCCTTAAACTTTTTCTTTCTGGGTCTCGTCCATGTGGCTTTATTTTGTTACGGATCATGTCCGATGGATGTGATAATAGCCAAAGATTTTAGAGATATACAGAGAGACTGGACACATTTTTGTTTTTTTTTTATTATATATTATTTATATTTGTATTTATTATATGTAAAGAAAAGCAAATATAAAAAGAAATTAGAGAACTAGAGCCAATGATAAGTTGACATGTGTATAAAGTAAAAGAATAACTTAAAGAAATTCAAAGTCTAAGGGTATTATGGTCATTTCATGCTGACAAGGGACAGGATCCGTAACAAAATGAAACCACAGAGACGAGACCTGGAAAAAAAAGGTTTAAGGACTGAACCCATAAAATCCGATATACCACAGAGACCATTTTTATAATTAGCTATATTATAAATGTTTAATACAAAAGTAATATTAAACTATTTTGGTAGTAGCAAAATTAAGCTCTAACAAACTGGTTTTTCTTTATCACAGAATTAGGAAAATAATTAGATTCTTCTTCCTTCTTTCGGTAACATATATCGAGATAGGCTGATAAATCCCCCTTCGATAGGCAGGTGACAACTTTATCTCTAAGTAAGGACAGAAACACCCGTGTCCAATCAAACACCACAATCATGAAAAGCATCTATCTATATATTAATATATAATAAAATAGAGGCCTAAAATGCCACTTGGGTAAATAATAACCATTAGATTATTTTGTAATTTTAATTTCGACCATTAGATCATTTTGATGATGTTATCAATAATAATTTTTGTTTTAACCCTTTTAATTTAAATAATTTAACCCTTATGTTTATACTAATAACGAAATATAACTAATTAACCTTTCTACTTTAATTAATCTAACAATTGTATTTCAAATTAATATCGAAAAAATACGAAACATATTTTTCTCTTCATAAAAATAAAAATTATCGGTAGAAAAATAAAATAAAATTATTCTATTGTTTTACGAGTGTTTTGCGTATAAACGAAAAACTTATCATATGAAAAAAACTTCTGTTTTTTTTCTTCTTCTTGTTTACGCAATATGTTTGGTTTTTTATATATTATAATTATTTTATTTTTAATAAGGTTTTTCACGAATTACGAATTAAATGTTTTCTTTAACTCTACATTTGCTAATCTGTTCATTTTATGTACATGACTAATAACTTTCTATTAACCTTTTTATATACGTTATTTGTTCTTTGTTGGCATTATATTTTTTTGATATAATTGTTCGCGTATTACGCGGGACAATAAACTAGTTACTCTATAAAGTAATCATTGATTTTTTTTCAATCAATCGAAATTATCCAAAATTTTAAATTAGAAAAGTAGAAAAGAATTAAATTCATTAGTTTTATAACTTTCAAATAAATTATGATAAATTTAATTTAACACACACTATTATATATATTAATGATATACCAATGATAAAATATTTAATCCATTGTATATTTAAGACCTTTAAGATAAATACTTAGTACACAAACTAATTAGAATACTAAATATTTTAATATGACCTATAATTAATAGAATATAATAAAAATGAATTTGATAAAAAGTTAGTAGATAATAGTCTAATATAAAAGAATAATATATGTAATATAAATGTTTAAATTTTAATACAAAATCAGTATTAGACTATTTTGGTAGTAGCAAAATTAGCATAAATTCAATCTTTCAAAAGAAAATGTAAAACACATTTATTACTATTCATTATCATTATAGATATGTATCACTAACTATTTACTGATGATGAATATTGATGTTCTCTTTAACTATATAACTTCAAATAATTATTTTATATAATAAGAGTTAAACAAAAACAATTTGGTCTTTAAATGAAAAAGTAAAAGAAGTTCAAATTATCAATTTTCATTTAGGATACACCACCCTCTTTCACGATACTATTAATTATCATACATACATTTTCATTTTCGTGTTTGACTACCGATCACAGCTGCCTCCTTCATATTCACCACCGTCATGTAGCACGAACACACTACTAGTTAACATTAAAGCATATCCAATGTAGTTTGTTTATGTTGCCAAGATTTGTTTGTGTTGGCAAGAGAGTGAAAACGGTAAAACATTGCATGGTTAAACCAAATGAATGGATTGACGCTTATTGAATATTTCACATTGCATGAAGGGCATTGTAGGTTTTCAGCTACTCAACGAGGACTATGACAACTTATGGAGTAAGGTTATTATATAGGGCACGTATTCGAATATATTTATTTATATTTTGTTTTTTACAAGATTTGAAGCAAGAATATAGTGGTAAAGTAGAAGGTAAATAGATGTTTGGTTAGTGGAGGTAGTCTTTGCTGATATAGTGTTGGTTGTTAGTGGCTGTTAATGCGGGTTTCCATTTTCTTGGTCTCAATGAGTATTTTTCCTTCATTGATTATTCAAGTGGTTGCGGTGGTGGGCTAAATAGCGAAATGTTATTCAAGTTATTTTGTAAAAGTAAACATTGGTTATCGAAAATCTCTAGAGATTGAAAACAAAATCAGAATAAAATGTGCAATGTGAAATCTACAACAACTACTACTCCAATACATTTTACGAACTAAGAAGAGGAAGAAGAAGAAGAAAAAGAAGCAGCAGAAATGTAGGTATACTTGAGGTGATTAATTTTAGGTTGCTAGTTAGGCATATATTGATGGAGCCAGGCATGAATGGATGATTTCTATTAACAATTTACTTACTTATATTATAAACATCGATCCATCTTTAATAACTATTTCTTTTTTTCCTTTTTCTTCTATTTCCCTTCTCTACCACTACCTTGCTTCTTCAATTCAATTTACTGACTTTTTATATATATATTTTCTTTCTTCAATTTTATTAAACTGGATGATTTCATCATATATGTTGCTCCTGGGTTAATGTTATATGTTAACAAAATCCTCGTATTTTGCTTCTTGTGTTTAGATAAACACCAACAATTATATACTAGTAATCATTTTGATTGCTAAAACAAATGTCTTTGTTAGTGAATCAATCAACAAATACACTTTTTGTTTGTTTAAAGTACAAGCTTAATACTCGTGTTATAACAATCGGTGGGACTAAAAGTGTTTCTATTAGTTTTTTTTTAAATTTTAACATTTTATATATGATTTATAAAAATTCCAACTATGTGATTTCATAGTGATAGAGGAATCCAATAAGAACCCGAATACTATAAGAATTATAAGAACAAATAGAAACAGAAGATGATATATGATGCATACAACAGAAAACGGCTAACATGTCCTTGATTGATGAGTAAGCAGAGGGGAATTCAAGTTTTTGTGCCGACATCATTTTTGATGTTGATGATAGATGAGTCAGAGATGGTAAACATCTAGACTAAGGGTTTTCTGCTTAGGGGTAGGGATGGCAACGGGTAAGAAAAAACCCGTGATCGACCCGTCGATATCCGTCCGTGATGAGCAGGTAAGAATAGGAGTTTCTACCTGCAGGCATAGGTATGGGTAAAAAAATATACCCGTTGGCGGGTTGTGAATGGGTGGTGGATATACTATATTCGTCGCGGATATATCCGCAACGATAACCCGTGATACCCATATTAGAAACTCGCAGGTATACCGGTAAAAAACTTGTAAAATCCGTATATTTGTGTTAATTTTTATGTATGTATTCTTATATTTTATATTGACACAAAACATTACTTTTCAATCTCCAAAACTCTCAATCTTTGTCCTCTAGTACGATTATGTGAAGTTTAATGTCCATATTATTGATCAACCCCATTTAATTTATTTTTCCATTAATGTACTCGTATTAGATTTTATTGTGGTGACTTTTAGCGTTCATGTACATTAAATACTTAAATATTAAATGTGGTTTAGATTTTCAAAGCCTATGCTTACGGATAAAATTTTTATTAGAATTTTGTGTCCAACAAGAATTTCTTTGAGGTGCTTTCAATTTTTGGGATTTCTTAAAACTACTATTTATTTATGTTGAATCTCGGAAGCTCTGAGATTAATATATTTTGTTTTGTAATTATACTTGTTATATTATGTTCCGACTTTTCTTGAATTTTGTAATTACACTTGTTATATTATGTTCCGACTTTTCTTGAATTTTCATTTTATTATCTAAACCCGTGGGTTTACCCGTGGATGTGGGTATCCGCAAGTCATGGGTACAAACACAACTTTTTATCCGTTGGTAGATACTCGCAAAATGGTGGGTCAGGAAAAATCCGTGGACACGGGTGACGGATATGAGATATCCATGTCCGTTACCCGCAGATACCATCCCTATTTAGGGGTGTAAATATTAATAAAGCTTTTATATACGATCTATCTTCTTTATTATTAATATGATTATAACAAAAGTACAAATAAAAATCCATAATTTCTTTTAATACATATAAATTGACAAGTCTATTGCTTAATGGTTAGCAATAATATATATTTTTAAACCCGTCTCCTTAAAATAAAACACTAAGGGAAAACAAAATCAGTCAAAATATATTTTTAACATAATTTCAAATTTTTGTCATTAAGCAAAATTACAAATACATAGCTTCCTCTAATACATTTAAATCAAGAAGGTATGTCGCACAACTAATTTGTTATCGTTTCGGATAATTATAGGTGTTGACTTTTCTTTTTGGATAACGTTATTGAATTAAGTAGCTATGTCTTAACTTGTTTATTTTTACAATTAATTTGTTTATTGTTTTGTATACAGAAAGCATGATTTAGCTCTATATATTGCTTTTTAACTAAAAGTAAAATAAAATATGTATGTTTTAAGAACAGGCGGCCACCGCAACGTGAGAGGCAGAAAGATCTCGCTTGTTACATTAAACACTAGTTTTACTAATGATTGAAGTACATTAGTTCGATACGATGTTTCATGGTATTTCTTTCCATAAGTGGCATTGTCTATTTGCCCGCCTAGTATTATCAGACTACCCAAACAAATATGGTATCAAGTATCAGCCCATTCTCTTTTATTAGGCTAACATTACTCTTTTTCTTACGGTTTGACATTTTTAATAGTCAAAATACCCAAACATTCCATAAATAAGAATAATTTTTCATTTTTTTGAAGTAAATTCCAAACAAGGTAGAGATAGTGGTGTAGAGTTCAAGTCGATAAAAAAAATCTAAACATAGAAGATGCTAACATGGAAACAAACAACCAAAGTAACCATGGAGTTTAGCATTCAAGAAGTCATGCTAAAGACTCTTGTCGTTGTCTTTGAACGAAAGCAACTTTGCGTTACTTTTTGACTAATATTGGTAATCATTTTTGTCGGGGATGATATTTGTGTGGTTGCGATTTGGTAATTAGGAATACGATATAGAGAGATAGATAGTATTTAGGTAGAATAATATAATAGTGGTGATAGGGACACTACAAGAAAAAGGTCTTTTAGAGACATGCTTAGCGACGTTCAGAGCGACATATTTTTTGCTAGCGACATATTTAACGATGTGAACTTGGATGTCTCTATAAAAAAGTCGCAGATTTTTGCGACATCTGCTATATGTCGCTATGTACAGCGACAATAACAACGATAGGAGAAAATATGTCGCAAATTTTTTGCGACGTGTAAAGTATGTGTCTTTATATACGTCTCTATTAGTAAAGATGTGTGGTTATCTGTGTCTCTACCGAAGTCGCTAATTTTGAAGGACGACGCTATTTACATCTCTACAAGCATCGCTGTCTTCTGTGAAAAATATTTGTGTCTCCGATGATCTTGTTGATCATAAATTCGAGGCCACCCCGTCACACCCATTTTTGTTCTTATTTACATCCTAATTATCATAGGTTAATATTTTATTATATATAATAGAATGAAAATTTATGAACCAAATCATAACTAGTCTCTAATTAGTGACGAAAACAGAGTGGTCACTATATATGTGACGACAAATTTGGTCACTAAGATTGGTCTCTAAACATACCATAAACTTCTTACACAAAGTATATACAAAAAGAAAGTGCGAAACATTTGATAGTTTAGAGCAAAACTTGCGTTTCAAAACGTATCCACATTAAAACAAAGATTGCTGCAAAATCAAAAAGAAATATTCAATGATCATTAAAACATAAATATAATGAGAATTAAAACATTTTACGATTATTACTTGTTAATTTAACCTATCTTTTAAGCTGCATGTTTCAACCCGAACCCATTTAACCCATCTTTTAACCTGCCCATTTCAACCCCCAACCTGATCTAACCGACTCATGTTGCAAGCTCTACTGCAGAGATATCAAATCATTACTTACAACGATTTCAAATGCACTCACATTCACAAAGAGAGAAAAAGATACCTTCAACAAAAACGTGACGACTGACAGTGTAATAGAGTTGTCCATCGGTTGCCCCACGATTCAACATACAACCACACAAAATGGCATATGTAATTAAACAATTTATTTAAATGATTAACATAAAAGAAATTAAGTAACTACGATGAAAATGCACTTACTAGCAAGGTCAAGGCACGAGAAGATAACACTTGAGCATAAACAAGTCGATGGGATTCTTCTAATGCTGATTCCCCCTTGATTATCACGTTCTTTAAAAGCATTTCTGCCACAATATACTACCAGTTGCCAACAACTCTATAGCATGTGCAACCATTATAGTACAACCCAAAAAAAGCAAGAATAACAAGAATATAAGATGTGAACTTACAGTTGTTTGAAATTGAAGTTTAGATAAACGTACTACTTCTTACATAAAAGTCTCCATTTTCTCCTTTTGCTCCTCTTATAATTTACATGTTGGTGTCCTCAAACAGTCCCACAAGATATAGTTCTGTTTCCTCCTGCAATGCCAGCACCACGTGGTTTTGGAAACGTAGATCCGTCTGCAAATTTCACAGAAAAACATCATCTAGTTGACCTTTGAGGTTGTGGAACATCACGAAGTTACTTGGTTTTTTAGATTATGGGTGGTACTTGAATTCTGAGAACCAAACTTTTTCGTTACTACCTTTGCAAGGCCACCCATCTAAATACACACATTATTTAAAAAATCAAAATGGTGCACATAACCACATACCCTGCCTCTTAAATATGTTACACATATTCACATTTATAGTAACTATAGTGTTTGTAAAGTCTGCTTATGTAATAAACTAAAAGGTAAATTCGGATCAAAATCAAATAAGCAAATCTGAAATGTTTACTCAAAACAAATTATATGTTGTATAAAAACGCAATTAACAGATAAACTGTTTTAATAAGTAGAAGCCTTCCCAAATACCCCCTTACCCTTATCTTGATCAAGTATCAATATCTAATGTTAATCTATACTTTTACCTGATACGAAGGATAATTTCGCCTTTAGATCAGCTTTCTTGTCGTTGGAATGGACAAACATTCCACATGAATGTTTAAATACTACACTATCTGGGGAAAAAAATAAATGAAGCAACACATTAACATATGATAACAAAATAAACACATAGAAACAGTGAACAATATACAATGATTTTCTTTAATAACAAAAGATTAACACTTATATGCAGATAACTGCCTTGAACCTGACCACCTTGCTCAACATAGAAACTAATATTTTCAAGAATATACCAAATAACACTATTCTGCTAATTTATTAAAAAAATTGACCACTGTTTACCTGAAACCACATAAACTTGACTCTATCATATATTGAAGCAAAGCCTTTGTTGTGTAGTGCCAATGTCACATTTGAATCCATTGCAAATTTGCAATAGCAACAACAACTTTCTGTCACGATAAAAACTTTTAAGTAAGCAAATCAGCTATTTTTTCAGGTAAGATTTAAAGAAAGGATCAACCTTGTTTTAACCTTGTTTTGGGCATTCCATGATCTTTCCTTTGCTTCATTCATAGCAATATTGAAACCATTAATCTTCTTCCTTCTCGCATCAACTAGTAAAAACTAATATATAAAATCGATAAATTTCATAAGGTTCCGTTTAAAAGCTATAATAGGAAAGGGACTAAACTCATTTGAGTCAGATATGAAGGGAAACCGTAAGTGTCCCAGAATACAAACGCATCCTGCATTCAAGGCATATTCAAAAAATATATAAAAACAAAAAACTAAAGTAAATTTCAAGCATGTAGAAGTCTACTATAATACACATGTAACGTGTAAAACGTAATAACTTGCATGTCCACATAATATCTTCTATTGCGCTTCTGAGCAGACCGTTTAAACTTTTCAATCCCCTACGAAAAACGATCCGTAAATAGTTCACACAAATTGATGCATGTAAATTTTTGCAAAAACTAAACTTACATGTAGCAATATTCTGCCAAAACTTGTTTCTTTTTCTGCTATAATCTCCCTAATGTACATCTCCCGCTGTTTAGGTCTAGGAAAACATGTCCTGTTACATGAAATTAACATTTCATTAGGTTCGGCCCTGTTACTTGTATTTCACAAACTAATTAATAATTTTTAATGACAAATGTACGTTACATAATCTTGTTACTTAATAATAGAAGAAAAATAAAACATGAGCACAAATATGTATAAATGCTATAATTCAATACAATATTACACTATAGCCACATTTGGACGGAAATTTTCATATAATATAAATAACTGATTTTGCACTACTAATAGCTAGAATTATAGATAAAATTCACATAACTTAAAGTTAATCATAACTCTCATCAGTATATAGTAGTGATATCACTCAAATGCAATCCCAAATAACAAATTGATGTCAATTTCACTTAATCATTTCATCGAACACCTTGCGTATTTAATAATTGTTTCCAAAACAAGGAACAAAAGCCTCAAATTTCAACAAAATATAAGAAATCTCTTAAATTATGCCACGAAATCAACAATCATCAACTTTCAAGCATACAATGATCGATTCCTTGATCTGTAACTTGTAATCACTAATTAAAATGATATCATCAGATAATAACTGAAAAAATATGGAGAATTACATGATGTAGCCATGTAGGTCAATATGAACCCTAGACTATCTATGAGAGGAATCAAAGTGAAGGCATACCTTGAAATTTATATTTAGTTTGAACTTTTCGAATCAAAATCATCAAAATGCGATAAAAGTAGAATCGTAAGCTCACCATTGATCTAGACTAAAATTAGTATTTTGACCTAATTGTTCTCCAATTCGATTTCAATACTTAAAATCCCAAATTCAACCTACATTAGCTTTTGAATAATCAAAACGAGCATCTAAATAATTGATACAATACTCCACATATTTACACATTTATCTAATCAAATTCAACTTCAATCAAAAATAACTGATACAATACTCCACATATTTACACATTTATTTAATCAAATTCAACTTCAATCAATAATAACTCATACAATACTCCACATATTTATGTAGTAAAATTGATAGAATTAAGCATGAGAGATGAGTGAATACGTACAGATAATGTGAGACGGTGGTGCAGACGGAGGCGATGGTGTAGCCGGTGGCGGTGGTGCACGCGGTGGCGGCGATGCATGGGAAAATGACGGTGGTGTTGTATTAAAGGAGAGGAAACGAAGAGATTGAGTAGTGGAGTCGTGTTTCAAATGGGGTAATTAGGGCTTGGATATGAAATTAGGAGAAGATGGGAGTATATTAATGTTTTTGAACGTGTGTAAGTGCTTACAAAATTAATTTTGAAAACTAAATTGATCTATTAGTCAAACTTATATAAAAAAAACACTAGATTAATTATATTTAACTAATATTTAATATTGGACTTAAATTCAGCGACGTCGTTAGAGGCATCTATTAGCGAGTCGCAAATTTAGCGACATCATTAGTGGCATATATAGTAAGTCGCCAATTCAGCGACATCATTAGAATCATGTATTAGCAGGTCGCAAATTCAGCGACATCATTAGAGTCATGTATTAGCATGTCGTCACTCCAGCAACGCACTTAGCGACATAAGGTTGCGACATTGTCACCTAAAAACATTTTTAGCAATATCAGTTGCGACTTCGACGACATCTATGTAGCTAAAAATGTCGCTAAGTTTGTCTCAATTTTGCGACAATGTATGGCGTATCGCTAAACACGTCGCTAAAAGGTTGTTTTTTTGTAGTGGGAAATTATGAAAATGGTCCCGTGATTTGATGAATTGTAAAAGAAAACAAAAGAGAGTAAGTTTTGGGATGAATGAGTGGTTTTGTGGGGGTAACGAGACTCATGACAGTTGCTACTACTATTATTATTGGTTTAAAATACAATATTTTTGTCTTTGTTGATTTAATCCATGTTATCGGGATTTGTAAATCTTTTACATCGTCGTTTTCTTATTTCTTTAAATATCATTTAAAAGAATCTTCTACTTAATTATCATACTAATAACAATAATACATGGTCCTGGTTCTTTCAAAAAAAGTTTATTATGAATTATGATTCAAGACATTTTCACGTCTTTGCATGACCTAATGGCATCAGGGATCGTGGTGTTACTAGATGGATATCGTTTCAAAGAAACGACATACAAGACTTGTGATTGACTAATTTTGTTGTAATTGGGTGGTACATAACAAAATGTTGTATATGTTGATTGGATTTCGTGTTCGTTCGTTTAAAAATAATCCTTTTCGTGTTTGTTTGTGTTCGTTAACGAACATAAACGAACGTTCACGAACATAATTAAATGAACATAAATGAGAAAACATAAACGAACGTTCACGAACGAACTAGGCGTTTGTTCATTTCGTTCGTTTAGTTAAACGAACAAAAATTATATTTGTGTTTGTTCGTTTAATAAATTAACAAATACAAATGAACTCCCGCCAAACAATTCACAAACTGTTCGCTGAATATTCGATTTATTTACAGCTCTAGTGCCGACTCTATGGAAGAATGGGTACTCAACTTTAATTGTTTTAAAGTTAAATGAATGACAAAAATTTAGGTCAAATATTAGTTCTCCTTTTCGTCTTTATGAATTGACTATTTGTTTATTTATTAATTATTATTATTATTTTATTTATTTATTTATTTATTGTTCAAACAATAACTCATGAAATAAAAGATGAAAAAATGCATTTAAAACTAGAGAAATAAAACAATATTCGACTTTCCATTTGTATAAGATAAACATATAAAACAACATGAATATTTGAAAAGTAGTGACTTGTGGCATACAAAAGTCTAAATTGATGGTTGTGCCTAAGACTCACCACATTCTAAGGTCCTGAAACTTTGCAATTATGAAATACCAAACTCTTACATTAAAGTAATATATTAAATATAGAATGTGTTACTCTACTATTCCTTTGGTCTTGGAGACAAGTGTCATTTAGTATGATTTCACAACATTATTACGCTAAGAATCATGTTATAATTAACATTCATTTGACAAATTTGTATTTAATGAGTCTTGTTTAATCTTCTATATACAACTATACAATAAAAGTGTAGCTAAATTAGAACCGGAACTTCTTCTAAATCTACATAACCATTCCCTGATGTCATTGCTTTCGTTTTTTTATGAAAGAGAGGGTTCTATATAATATCGTTGATCATCTTGTGATTTTTAGACGCCATTCAATAGGTTTAACTTATGAATATTCAAGTAGTTAGTTTAGCGAAAGAATGTTCTTCCTAAGGATGGTGTACTTATAAGATCCATGAGTTATTGACCTTATAGATTGGTTGCGTTGTGAACAAACATATGTGTGGTAATTAACAATATGAGTATTCCATAAAATAAAAAATGAACCCATGAAATCAATAGAAAATTTCTTTTTATAATTTCAAAGTATACTTATTAGGGAAAAAGGAAAAAAGGAAGCAACGTTACACGGCTACCTTTGAAAATGGGGAGTTAAAGTTAAACATTTGACTAGTGTGTTTGTGTTTGTGTTTGTGTTTTTTTTACTTACCTAAGTTGACTCGTGTTTTTTGCGCTTTTATGTTTATATTTTTATTTTTATTTTATATTAAATTCTAAAAATGTTGGGCCATCAGCCTTTTTGTGCCCATAAAATCCTCCCCCAGTCCACTCCCTTTTCAAACACACACAGACACAAGACCAAAAATGGATGCACCACATAAGAAGACTGCATCAACACTTGAGGTTTCTGATTATGATGATACCTTTCGCAAAAATCTCGATGATGACGGCCGTGAAAAACGAACTGGTAATTAACCTATATATATATCCTTTTGTTTTCGATCCATATTAATTATGGTATGGTATGGTTTGGTGCAGGAACATTGATTACTGCAAGTGCACATATTATAACGGCTGTGATAGGATCTGGAGTGTTGTCTCTAGCATGGGCTATTGCACAATTGGGTTGGGTCGCTGGACCGGCTGTTCTCATGGCCTTCTCCTTCATAACATACTTCACATCCACTCTTTTGGCCGACTCATATCGAACACCCGACCCTGTCTCTGGCAAGCGTAACTATACTTACATGGATGTTGTTAGAGCTAATTTAGGTACATTTTTATATATATTCATTCCTTTTTTTTTTAAAGTAAAATTAAGAAATAATAATAATGTTTCTATTTATTAACTTGTTGCAGGAGGGAGGCAGGTGCAACTATGTGGAATAGCTCAATATGTAAATCTTGTTGGAGTCACAATTGGATATACCATTACTGCTTCTATCAGTATGGTGTAAGTCATTCATTCATTCATCATCAAATAAATAAATAAATATAGAAAATAATTGAATGCTTTTATTAACTTGATATATATATAGGGCGGTTCAAAAATCAAACTGTTTCCATGACGAAGGACATGCAGCCAGTTGTAAAATGTCAAACTATCCATACATGATAATATTTGCAGCAATTCAGATTGTGTTAAGTCAAATTCCTAATTTTCATAAGCTATCATGGCTCTCAATTCTAGCCGCGGTTATGTCTTTTGCATACTCTTCCATTGGACTCGGCTTATCAATAGCTAAAGTTGTAGGTGGTGGTCATGTAAGAACAAGCCTAACAGGAGTAGAAGTAGGAGTAGACGTAACCGGAGAAGAAAAGGTTTGGAGGACGTTTCAAGCTATCGGTGACATTGCTTTCGCTTATGCTTATTCCACTGTTCTCATTGAGATTCAGGTAACACTGATTCTTATTTTTGTTCGTCTTCTGAAAAAGGGAAATGCATTTTTGAGTAGGGGTGACAACAAATAAAGTAATCAAGGGTAACGGATTCTATATTAAAATGTTAAACATTTTGGATAGAGACTAGTAGTGATCTATATTTAGAATGACCAAAACATATATAGCCGACATATATACTTTCGATCTCTAGACTAGGAAAACTCTTTAATCACTAAATTCTATATATCGTACATTATAACAAGTTTGAAATCGTATATATCATGATATGTAGGTGTTATAAAACATTAACTATATACGTATACGTATGTAGATATATGATAGAAAGGGGTGGAGATCGATGATGACACGTGGAGTGACAGAACACATTAACTATATATACGTTATTGTCTTGTCTTTATCTCTTCTAACTAGTGGGCAGGCATATAATATTTCTATATCCAAAATACATGCATATATATATATATAGCCAAGCATGTCCCATATTCCATGTTTATGGATGTCTCACTAGATCACTAGATTACATATACTCCTACTCAACATATATTGATTGACTAATAAGAGCCATTGAATGTGCTCCATATTCAAACAAAAATACAAGTTTGTTTGAAATGAATATATATTCTCCCTTTTTCTACTTTTATTTTCCACCATTCTTTTTCGATTTCGTCTTTCCTTTAGTACTAATTTTTATGTACTAAATTTGTACATACATATATTCTCCCTCTATTTACTAATGTTTGACTACTCTGTAATTGTTCTTGCTATTTTTGCTTTAAAATAATATTTGATTAATTACTAATAAAATAAGAATTAGAATAATCTTATCGATCTTATGAAACCACAAGAAAACAGAATAGAAGATTCCTTCATCTCTTATAAACTAATTTTGAAGTGGTGATGTGAATAAAAAATGCAGGACACTTTGAAATCGTATCCAGCGGAGAACAAGGTGATGAAGAGAGCATCGTTGGCTGGAGTGTCAACGACCACCATATTTTATGTTCTTTGTGGGTGTCTTGGATACGCTGCATTTGGAAATGATGCACCGGGTAACTTCCTCACAGGGTTTGGTTTCTATGAACCATTTTGGCTTATCGACTTTGCCAACGTGTGCATTGCGGTCCACCTTATTGGTGCATACCAAGTCTTTTGTCAACCTTTATTCGGGTTTGTTGAGATGAAGTGTAGACAAAGGTGGCCCGATAGCAAGTTTATAACTACAGAACATATACTAAATGTGCCTTTTTATGGGGAGTACTATATTAACATGTTTAGGTTGGTTTGGAGAACATTATATGTTATAATGACTGCGGTCATAGCCATGATCTTTCCGTTCTTTAATAGCTTTTTGGGATTGATAGGGGCGGGTTCTTTCTACCCATTGACTGTGTATTTCCCGATAGAGATGTACATAGCACGAGCTAAGATACAAAGATTTTCAATGACTTGGGTGTGGTTAAAGATATTGAGTTGGGTTTGTTTGGTGGTTTCGTTGGTTGCTGCAATTGGATCAGTGCAGGGACTGTTAACTGATGTCAAGAAATATAAACCCTTTGAGACGGTGTAGTTAGCAGGCATAATGGAAAAAGTAGTAATGTTATTGTAATTGTAATAATATATGTTTAAGGTTTTTGTAATGTTTTAATTGGGGTACAAGCGCCGAAACTAAGTCATTGTATAAGAAACGTACTTAATTATGTGTTGAATATGTTTTTTTTTATAACAAATATAATGTCTAGAGAATGATTATGTGTATGGTTAAAAACAACAATCATTTAATCATGCGATTGCTATATTAAGAATGACACAAACATAAGTAATAAGTAAAACTTTATTTAGGGCAAAGTCTCACACAGAGAGGAGTTTTGATTAAAGTATAGCTAGTGAATTTAGGTTAACACATGCCAATTTAGATATAAAGGGACAAGGATTGTGTGAAGGGGATGGATGACATGATTTGTTTTTTAAAAGGTGTGTTAGTATATTATCTATGGTTGAGAAGAACATCCAATTGGTTTAGTAATATTGGGACTTTTGTGTTATTTAGTTGGTTTAGTAACAATTGACTATACAATAATTGGGTTTCTTTTTCTTCTTTTAAGAATAACCGAGTAATATTTTTTCATATTTTGTGATGGAAATAATCGTTAAAAGTTAAAAATGTAAAAAATAATTTTCTAATACCTTTAATTGAAATTAGAGGTTAAAATGGAAAAGATAATGGTTGAAGGTTAGAAAATGAAAATCCTTGATGAATAGTGTTTTTGCGAGGAGGGTTCTAAAACTGGTTTGGAAAAAGCTGCAAGATTGTACACAAACATGGAATAGGATTCAACAAGATATATCTGCAAGAGTTAACAGAAAGCTTGCTTACACACTTATTGCCACTTTAAAAATCTCTTCGCAAGTGGTGGTAATATTTGAGCTACCTTATGGAATAAAACCTTAGATTCTCGTGAACAATACATAGGAATTGCTAAAATTATTGATGAGTACATTCTACGACACATAAACGTAGAAAAACCAGTAAACCCCAACACTCAGGCCCCTTCGTGGGTGTTAAAACATATTATAAATGTTTGTGTAATTATAGGCTTGCAGTCCTCGTGACCAAATCAGTTAGCGTAATTATAGGCTCGCCACCCTCGTTTGCGTAATTATTGGGTCACAAACTCGATAACGTACTTATAGGTTCGCTGCCCTCGTGAATCATAGGGACTCTATCCCATATGACCAAGTGTACATAATGTCCACAAGTTCACAAATGATATAACGAATCGGATTTTTGATGACGTGTAACCAGTTTTATATATTGCATATATCTAAAAAAATACGATTCTTGCGTCATTTGAACAAAAATTAAAGTTGAATACATATAATAGAGCTTTTGAGAGTTGGATGCACACAATAGGAAAACGGTCAAAGTTTTTTAAATTTTCATGCAGTTAGCCTTAACCAGAATCGCCACCCGCCACTAACAACAACCACCACATCCGATTCTTCAACCATTGCCCGCCAGTAACTCAACTGCCGTCGGCACCCATTTCATCAATTGCCGCTATTTACCGCAACATCATCGTAGATTGCATTCATGGGTTTCGATCTTAACTTTTTGTTGTTATATGTGTTAATGAAAGAGTGTAATTATATAGGGTATGATTATATTGAAGCTTAGAAAGAAGAAGATAGAATATTGAGTTTTATTACATTGAAATTGGAAAATAAGAAAAGAAGGTGAGGAGATGGTCAATGGATCAACCAATTTTATTTTGACATTAAAATAAAATTCAAACAAATACATGGATGACTTATGTAATTAAGAAATGTAAACTTATATTTGAAATTTATACAATCCTAATATTGTTGGAAAAGAATTATAAAACCTATGTATGTATTTTCGGTCAAGGTTTTATCCCGACGCGGACGAATCCTAAATTCATACCAAATAATAAACAGAGACCGATCAATATTTGTTGTATGTATTGGGCCTAAATTTATCCGGTTCAATTCCAAAACCCTGCTTAAAAACCACTTATCAGGCCATGGGCTACTATAAGGGCCACCGGTTTGTTGTATAAGTGTATATTTTCATTAAACATTCTAATCTACTTTCGGATATACGAAATGTGTGTTTGGGTCTTCACGAGACTTTCATGATACCATAATGAAATATATTTTGTTCTTGTATGAATAGATAGATATGTAGAACCAATATTTGTTTCAACTGATTGGATATTATTCTGGATATGTCTTTTATTGGTATTTGAAAATAACTATTTAGTAGAAATATAGCCTTCCGATGTTTTTATTATCATTAAATTCTCTTTGTGATATGGTAAAAATATACTCCTTAACTTGCTTAGATTATTAGTTTACTTCATAAGATTCTCAATTTCATATAAGTTATTGACGGTTTGTACAAATAATTACAATCACTTTTAGTTTTGGTGTAACTTGAATGTATTCACAAGCTCATCGAAGGATGGAGCCATGTGTTGGATGGATTGGCCAAAGCCACCCTAAAACGATTATCCATAATGTACTTTAGTCTTTAAGTTTTTTCAAAAAAGTAATTTTAACGGATACATAATGTTTTTATTATTATTTATTTGTGTTTGATAAATTATTTTACCCATTAAGAACCAAAATCTTGGCTTCATCGTTGAGCCCATCGCAAGAGGCATTGCCCCATACCAATTCACGAGGGTACGACCCTCCTCACCACTCTAATATTTGGTATTCGTATATGAGTTTGTTAGAAAAGTTCTTTTTCCTTTTCAAAAAGCCAAATGTTGATTAAATGTTTAAAGCGGGCACCCAATGTCGGGGTGTTCATCGAATCAGTTTTCGTGTTGTTCAAGTTTTTTTAATCAAGTTTTTCGAATTTGACTTTTTTCTGCCAAATTTGAAAACCGATTCGAATTCAAATTCAAATTATAAAACCGACTCGAATTCGAATGTTCGAATTCGCTTCGGAATTATAATCAAACCAAATTACAATATAATATTATAATTTACAAAATCAAAGAAGTAAAATCGAAGTAAAATTTCAAATCAAATTCGAAAAGCGATTCGAACTCGAAACAAAAACGAATCTCTATATATACATCAAAATATATGTCGTTTAGTAGTTGTGTATCAAATTTATTATTTTTGTATGGTAAATATTCAAATGTGATACACAACGACAAAACAACCAATTTTTTGATATATAACAAAATTTCATTTTTAAAGTTTGAGATATGATAAAAATAATTCTAAATTTATAAATTATTTTTTAATTTCTTTTACTTATTTTATTTTAAAGTTTGTTTTATAATAACCACCCTAAGACTAAAATACATTACGAATTTTATCTTAAGGTTTTTTTACTTATTTTATCTTAATATTTTTACTTGTTTTATCTTATATTAATTATTTTTTAATACAAGATTGTAAGTAAATTGGAAATACAAAAAGAATTGATAGGAGTGTATAAGGTCTCCTCCCCATGGGAGTGATGAGAGTTGAGGGAACATAAAGGAGGGAGCCACATCCGTCAAATCATCATGTTATTCAATCTAAATTGTGAGTGAGTGGTGTTGCATTATACTTAGTGTGGGTTTTTCTAACGGTTAACATCATTTTTAAATATTAAAAGTACAATCAAAAGTATCAAAAAGTACCATTTTTTTTATTGATTTCTTAACTTTTGATACTTTTGATTGTACTTTTAATATTTAAAAATGATGTTAAAATGTGCTCTAGGACACAAGTTAGAAAAACCCTTATAATTATAGTAATTATCATTATCTCCACATGGTATACTATTCCTTTCTAATTATATACTAAATATTTTTCAAAGATATACTAATACGTTATTATTAGAGCATAATCATTATTGTTTGTAGTTTATAATCTGTCTAAGAAATATGTAACAGAAGAAAAGAAAAAGAGTATGGCAGTAGTGATGGGTAATAATGGATGTCAACATCAAAAGTAGGAACCGAGTTAACATTTGACAAGATTGAAAGACGGTCCCAGAGTTGTACAGTTTCACATTTATTGATTTATTTATTTTGGTGTTTTGTGTATTGGGAAACAACTCCCGCGTTGTTTCCGCGCGCTCTGTACCCCACAACTGCCCCCTTTACACTTTTAATTCTTCTACTACTATCTTTTATTTTCATTTTATATTCCACCACTAAAATAGTATTATAAAATAGAATATTAAAAGTACCATTTTCTTCTTTGTTTTTGAAATTTGCTAGAAAATATGATACTTTTAATATTAATAAATGATTATTATCATGTGTCCGATAAAAAATCCCTTACAAAATATATTTATCGTAAAGGTCTCATACTCTTAGAACAAGGCTATGAGCCCTTCTACACACATTAGATATAAGATAGAACAAGATAGGCTACGAGCCCCTTTACACACCACATTAAATACCAACGGGTTAATATAAACTTATCTGGTTCAATTGTCATATCTAACTTAAAGTGTCTATGTTTTCTTAAATCCATTAGATAATACATGCTTTCGAATGTGGTAATGAAGGATAATCAAAATAATAGTAAGGTTTATTAAACTCTAAAGTATTAACTGCAATAGAAATCAACTTATTACTATTAGGACTTATTAGTTAACAATAAAGAAACATAAACTTCTGATTGATAACCATCATGGTAAGTTTTAGAGCAACACGAACCACAACACTGTCAACTAACTTTATTAAAATTTAGATTACAACTGATCAAATATTAGAAAATTAGTTTATTGACCCGCGTAATACGCGGACAATTATATCAAAAAGAATATAATGCCAACAAAGAGCAAATAACGTATATAAAAAGGTTAATAAAAAGCTATTAGTCATGTACACAAAATGATTAGATTAGCAAATGTGTGAGTTAAAGAAAACATTTAATGCGTAATTTACGAAAAACCTTATTAAAAATAAAATAATTATAATATATAAAAAACTAAACTTATTGCATAAATAGGAAGAAGAAAAAAAACAAAAGATTTTTTCCTATGATAAGTTTTTCGTTTATACGCAAAACACTCATAAAATAATAATATTTTTTTTTAATACGAATAATTTTTATTTAATACGAATAATAAATAATAAATAGTTTATTATTATTTATTTGTGTTTGATAAATTATTTTTCAGATATTAATTTAAAATACAGTTGTTAGATTAATTAAAGTAAAAAGGTTAATTAATTATATTTCGTTATTAGTATAAATATGAGGGTTAAATTATTTAGAGTAAAAATGATAAAATAAAAATTATTATAGATGACATCATCAAAATGATGTAATGGTTGAAATTAAAATTACAAACTGATCTAATAGTTATTATTTACACAAATGACATTTTAGACTTCTTTTTTATTATATATTACGATTTAATCCATCAAATAACGAATAAAGTTAGTAAAATAATGGTTACATGACTTGATAAATTTTGTAATCATTGAAAAAAATAATTATATTAGTGATTTTATTTTATTTAAAATTTCAACTGTTATTTAAAAGTGTGAAATATTTAATACTATAGTAAAGATAAACAATATTAATGGATGGTCAATAGAAAGTTTGTCCTGTTTATATTAGCTTTTAATTGTTTTCTTAATTTTCGTCTTATTAGGTATATGTTTTTTTCTCCTCAATGAGAAGGACCAATATTTTTTTGGTCGAAGAGGCATGTATTGATGTATATCAGTTTGATTATAGATCAAGTCAGTTAGGAAAACTCTTTAATGCGTACCATCGGTAGTAGATTTAATGAAAAACTAGAGGTGTTCTCGTGCTTTGCACGAGTTCGAGTGCAGGTCGAATTTAGTGCGGTAATGGTAGTAATAATTTGCGTTGCACGACCTCGAAGTCGTCTGACATTTTTTACAAAAAATTCGAATTGGGTTGATGATAGATGTTGACATGCTACTTATAAGTAATATATAGTGTTTACAAAAGCTGTTGAAAATACATACATAGATTGCTGTTTTTCGTCATGAAAGTATTAGCCTATTACAAAAGTGGGTTTGCTGTCTTCCGTTGTTTATTCTGGAAACCGCTTGCGTTTTGTTGGGTTTACGGCTTCTAATTTGTCTGCAGTGCGTAATAATATTTTGTTAGAGTAGGTATAGTTGTTGTTTACCGCGTAAATTGTGAACCTGTCGTTTCTGCTGATTTGCGTTTGCCTATGCTAGTATCTGTGATTATATCGACATGATATGTATTATTGTAGTAGTAGTTATCAGTATAAAGCAAAACAAATATGTTAGTGATCATTTCTTATAAATTAAAAACATTACAGAGAGAATTTTGGAATAAAAGACTCCAAAAAAAAGTAAATTAATTTCAACACGGTATCACCCCCCTTAACATACCAGCTTTTATGATCCGTTTCGTCCTGTATATTGTGCTTATATGTACTCTGTGCAAAACCTTGCCATTCTACGCTCTAATCAACTCTTTTTAGCAAACAATAACCAAAAATTGTGACATCAAATTGAATATTTCTTCATGTTTGTTGATTCTATGTAAACCTTAATTGTAAAAATCGCTCATCTTTTATCTTTGTATGAGGCATGTGAACCTCTAATCATACGACATTACTTGAACTTTTTTAGAAATAGGGTCTCTTCCTCTTTTCTCAAGGCATGTAACCGCTTGTTTCCTTAGTTCTCCCGGTAATTGAAGGCAAACCCAATCCTATCTTTAGCAAAGCCTAGAAGATATCAATCTAACATCTTTGGTATTACTAATTTGTTAACTCGTTTTCTACTTGGGTTGCAGTGTACACTCTCACCTAAATACGGGAACTTTTTAGTCAAACAAACTACATAACGTAACCATCTTTGAACTCATATCAGCAAAAATATCACAATACACGTGCGTCCACATTAGCTCGTAAACACCTAATTAAAATTAATGAGTGAACTTACTGCACGGGAAGACCAGCTGCCACTGCATAATGCAAACGTGACCAAAGGTTAAAAGAAAGTAGTAGTTTGTTTAACTTAACATAGAACTGTATTATTTAGCTACGAACAGACGAATGAGCAAGTCGATTTAAAATTTAATATTTTTATAAAGTGCATTCAGATATAAGAATTTCATGAAGTCAATAAAGTAGCTTATAACTCTAAAGGAAGAAACATAATAGATGAAAACGTTGTGTGGGCAAGTAAACTAACCTTTTCGGTGCGGCAATTTGGTTCACAGCTGTGATTTATAAAACGGCCTAAATTTCCTTTAGCGCAAGCATCTATTACCTGAAAATAGAAGGAACAAAAGTCAAACCCCTCTAAAATGTAACTTTTTTTGTTTTACTTTTCTACTATGATGAAGTAAAAATATTAGGGACCAACAAACCTCACTCCCATTCAATGTCATGAAATAGAAATGCTTATGACCCTTTGATGCATATTCTTTTTGGCGAGCCTCATAAGCAAGTATATCAAGCACCTATACATATAAACCTAATATGAAACAAAAGGATAAAAGTGAACATTTATTAAAATTAAGCAAAGTAGACATGATACCTCCCCAACATATTCAATAAGAAACCTTCCTTTGGGGATATCCTCCTGCAATTGAAGACCATAGCCCTTCTTTCCACATGGAAAATGTTTCAGACTGGAATATTTACGTTTCTGAAACTGCAATCATATAAAAACACACAAGTGTTATAACCTCTTCGAGCAAAAAGAGATAACAAAATGATATTAGTCCCTCCTAATTATGTATATAATAAGTGTTTAACAGCAACGGTAGCATATGTCATGATATATTGAAGGAACAGTAGAGCCCAACTTTAACGATCTCCAAGGTTATTATTCTACAACTTGAACTGAACAACCATAATGATATCGTTCCCTGAACTTTTCTTTTGCTGATCTCTTTTCTTCTTTTGTTGCTCATATTTATATTTGCTGCAAATTTGAAGAACTTGTGATTAATTACAATAGGATTAAAAAGATTTATTAGACAATGCGTGGCACCGTAATAACTTATAACTTAACATCAATGCAATATATACTGAGTCGATGTAACTTACTTGTAAAACTTGACAAAGCAAAGATTACAGAATAACCATACGGCGTGACACAACATCCGCCAATAGGATCTCCAAGGGCTGCATCAAATCCTGCTGAAACCATGATTATGTCGGGGTTGAATTCCCTTGACTATTCTGCCACGGAACATTTATATTGAAAAAAACAAAAGTAAATAATATGTCCAGAAAGAGAGCAGTTTAACCAAGCTTCATATTTCATATATTAGTTTTTCTTTTTAATAAGATTAACCATATTATGATCCATTTCTCATTATTCACCGGGATAAAAGTTGTCATGTCTGCATATTTACAATATACTTATAACAGTAAGAAGCATGACTATAAATTCTTATATGTGTACAAAAGGGAATCATGACTGACTTTTACCTGTGAACGGAAAAGAAGAGAACTTGAGGGTCGTCATAGAACATCTTTTGAGCACCATTTCCGTGATGGACATCCCAATCAACAATCAATATTTGAAGATAGAACATTAGCAGAATTATAATGCAAATGGACTAATAGGAGGATGAACCAACGGCATCTTTGACATGGTTTTGTTTCCTGTAATAAGACTGGGGGCTGCAGTATGCTCCACTGCAACAGGGCTAACCCGCAAAACTTTCTCAGGCACAAACTTGTCTCCATCAACCTTAGCCAGCACCTCAAAATGCATTTTCATGGTTTAAGGTTTTGTTCGCCATTCAGGGAGCTGACTCTCCCCCTCAGTGAGGTTCCCAGTCAGCTTCCTCTCCACCCCGAACCCAATATTCACAAACGTATGAGCCGACACATCTGCTTTCAATAACTTAAAGGAACCCTCTTTACTGGCTTTTGAACCTAAAACGGACCCCAGCAGCCTTTCTAAACCAAGTAAGTTCGAGTGTGACCCGTTGATGGATGTAACAGGCCATAATGTGGTGAAATGGTCAGGGGTGAGGAGCGTCGGGGCTTCTCCTTGAAGATCAATGGTTGATAGTGCGGTTTTTGAATTTGTCTTTGAAATAAGTAGTGTCTTAAGCAATCTCAAACAACTAACAATGTTTTATAAGCTCATATCATTTCAAAAGGTATTTATTTCTATCTTTCGATAAATAGTAGCAAAAACGACTAATCAACCAAAATTAAACATATAAACTACAGTAATCTAATCCTAATTAAATACACAAAAATAAAAATCCGAAATTTACCAGATAATCAGCTGTAACTATCAATTTCCACACCTAATTTCAACAAAATACACAAATCATCAGTAAACCCTAAAAAACAAAAAACACTAAAATTAAAAAACAATTACCTTAAATCAAAATTAATCACACAAACAGACGATTCATTAGCTCAACTGTGAAAAACTCATCTCTCATCTTTCTTAACAACTGCGATGTTTCGCCGATACAAGAACCGAGGCAGTTTGGTGTTGGACACGTGTGTTGATAGCCGGATACGTGGCGGAGGAAAGGAAAACGGGAACATAGAAGAAACAAAAGCAGATGACGAAGCGGCCTATAACAAAAGCAGATGAAGAAGCGGGCTAAAAAGCCCAATCCAAAAACCTGGCCCAAAAAAATTAAAAAAATATAAACCGGCACGGAATCATAGGACCTTAGCAGTTTTAATTATAAGAGTAATATGTGAAATGGTCCAAAGTCCAGACCTTATTATGGTATTCAATTAGATAGTATTTCTTTTTCTCAAACCTTTTGCAATTTGTTAGTACCAATGTTCCAAATAAAAATTAAAGCTTTTATATATGACATGACTTTGGTTAGAAAGATAATGTTATATACATATATACTAGATTTTAGATCTTTGTATACATACGAGCAATTTAAAACACTTTATTTATAAATAAATATATTATGATTCATATCTTATAAGTAAATCTTTCAATCTTTCAAGATTTAACGTATATTACTAACATAAAATAACATATAAACAAAGTCTAATTCCAACAATTTTTCAAACTTCATGATTATCCCCAAATAATCATTTAATTACTATAAACCAAATTAACCATTTCTACCTTCCAATTAAACATCTATATGATGTTATAATATAAAATACAAGCTCAATTTTATCAAATAAATCTAAATATATAATCATACATTTTTTTCCTCTAACTAGAACCAAAACTAGGGTTCTTAAACTCCTAATCTTTGTTTAAATTGATGAATTTTACTATTATTGATCTTCAATTTAATTCAATCACAATTTTCTCCTTTCTTGCTTTCTCTCCAAATCGACACAGACACACATACATAAACAAAATTATGCGGAAAAGACGCCTATCCAACACCTCATAGACAAAGTTCCTAAATTACACTTTTAGTCCTACTTTTTACAAAATTTACTAACTTACTTATCTAATTAACATAGTTAACATATACTTATATTAAATTATATTAAATTCGTAAATACTTATAAAATATTCTTTTTTCGAAACTTAAGTGTTACATATGGATAAATAAAGATAATAATAATTGGCAATACATTTTATGTTGTTTAACATGGTTAATAATTTTCTATATATATATTTTTGAACAGTTTACGAATTATATATTGTACAGATATAGAAAAATATGATACGTTTAATAAAAAATCATATCATCATATTAGAGATTAAAAACCCAAAGTTGACTATATTAAGAGTATCTTTAAAACTCGAACATGACTATATTAAAATTATCACTATTTAACTTACATTTTTAAAGCTCAAATATCAAATTTGGAAAGCAATAATGCATATGATTTACCACAAGATGTGGTTTTCGACACCATGAGTGTCACGATACAAAAATATATGGTTTTGCATGGGGTTAATCAGGTCTGTTTATGAACGAGTCGTAATAACTAACACATTTAATAAATAAGTTGAATTAAAATTGTCATTCCCAACATATTTATTATCCGTCTATCCGTTTAAAACCATCAATAACAAAAATTACATTGTATTTTTATTAATATATTTGTTTTCTTCCAAAAATTATATAAAATAACAATGTCATGTTTCCTTATATTTATCCCTTCATAATCTTTTAAGTAAAAAACCTTTCACAGCAAAAATCATGTTCGAAAAGACATTTTGCCTGCTTTCAACTTTATAACACATCACATGCTGTACCAGTCTAGCAGCTGTAGCAGACATAAAACAAACAGGAAGGTCCTTTGATATTTAAATATTAGAAACCATACATCACAACTAACTTTTTAGACTTAAATACATTAATCATTTACTTGTGACTAATCGCAAAACTATTTAGCAAGTCACCAGTTATGTTTTTTATTAGTCTAAATCTCTAACACAAAATACACATGTGTTTAACCATAAACATGTATACATTAAATTTATAATAGAAATATTATTTTTCTAGTTTTTTTAGAACAATTATTGGATTAAAAAGTTAGCAAGAAGCTAGAAAAAACGAGTGACATAACTATAGAATAGTTCAAATTGAGTGTCCAATCTGATCAACTAATAAAGCTTAGCTTACATCAATTAGAAATTCAAGAATGGGATTTATTCCTGAACTTCCATAGGATCCATAAGGTCGATGAACAACCCCAACAAATATAACTCTAGACCGAGCAGAAATGTTAAACCTATCCGAGAAAGTTGATTATGCTAATGGTTTTCTTTTTCTTTTCTAGTTTATCCGTGTATTAATTGAATTATATCAATCACATATTAACCATGTATGTTAATATTCTTGTGTTCTTGATGTACTTTCGTTATTTTTGTATCAGTCGTTGCTTTTATTTTAATATTATCCCTAATAAGCGTTATCGACAAAGATGAAGCGAATTAAAGGATTGGGCATTGTTGGGTCGACAACCTTTGAGTGAGCTTAAATTATCTTTGGTACATACATAATGTTTTTAGTTTAAACGAGAAGACTACTACAATGCTACCAAAGCTTTATATATATGCACAATAAGTATGAGAAATCGTATCCGGTTTTAATAAGGTGTTTCTGATTCATGAAGTTGTTAACACGAAGCCAAATGAAAGGGGTTTTGTAACAAATCATGTGAACGGCTGAACTCATTTCCGAAGATGAAATTCATGCATTGTTGTCTGAACGCTCATCTGAATCACTTTCAATAGTTACCACTTCATATGAAACTACAAAACTTATTATTGAACAGATCCGGGACTTGATTCTAGTTTAAAATCTGAGTTTGAAAAAAAAAGAAATATTATGATAGCATCTGAGTCAAATAATATATTGTATTGGTCACTATTCATTATTTAAATCATGGTTTCCCCTTTGGGTTAAAGTATTATGCCAATTAACCTTTTGAATTTTCCCTTGTTTAGTAAATTAATAAAGCAAAAGTTCTCTTATACATAATCACGTACCATCATTTTACAGCATGTCGATGATGGTTTGTTGCTAATCAGATTTTGAACATAAATATTATATACAAGGTCAACCAAATCATCATTAATTGCGTAAAATTAGAGTATACTTAGGGTCGGTCCAGAATAAAAGATTCTAGAATGAAAACCTATTTTGACTAATTTTTTACAAAAAACTTAACCTTCCAACTTTTTATAATAGTTCAAACTTAAACTATAACAAGAAAAAACAGATGATGATGGTATCTCTAAATTAAACAAGTGATGATGGTATCTCTAAATTAATAAATCTTTAACTTTTTTTCTTCATATTTTCATATTTTAGTTTTAATTAAATTAATTAGAATATATAAAAATTTAAAATAATAATACACAAATTAAACTAAATATTGTTATTCTTATATAGCAACGTTTAAAACGAATTGATTACAATAATCGTGTTTTATAATTTTGGTATATTTACATGTTTTGTTTTATTTTATTATTAGTTTTTACGTGTGATAAAGTTCAGTCATTTTGTCATAATAGATATTGTTTAATTTTTATAAAAAAATGTTAACGTTGTTGGTAGAGCAGAGAGAATGATGATTATTTTTATTATATCTCAAAAGAGAATACATGACCCATACTTATAGCAATGCTTATGATAACTCCTAAAACTCTTAGACTCCTTACTTATTGATTACAAGACTCTCTGCCTTGTAGACATAAAGGACATTGAATAAAACATTTATTTTGAATCATTTAACATTCCCCCTTGATTCAAAATCACATACTCCTAACTGTGACATAAAGAACTGATGTTTGGCAAGAGGAAGAGACTTTGTAAAGATATCAGCCGTTTGCTCGTTTGTACCACAGAACTTCAGCTCCATTTCATTATCAGCTACCAACCTCCGAATAAAGTGATGTTTCACGTCAATGTGCTTCGTTCTACCATGAAAAGCAGGATTTTTTGCCATTGCAATTGTGGACCTGTTATCACAAAACATTTCCGTAGCTTCCTTTTGTTCACAGTTGAAATCAACAAGAAGCTTCCTTAACCATAACGCTTGTCGTGCGGCTGAACTTAGAGCTGTATATTCCGCTTCAGATGACGACAAAGCAACAGTTTCTTGCTTCTTTGAGCTCCAAGTTACTGCACCTGAGCCAAAGCTAAAAACATTTCCAGAGGTGCTCCTTCGGTCGTCCAAACTTCCTGCCCAATCACTATCACTAAAACCATATAACTTGAAGTCGGGCACATGAGTGTACCATATACCAAAATTACTTGTACCAGCAACATAACGGAGAATTCTTTTTGCTGCCCCAAGATGTTGCTTGGTAGGATTATGCATAAATCTCGACACGACACTAACAGAAAAAGTAATGTCAGGCCTTGTGTGTGTCAAATAATTTAATCCACCAACCAAACTTCTAAACAATCTTGAATCAGCCTTTTCAGTTCCATCTTCACGCTGCAACTTCTCATTGGTGTTCATTGGTGTGGCTGCGACTTCACAATTAGTCATTTGGAACCTTTTCAAAAGATCAGTAGCATATTTCTTTTGACACACAAATAATCCACTTTTATTTTGCACGACTTCAAGGCCTAAAAAATATCGTAATAGGCCTAGATCTGACATCTCGAATTTCCTCATCATACAAGATTTGAAATCATCAATTAAGGTTTTTGAAGAACCCATATAAATCATGTCATCAACATAAATACAAACCATTAAAAATTCTCCATTACCTTGTTTCTTCATAAAAAGAGTAGGCTCATTTTCACTTTTTGTGAAACCGTTTTCTTCAAAGAACGATTCGATTTTGCTATACCATGCGCGAGGCGCTTGCTTCAACCCGTAAAGGGCTTTCTTTAATTTATAAACTTTATTTTCATTGCCATCAACAACAAAGCCTTGAGGTTGCGAAACATAAACTTCTTCCTTCAAATCTCCGTTCAAAAACGCGGACTTTACATCAAATTGATACACTGGCAATTGTAATTGTGCAGCTAAAGCCAAAAACACTCTTACAGTTTCAAACCTGGCAACAGGAGAAAAAGTCTCCTCAAAATCAATTCCTTGCTCTTGTGAGTAGCCCTTTGCTACGAGTCGAGCTTTGAGCTTTTGAATGCTTCCATCAGCATTAAATTTGGTTTGAAACAGCCACTTGACATCTACTATATTCTTGTCTTCGGGAGGATCGACCAAGTCCCATGTTAAATTCTTCTCAATGGCTTGAATTTCACGAGTCATAGCATCTTTCCACTCTTTAATCCTTGCTGCATCAAAATAATTAGTGGGGTCTGAAACATACAAGGCAAATTGACATGTTTCATATATATCATCTAGTGAGCGGAATTTCCTTGGAGAAGAATCTGGAGTCGAATTTGAGGAAGATGAACCGCCACTTGAAGATGGGCTTCGAGGAGTTTGCGGGCTGTTTTGCTCAGATGATGGTTCTAAACTCGGTTCAACCTGAACTTCATCTTCATATGTTTCATCATCTAGAGAAACATGTATTGTCTTCCCATCTTTTTCGACACTCCAAAACCATGTACCATCTGCCTTGTAGACATAAAGGACATTGAATAAAACATTTATTTTGAATCATTTAACATTCCCCCTTGATTCAAAATCACATACTCCTAACTGTGACATAAAGAACTGATGTTTGGCAAGAGGAAGAGACTTTGTAAAGATATCAGCCGTTTGCTCGTTTGTACCACAGAACTTCATCTTCATATGTTTCATCATCTAGAGAAACATGTATTGTCTTCCCATCTTTTTCGACACTCCAAAACCATGTACCATCTTCATTAAACGTCACATCTCTGCTAATAATTACTCTACCACTCATAGGATCATATAGCCTATATGCTTTCGATTTTAGACTATAACCAATAAAAATACATTTTTCTGATTTTTTTTCAAGTTTATGATGATGTGTTTTGATCAAAGCATATGCTATACATCCAAAGATTTTTAAGTGACTTACATTCGGCTTCACACCTCTCCATGCTTCATAGGGTGTCCTGTTCAAAACTGCTTTCGTAGGAGAAAGATTGATAAGATACACAGCTGTAGCTACTGCTTCTGCCCAAAGTTTATCGGGAAGCCTTTTTGCTTTTAACATACTTCTTGCCATCTCCATAATTGTTCGGTTCTTACGTTCAGCAATGCCATTTTGCTCCGGTGTATATGGTGAAGTGAGTTCTCTACGAATACCTTGTTGCTCACAAAAAGAGTCAAATTGTTTTGAGCAAAATTCACCTCCTCGATCGGTACGCAAAACTTTGATATAGCGACTCGTTTGCTTCTCTACAATGGCTTTGAAGTTCTTGAAATTGTCAAAAGCCTCAGATTTGAATTTTAAAAAATAAACCCAACACATTCTGCTATAATCATCAATAAAAAGAAGAAAGTACCGATTACCATTCAACGACTCCGTGTCCATAGGACCACAAATATCAGCATGCACTAGTTCAAGATGTTGAGAAGCTCTCCAAGACTTTCCAACAGGAAATGACTTTCGACTTTGTTTCCCTAATACGCAACCCTCACAAAATTCAATGGCATCAATATTCGGCAATCCCGTAACCATGTTTTTGCTCTTTAACAATCTCAACCCATTTAAATGCAAATGACCGTAACGTAAGTGCCATGTATCAGACTCGTTATACCCTTTAACAATTAAAGCATTTTTTTCGACTGATGAAACATCAAGCGGAAACATTCTGTTTTTAGTCATGCCAACTCTTGCAATTTTTTGACCAGACTTCTTATCTTGAATGACACAAAATCCGTCATCAAATATGAGTCTTAACCCACTACTCATCAATTGACCAAGGCTTAACAGATTGTGAGCAAGCTTTGGTACAAATAAAACATCATGCAATAGTTTCTTTCTACCATCAGTTGTGTTGATAGCAATTGTACCTTTTCCTTCGGCTTGAACCTGGTTGTCATCTCCAAGTCGAACCTTTGATCTATTTGATAAATCCAAATCAACAAACAACGAACGTGAACGAGACATGTGAGAAGAACACGCACTGTCAATAAACCAAAAATCATTAGGAATTGTATTATCATGAAAATGTGTCATGAATAGTGTCTCTTCATTATCTTTCTCCACAAAACTTGCTTGTTGCTCGTCTTTTGGCTTGAACCAGCAAGTAGCTTCTTTATGGCCAAATCTTTTACAATGGTTACATTGAATAGAACTTCTCTGATTGAATTGATTCTGATCGGAAAATCGAGCGGGAAATCTGCCTCTACCGCGACCTCGTCCATTGAATCCACCTCTTCCTCGACCTCTGCCTCGGCCTCTACCTCCTGTAAATTCTGTCCTGCCATTAAAAGACGATTCACCCTTCACTTGAAACGCCTTTTCGACAACTTTTTCATAGGACCTGCCAATTCTATCTTCATGGGCTAGCAAAGAACTCATTAGTTCATCAAAAGTATAAGTAGACAAGTCTTTTGTTTCTTCAATTGCAGCAACAACATGATCAAAATTTGAAGTTAAACTTCTTAAAACTTTGCTTACAACAGTTTCACTACTCACATCTTCGCCATAAGATTTCATTTGATTCACAATTGCGGAAACCCTCGATAGATAGTCTTGCACAGACTCTTTCTCTTTCATTGTTAACATTTCAAAATCTCTACGAAGGGTTTGCAATTTAACAGTAATTACCTTTCTATCTCCGAGAAACTCTTGTTTAAGAGTCTCCCAAGCTTGATTGGAGGTGGTGGCTGATGCGATTCGAGGAAAGATATCATCATCCAGTGCCGATTGAATTAAAAACAGTGCTTTTGCGTCCTTCTTACGGTTTTCCCGTAATGCTTGATCTGGTTCCTCCGGTCTCAAATCAACAAACCCATTTTCCACCAAGTCCCACAGCTCTTGAGACTTAAACAACGTTGACATTTTCAAACTCCAAAGATGATATTTTTCACCTTTGAAAATTGGAATTAAGGCATGGGATAAAGAAGATCCGTTATTGTTTGACATCTTGTTTTCTTCCTTTTCTCCTGCGTTTGGAAATAAAGAAGAGAATCGTAACCTGGTGTTACGCTCTGATACCACAATTGTTGGTAGAGCAGAGAGAATGATGATTATTTTTATTATATCTCAAAAGAGAATACATGACCCATACTTATAGCAATGCTTATGATAACTCCTAAAACTCTTAGACTCCTTACTTATTGATTACAAGACTCTCTGCCTTGTAGACATAAAGGACATTGAATAAAACATTTATTTTGAATCATTTAACAAACGTGACATTCACTTTTTCATTTTTGTATATCATGAAAAATGTGGTAGTATACGCCACTTTGATCATATGGAGATACCGAAACCTTGTGACATTTAGCCGTGCAAAGCCTAAGAGCGACATCCTTGGAGATGAAGTTAATTTAATAGTCGATGTAAAAAGTTATCGTTAATTTGGTAAGAGTGGATTTGTAATCCAAACACTCTTTCACCCAACCCCATGTAAACTCTTTTGCTTGATCTAGCACCTTTCTAGTTTTATAGATTTGGTTGTTCCAAAAAGAAAATGACAGATAGTGGTTTAATGTGACTAAAGATATGACAATCCCACTTACTCATAAAGTTACTACCTAGCAAACCATTGTTAATCGTAATTTATTTATAAATGTATTTCTAATTGGATATGAGGACTACAAAAGTATTTATGCAGACTCATTGTACTGAAAAAACACATAAACATTATTTCTTTGGGAGATTTGTTGAGTCGGATATGTTATCGATCATTTGATGAAAAATGGTCATTTAACTAAAAGTCTTGTAGCGTTTCTATGGTATGGTTTCGTATCGTATAATATAAATAAGAAAAGTTATAGAGTAGGTTTAAAAAGGATTATGAGTTTGAAGTAGAAAAAGAGAACTCTCTCTCTCTCTCCCTTATCAACAAACGTGGTAGTGGTACTGCTCTCTCTGTGCCTACATCATCAATTGTTTCAAAAATAATAATAATAATAATATTTGTTTGTTTATTAGTATTTGTTGTGATCGATCCCATCACCCCGTGGTGTATATAGAGATAGAGAAAGAATACCTACCTTGATTGTTAGGGTTTTTCATTTCTAGGTTTATCTATCGATGGAAGATTACATGGGACAAATTAGCAGGAATAATAATACAAATTTGTTATACGGTTCGGGTGGTGGTAATATGTTGTATGGTGGGAGAGAAGAAGATCATCATCTTCAGTACAATCATAATCATAATCCAACGGTAGTAAAGCTCGAAAGCGGGGGTTACAATCAACCAACAGCTTCATCTTCTTCTGAATCTCTAAAAGCTAAGATTATTTCTCATCCTCACTATTCCAACCTTCTTCAAGCTTACATGGACTGTCAAAAGGTACCTTATCTCTCTCTCTCTCTCTCTCTCTCTCTCTATATATATATATATATATATATATATATATTCAGAAATTCATGCTATGATATGTATATATGTATATGTATATGTAGGTGGGTGCGCCACCTGAAGTTGTGGGAAGGCTGTCTGCGTTGAGGCAAGAGTATGAACAAACTAGTTGCGGAGACAACAACAACAACTATAAAGATCCGGAACTCGATCAGTTCATGGTACCCACCCACCCACCAGATCCTAGAATGTAATAAGTATTAGTATTAATTTTGTTTGTGTTGGATCAGGAAGCATATTATGATATGTTAATCAAGTATAAAGAAGAACTGACACGACCAATACAAGAAGCTATGGAGTTCATGACACGGATTGAATCTCAGCTTTCAACACTTACACTCATCTCCTCCTCATCATCTAACAATAATCCTTCTCCGCCTCCGCCTCCGCCTCCTCGAGTCTTTATCTCTCCCGGTAACCCCTCTCTCTCTCTCTCTCTCTCTCTCTCTCTCTCTCTCTCTCTCTCTCTCTCTTTATAACATTAACTTTTTGTTTGTTGAGAAATTTATTATTCAATTATATATATATAATAATAATAAAGTGTGTAAGAAATTAAACTGGGAGTTTGTTTACTGTGCAAATCTATTGTTGGTCTCTTCTATTGCAGGCAAGCAGTGAGGATTTGGCTATTATTTCTCAAACCACCAAATTTATTACTCTCTCCCTACTGTCAATGGAAAACCCTAATTAAACTACTGGACCATATTTTTTTTTTTTACATCAAACTTCTTAAAATACTCAAATGTAATGAGATTATTAGTTTAAGTTAAGCTAGTATAAAAATATAAGAGTCAAACATATTGTTATATTATATCTAATGCGCTTGGGTGGCTGACATTTGCTGCATGTATTATATTTTCATTCCCGATAGTTACCTCGAGAGAATTGAAATATTATAATTAGAATAGACATAGGATGCTGATGTTGATACTCCTGTTCATCTACCCTTTTCAATTGTTTCTCTTTCATTTAATTCATTTTTCTTGTCTTATACCCCGCACTTACACTCTGTTTCTTTTTTAACACTTACGTAGCTTTGGTTACTTAAAAAAAAAACCAAACCGACAACCTAAAACTTTCTATCAAAGACTCAAACGCAATCCTTAATGCACCAAAACATCTCTCAAACACTTACAAGACTATAATAATACTTCACATGAAAACTCCAAGTATTCAAAAAAAATTCATCAATATGCTTTTGTTCTAGTTTCATATCTATTCGTTGAATTTTAGAACTATTTGTTTTTTTGTGGTTGATTATACGAACAATCTTTAGCCAAATGATTTCTATTGTCACAAATTAGGCATTTCTTTCCTATTTAAGCTATACGTTTTTTTTTACTTTCATCTTAAGATGAGATTTCTCTTTCTTTCTCATCTCATCTTCACTATCATCAGTTTCACAAAATCCACTTCTTCCTCCTTATATTTGCTTGCACTTATCTGGATCAATTTTAGTAGCATCTTCATGTAATTTTTCATCTTCAGTGGGAGGAATAAAGCTGTTGTTAAAAGGTGGTACGTGGTGTGTTGTTGTAACCTATTCTATTCTTTAACTTATCTTAAACCTGGTTTCTAATTTTTCTTTATCACTGTTTTAGAGAATGTGTTTTGATTTTAATCTTATTGTTTTCTAATTCTTCCATAACAACTTTAGTCTCTTGTCTAGGTTTAGTAACATATGTTTTTACCTTTTCTTCATAATTTCCTATTATAATAGCATATTCTCTTCTCTCTTCAACCTTACTTGATGAATTTACCAACTTTTGCTTATGTTCTTCTATGTATGTGTTAACAGTTTTAATTCATGCAACAATACATAATTTAGAACATGACTATAGTGAAATCTACTTCCTTCATAAATGATAAGAGTTGAACTATTTGAATTTGAGTTGTTCCTTTGTGCTTGACCGTGCATGTGATACTAATTTCTTTCAGTTCTGTATTCTCTTGCAAAGAGTCCATTTTAATGACACTTGTAGCATACAACCTTTCTTATGTCAAATTCAACCTTTCTTCTATGTTAAAATCAAACTTCTTTCTTCCGCTCTCTAAATAAATCTCTTGGCTCTCATAATGATCATTTTAAAACTGCCACTTTATGTCCATTGCTTCAAGATCATCTTGATGGACTTGTTCCAAGTCATCATTAATCAATTTTGAATTCACTTGATGAATTATTCAAGTATAACATCACCATTTTCTTCTTGAGAGTTGTTGGAAGCACCCATACCATATTACTGAGAAGATCCAAACGCTTCAGAATGGTTTCCTTCTCCAACACTAGTTACAAAAGAAGAATTAAATTGAGAAAGGTTGTTTATTACCTTCTACGTATGTCTCAAAGATCCTTAAATCATTAGAGAGATCTTCTAATGCCTTTGTATCCAAGTTATCCTTTTGCCTATAAGAGATGGTATACATAGTCCATTCTTTACCAACTATCCCAAAAATTTCTTATTAACATCAAACTTTTGCACCTCCACTAACAAGATCCCCCGAAAACTTATTGAATATGTCAAAAATTTGGAATAAAGATTTATTTTTACGTGAACCGAAGTTTCCATATAGTTGTTTGAGGATTGCTTTTCTGTTCTTCTTAGTGTTTTCAGTACCACTAAAACGTTTCTCTAGTGCATATTAAAGAGTCTTTGCATCATGGTTTTGAATGAATTGTACTTGATATTCATTTGGAATGACCAAATTCTCTTTCTTCTTTCTTGGACGAAGTTTAGTTTTAGTTCCATCATCAGCAAGAACAACTTCATTTTTTGGACCATTCTCTATAATGTCCCATGAAGTATAATCCGTCACTAGTATGTATTTGTTTCATCCTTAACTTCCATATCTCAACGTCATATTTGCTGAGGACCGGAAGTCTTATTGTTTGCACACCATCGTTTGAAGAAGACATCTTTGTATTTTTGTTTTGAGTATTATGTCTTGATCAGTACTTGAAGATCTCAGATCTAAGAGCAACTGTCTGATACCACTTGTCACTATATGTTTATGCTTTTAATCAATTATATTGATCTAAGACTTTATCAAAGGAGTGACGGAATCACACTTTGATATTACCGGTCTAAAATATCGATGGTTTCAATTGATGTTTTATTCAGATTGCAAATCAACAATACTTATAGGAACGTACATCCGAAAATAAAGGGATAAACATGGGAAGTAGATAAGCATAAAAAATAAACAATATTCTATACTCCCCCTCAAGGTGGACCATGTAGATTTCGAATGCCCAACTTACTAAGTAGAAACTGAAGTTGATTTGCTCCAAGGCCTTTAGTCAATAAATCAGCAACTTGTAATTTACTATCAATCTTCATAGGCAGAATTTCCTTTGAAATGACTCTTTCTCGGACAAAAAAACAATCCATCTCTACATGTTTCGTTCTTTCATGAAAGACTGGATTGTTGGCAATATGACGTGCAACCTGATTATCACAAAAGAGAGTAGTTGGTGTGGTAATTTCAATTTGTAAATCTTTTAGAAGCCATCTAACCCATAAGATTTCACTAACAGTAGCCGCCATAGCTCGATATTCCGCCTCTGTAGAAGAACGAGAAACAACTGTTTGTTTCTTTGTTTTCCAAGACTGTTCGAGAACGCCTCGTGTAAGGACATCCGAGCGAATCCGAGTCACAAAAGGCAGTTAAAATGGGTTCACCAACTCGAGGTAAAAGTATTCCTTGACCCGCTGAGCCTTTTAAGTAACGAAGAACGCGTGTAACGGCTTCCATATGGTTTTGTCTTGGGTCAGCCACGAATTGACTCAATGCGTTGAAGGCATAAGTGACATCTGGTCGTGTGGCTTGGAGGTAATCGTCTATACGTACCAGAATCTACGCGAACTTCATTCTCTTCTTGATCGAGCTTCAAGTTTTGTTCGATTGGAAACAATCTTGATCTACATCCCATCATTCCACTATATTCAAGAATGTCTAAGATATACTTTCTTTTCGATGCCAAGGAAGTATTTCAACTTACCAAGATCTTTAATGCTAAAGGCTTCAAGTTGTTGTTTTGTTTGCTGAATTTGATTATATCAACTATAATGACATCGTACACATATATCAAAATAGCAATAAAAATATCACCATGTGTTTGCAAAAATAACGAGTGGTCCGCCTTCGACCGACGAAAGTCGATGTCGAGAAGAAAGCGAGTAAATTTGTGGTACCAATTGCGCGATGACTGCTTCAAACCATATAGCGATTTTTGTAACTTACATACCCGTGTTTCATCTTCTTTAGAAAATCCTTGCAGAATTTTTATATAAACTTCCTCATCCAAATCGCCGTGCAAGAAGGCGTTATTAACATCCAATTGTTGTATGATCCAGTTCTTCTTGATTGCTACGGTTAGAAGAGTTCGAACCGTAACCAGCTTTGCAACATGTGAAAATGTGTCGTGATAATCCACTCCCTCCATTTGCGTAAAACCTTTCGCAACGAGTCGGGCTTTATATCTTTCAATGTCTCCGTTGGGTTTATATTTTATACTTGGAGTCAATAGCACGCTTTCCCGCAAGCAATTTGGTTAGTACCCAAGTTCCATTTTCTTCAAGAGCACGAATCTCACGTTTCATAGCTTCTAGCCATTTAATATCCTGAGAAGCTTGAACAAAATATTTGGGCTCATTGTTTTTGGTAATGGCCGTTAAGTAAGCTTTGTGACTAATAGAAAAATTCTCATAAGAAACAAAGTTAGAGATTGGGTGTATCGTGGAGGATTCTTGAGGCCAACTAGGTAGATCGTGATTGATCGAGGGTGGTAGTTTGACTGCATAATCCTTGAATCGTTGCGGGTGTACTTTTGTTCTTGTGCTTCGAGTGTGAGTAGTGGGCTCGTTGGAATTATGAGTTTCGAGATCATTAACTTCTGTACTTGTGGAAATCTCGTTGTCATTTGAATCGTCAAATGAAACATCTTGTTCATCGTGTTCTGAATCAGAGGTGTCCAAATTTTCGTCATTTCGTTCAATTTCATCGCGAACACGTATGCTTGGGTTATGGTTTTGTGTTTGTTCTTCATGATGAAAATCATGATATTGTATTCTTGGTTCCTCATGGTCATCTATTCGATCAACATTTTTGAAAGGGAATATATCTTCACAAAATATTACATCCCTATTAATCACAATTTTCTTTTCCTTTATGTCATAGATTTTGTACCCCTTAGTCCCTTGTGGATAAACTAAAAAAAACGTCCGATTTTCCTCTTTCCTCAAACTTGTCTCCCTTTGTGTTCATATTTTTGTAATAAGCAAGGCAACTGAAAACTCTCAAATGATCATATTGTGGCCTTTGATTCCAAATAATTTCATATGGAGTTTTGTTTTTAATTACCTTAGAGGGAAGTCGGTTGATGAATATGCAACCGTAAGAATACATTCCCCCCAAAATCTCTTCGGAACATTAGCTTCCAAGCGAATAGCTCGAGCCAATTCAAGTAAATGGAGATGCTTTCTGTCACACCCCGCATTAAATGGCGGAACCGAGGTGTACAGTGTATACGGTATCAGAGATTCAAAGGTTACATAAACATAAGTAATCCATACATCATCAACATAGATAAAAGAGTTTGAAATAAAATACGTTATTACAATCATCCGAATAATATCAAAATACGGCTACAGAGTTGGGATACTAAGGAATTAAATAAAGCAAAATAAATTCCATGCAAAAGATCCACGTAGCCAACAAGCATAGCATCATAAAGTGTAACCTCAAATCCCTGAAAAGCGTTAAAATACGACGTCAACATAAAGTTGGTGAATTATTCGCAATAGTAAATGAAAACATATTAGTATAAAAGTTTTCAATAGGTTTTGACCCAAAATTGATAAGATTTGAAGATAAGTCATTTGAAAATGATGTTTCAAAATTACGTGAGGTTTACAAAACCTTTTGATAAAATACTTATACATATACCATAAAATACCATAATCATTTCATAAAAATACCATACTCAATTCATAAAATACGATACCGGATAGATAACATAATACCATACTGGATAGAATAATAGCTTTAGGAACATACAATACACCTGAACCATAACAATACTGGCAACTAACCCCACCTAGTGTCTTAAGCTAGGTTGTCCTCGAAATCAACGGTCATAACATTACTAACACGGACAGGGCGCATCCATCATCCATCGTGTTAGAAATGAGGGTTTGTTAGACCCATATAGCGCTATATATACGAACCGGCGGCTAAAAGCTAACAGGTGTGTATACGGGGCCTTGTACTACCACAAAGGCGGTACAAGTTTGGGTAAGACCATCTAAAGCATTCATATCCAAAATACATACCATAATACATACTCATAATACATAATATACCATAAAAATACATTTATTTATAACGCTAATCATGCCCAAAAAGTATAAAAAGGTAAAAAGGGCAACGAATAACTCACTGTATAGCAAAGCAATCCAAATCACGATATGTCGGGAAATACTATAATACCGTCAAGCTCCCACGTCTAAGTGCCCTAAACATCACGTAAATAAACATGTCTAAGTATCTCTAAGTCTAGTGGATTATGCCTTAACGATTAACGTTTTATACGGGTTTTGAAATGACCAATAGAAATATCGATTTAACGGGATTACAAACGTTTCGGAAAGTCTAGCAATGAGTTACGTGACAAACAAGCCTCTTACGTGCACTACAAGTCACGTAAGTGACTAATTACGTGTTCTAGCAAGTTACGGGACAAGAATTACGTGTTTAACAAGCAATTACGTGATTAGGACTACTTTCGTGAACAATTACGGAACTTAGGGACTAGATATGTAAAATAAGCAAGAGTTACGTGAATCATAAGCCAATTACGTGACCAAGAAGGATAATTACGTGATCAAGAAGGATAATTACGTGATCAAGACCTTACTTACGTGCGTAACAAGGCAAATACGTGTTTTAGGACTAATTTCGTGAACAATTACGGAATTCAGGGACTAATTACGTAAAATAGGCCATAGTTACGTGATGAAGACCATAGTTACGTGATTTTGAACATTAGTTACGTGAATGGCATCAGTTACGTGATTTGGGAGTCAGTTACTTGATCAGTTACGTGCACGTAACACAGTTACGTGACGTAACTGAGTTTTTACGAAAAATAACATTCGGGATTCGATTTCTGAGTGTTCTAGGTGTCCAAATGATCCATAAATGAAACCCTATGTCCAGAATGTGTTTAGGAACAATAATCTTAAATAAAATTCGAGTTTTGACGGTGAAAAGTGGTAGTTTCGGGTTTGAATCAAAATAACAAAGTTTAAAACTAAAACCGAGAAATACTTACCCGATCGTAACGAAAATCGGAGGATAGATGAAGGTGATAATGGTGAGCAATAATCTAGTCTCGGATTTGAATTTCAACGGTCGGATCGCCGGAAAATGTAGAGAGAAGGTAGGGTTTTTGTGTGTGTGTTGTGTGTGTTTTTAGAGAGAGATAGTGAGGAGGGTGGAAATGATGCAAATGAGACAAAATTCTGGTCTAGATAAGACAAAAAAAGTTGGTGGATCCATTTAGGACCATTTTTGTAATAAAATCTGGAAAGGACTAAAATTGTAATAGAATTTCTCCCATAGGACTAGTTTTGTAATAAAATTTCCGAAAGGACTAAAAATGAAATACTTTTTAAACGTTAATCTTAATCGTATAATTAAGGCATAATTCCCCTAAACTTATCATAAGAGCATACTAGACTTATACTAAAGGCACTTAAGACTACACGTTCCCGACATAAAGATTCGAATCACATAACATACAAATACGATACTCATAAAATACGAGAAATACGAATACAATACTCATAAAATACGAATACGATAAAACATAATAGAAATACGATAGGGTCAAAACATAAACATAAATAAATAAAACGAATACGAGACGATGGAAATATACCTAGAAATTCGCGAATGTCACACTTTCTTTCAACGACGCCATTTTGTTGTGGCGTGTGTGGGTAAGTGGTTTCCAAAAGAATTCCTCTTTGCTATAAAATTGACTCATTAAATTAGACGTAAATTATCCGCCATTATCACATCTAATCCTCTTTATTTGTTTTCCGAACTGAACCTTTACCATCTTATGAAAATTTATCAAACATTCGCTTGCATCATTTTTGTGTTTAATGAGAAATACCCATACTGCCCGACTAAAAGCGTCGACAATGGTGAGAAAATAATCCGCATTTGTATAAGATGGTACTCGGTACCCTCCCCAAATATCACAATGGACAAGTTCAAAAATATCGTTGCTTTTATTTAGACTAATGGGAAAAGGTGTTCGGGAAAGTTTTGCCTTTGCACAAGAATCACAAACTTTAAAATCAACAAAACTACTTTTAATAAAATCTACTTTAGAAAGTTTCCCTTTTGAAGCGTGACCAAGTCTTTTGGGCCATGTATCCGTTGTGATGACCGTCATTGCCTTTCTTTCATTGATCATATCCATTCGATACAACCCCCCTTGACATCTACCCGCTCCAATCATGTTCCTCGTACGTAACCCCTACATTACACAAAAATCTGGAAAAAACGTTACAACACATTGAAGATCTCGGCTTAAGCGGCTAACGGAAAGAAGATTGCATTTAAATTTTGGAACACAAAGAACATCATTAATTTTAACTCCCCCTGGGAGCATGCAACTACCCTTTTCCTCAACGGGAATGGATGCACCATTTGGCATAATCACAGGTTGCTCGAAATTGTTCATCTTCTTATTTTCGAGAAGAAGTAGAAGGTAAGTAATATGTTTAGTGCAACCCGAAACAATGATCCAATTACCTTTAGTATCTTGCTTAGCTGTCATGTTGGCATTCCGTTCGGTGGTTTCAACATTGTTCATACCAGTAAAGTGCTTAAAATAAAGTGCTTAATGAATTGCTGGTACTGCTCGTTTGATAATCCTGGTATCGGACTAGATTGATGATCGATGTGGGCTGCCCTTGGTTTAGACTTTTCTCCCTTCTTACCCGACCACCATTCCGGGTATCCAATCTCCCTAAAGCATATGTCTTTCTTATGTCCGAACTTTCCACATCCCGTACATTGCTCATCTTCTTTCTTTTCTTTATTGTCTCTAAAATTTCTTTGAAAGTTCGTGTCCCTTTGTGAATTCGAAATGTTATGTTTCCCTTGGAAAGCCTTGAACGCAGCGGTGTCAGCGGGGCTGGTTCTTTTGTCGTTGAAGATGGTTCTTTGCCTTTCATCTCCAACGACTAAGTGACAAGCCGTTCCCAGAGAGCGGGGCTGGTTCTTTTGTCGTTGGAGATGGTTGTTTGCCTTTCATATTCGGAAAGGAGAGTTGCCAATATTTGAGTTTTAATCACGGTGAAGTCAACACTTGCTCTTGAAATTCATTCATTCTTTTTCCAATATCACATGAGCAATTGTTGCATGAACATCTCGGTGGAGGTAACACGGAGGTGCTTTCATCCCAAAGAGATCGAAGGGTTGTATAGTAGGTTGAAACCGACGTACCATTCTGTCGAGTAGCGGATATCTTTTGCTTCAATTCGTATGCCCTAGGCGAACTCTCCTTTCCGAACCTTTTGAGTAGATCCGACCATATCTGTGACGAAGTATATGCGTATTTGACACTATTACGGACCATCTTCTCCATAGCGGTGGTAAGCCAACCTTTTATCATAGCATCGCATCTCATCCAAGACATGTATTGTGGCGATTTACTTTCTGGTTTCTCGATAGTTCCATTAACGAACTCGAACTTATTCTTGGCGAAGAGAAATTCTCCATCTCTTGCGACCAATCTGCATAGTTCGTATCTGTGAGAAGATCGTTAACATGAAGTTTCTTGGGGAAATCAGATGGGTGGAGATAGTAAGGTGAGCTATGATCGATCACCATGGTAGAACTTCCTCCTTCTTCATTCTTGTTTTTCGGATCATCTCCTGGCATGGTTTGCGACGGAAGACTATGTGGGTTTCGTGAGATTCAAATTAGGTTTTCGAAACCCGCTCTGATACCATCTAAAATATCGATGGTTTCATTGCAAATCAACAATACTTATAAGAACGTACATCCGAAAATAAAGGGATAAACATGAGAAGTAGATAAGCATAAAAATAAACAATATTCTATAACTGTATTTAATTATGATTGTGTATATGAATAAATCAAATAAAGTACACACTGTTTATTAACAACAAAACCTCAATCTATTCATTCAGAAAAAATCAATAGACGTGTACATATAATAGATGTTCAACCCTAACCTAATATGTATCAAGGATATTTATACCTCGAGACTAACAGACCCTAAACATTCTAGGGATAACAAAATTAAACAATTACAACTTACAATAAACAAAACTCCTACAAATTAGTAAACGATATGCTTTGATCTTCACCGGTAGAAAGTCTTCATGTAGTTGTAATCTTCATACAATATTATCTTCTTCAACATTACAGTATTAATACTGAAGCTGTACTAAAATAAATTTCAGTACTAATATTGTTTGGAATATAAATATTTACTTAAAATATTAATCTTTATAACATTATAACAGCTAGAGAAGTAGAAACTTATACTTAACCAAAATACCCAATACTATATTTAAACATCTTGTATTCTCTTCTTAGGAAATGAATTGAAGTATTATAATGGTATGTTCAAATCTCTTCATTGTTCCTATTTTATACTCCGTCTTTCCAACACTAACATTATTTTAATCATCTGGGCTTTATGAGGTAGTCTTAAACCATATTTATTTGATGGCCTATTTGTTATCATAAGATCTATTAAAAATAAACAAATACCTAACAAAAACCCCAAATCCCTAGAATTGGAAGACAATAACGATAATGGTTGACTTGAATACGTTGAAGATAATGAAAACAAAACTCTGGATACTACAAAATTTAATATGATTCGAAGATGTAACGGGGAAGAGGGTGATGTGTTTGTTAATAATGTTTATAATAAGGGAAACTAGTAATTTTGTTACTTAACATACTAATTGTTAAGTTTAACTAACGAGGTACTAAAACTGAAAGAAAATAATGATACAAACGACGATATCTGTAAAAACAAATTAAATTAGAGACGAATTTCGTAATTATACAAACTACATGGGCTATTTTGTAAATTAGTCTAGAAGGAAAAATAAAAAAGGGACAATCTGAAAACTTATAATGACTTGTTAGGAAATAAAATTTTACGATGGTCTGAAAGAGACAAAAGAAAAAGTACATAGGACTCTAAACAATTAACCCTAAAACTATACTAGGATTAGTAGGCATGTACGTAAGGGGGTGCATATGAGATAATGAGAAGTTAAACATCCCGGAATCATTGATCTTGTCGTCTAACGGAATAATCCTTTCATCAATTTTGAAATTATTTTGTTTAATATTTGAGATTATTATTCTCAAGTTATTTATTTATTACTAGTAATCATAGGTTGTAGTTAATTAGTATTTAAGTTACTTTCCTAGTCTATCTAGTATTTGAGATTATATTTTTTTCTTCTATTTTGAGGGTCGGTTCCTGGTTCATGTAATCTCTAGATTTCTAGTTTCAGTTCCCGCTCGTGTAGAAGAATTTAGTTCTTGAGTTCTTATTCCATATTTTAGTTCCTTGGTCTTTGTTCTTGATTTTTTTTGCCTTTCGATTTCAGCCTAAGATTCTTGGTCCTATCCCGACTCTCTTTCTCATCCCATTCCTAGTTCCTACTTCTTGTTCCAATACTTGTTTCGTGTTCAAGACCCTTCTGTTTCGTGATCCCTATTTTAAGTTACAAAACATGTTCCAGATCTTTTTCTTGTTGTCTCTTAGCTTCTTCCTATTCTTGATTCTTAAATAAAGTTTCCGATGTTAAAATAGGGAGCAAAGTCAGGTGATCTTGCGGCTCTTTTTATAATCAATTAAAGGCCCCCAATAGAATATGTATATTCAAAGCGCTCATGAAAGTTGGACTAAGTCACGATCCTCTAAACCCTAGTGGAATTCGCATGGCCTTGTGGAACGCCATCGAATCCTTAAGTCATGAATATTGCCTTGAACTGCTCAACCACAAAAAATCTTCATTCTCAGAATCTCAGCCAAGAAATATCCTTGTCCCATACTTATTTAGTGGTCGGGTCTTATTTTAAAGGAGAGCAAGGTGGTTCAGATTTGATTGATTACTACACCCGGTTGTCGAAGCTACCATAAATACTCGGTCCTTGTCCCTTAATTATGACTCACAAAAGATACTTATTCTTGGAATCCACGTATCATCTAGCTCTGAGATATGTACTCGGTCAAGTCACCATCTCAACCACCTGAGACCGATGAATAGACATTCACGACTTTAATTGCTAGAAATCCTAGAAATGGAGGAAATAAGAAGAATATATAATGCTACCTACTACAAGGAGTACAAACGTACCAAGTTATAACTGTCTCAGTCGTCCAAACTTCGAACGAGTATCCCAACCACCTCCACGTCCTACCCAAGCCCATGTCGCATCTGCTAATAAAGTTCCATTCTTCTAGTGCAAAGACAACAAGTCCGTAATTGAAGATGAACAGTTTGATTAACACATGTTTTGGGTACAAGTTGACCATGACTTACATCATGGCTCCAATCTTAGGAGGAGTGCAAGAGATAATTATTTTCCAACAATTTATTAGTAACTCTACGTGGAAGTTTATCTATGTACTTTAGGTTTCTTTTTCATACCTATTGGTTTCTTTTATAAAGGATTGTGAATTTAACATAAATAGAGGTGTTACATCTCTTTGAATTATAAACATATAGGTCGTAATTGTTTGTTTAATACATACAAATGCTGCTTTGACCCCCCTAATCATGAAAGTACAAGTATGGGTTTAGGTATAATCATATTATATATATATATATATATATATATATATATATATATATATATATATATATATATATATATATAAATGAATTTCTGGTGAGAAGGTTAGAAAAGAGGTTGATTAAATATATTTTGATTTATAATTTTATATTTTTAAAAATATAATTTTTATGTAGTTGTTATTCAATATATCTCTAAAAATAGTTATTTTATTGAGTATTCTAACTTCGATTCACACTTTTTATAAAAAAAATTCAAAAATTTTGAATCAAAATGAAAATCTATTAAATCATTCACACTTTTTATATATATATTGTTTTTCATATATTTATCCAATTGCATCCATATAAAGAAGCTACATTATTGCAGGTGATGGGTTTCGGTTTGAAAAAAAAATATATATTATTTCTATGAATAAATACTTGTTTTTTTTTATCTGTGCTTGAACAGATGACAACAAATGTGAGGTGATTGGTTCTTCAGACGAAGAAAATAGCGGTGGAGAAACAGAAGTAACTGAAATTGATCCACGAGCCGAAGATCGTGAATTAAAGAATCACTTGTTGAGAAAGTATAGTGGTTACTTGAGTAGTCTTAAGCAAGAGCTTTCCAAGAAAAAGAAGAAAGGTAAACTACCCAAAGAGGCCCGACAAAAACTTTTAAGTTGGTGGGAGTTGCACTACAAGTGGCCATATCCTTCGGTAGGCACATTTTTCCTTTTCATGCTCCCTCCTTACTACAAACTGCAACTTGGATGGTTCTTAAATGTTGTTGTATATTTCTTTTTATGATGTATATCTACTATTTTTCGAAAAAGTATCAAATGTAATATGTTGTACAATTTCCAACCACAAATATAAAAAAACAGTGAGATTTGCAAGACTGAATGTAAACTTGTTCTTTTTCATACAGGAATCGGAGAAGGTAGCATTGGCAGAATCAACAGGTTTAGACCAGAAACAAATAAATAATTGGTTCATCAACCAAAGGAAAAGACACTGGAAGCCTTCTGAGGATATGCAATTTATGGTTATGGATGGGCTTCATCCACAGAATGCATCAACAGCTACTGCTACTGCTCTCTATATGGAAGGTCATTATATGAGTGAAGGTCCTTACAGATTAGGACCTTGACTTGAACTATACAATTTAAATGGTTTTGCATGCCATAATAAAGGTATATATGCATATGCTTTTTATCTGGCACTTACGATGGAAAGCCTAGGCCTGGGTAACATTTATGCGTTTTGTGTATCCCTTATTAATTATATGTATATCTTATTATTTGGCTTGGATACTGTGGATATGTTCTTGGAAAACCAGTAGGCACGAAAAACACTACAGTTGCACTTAGAGCATCTATAGTCTATGTATGTTTTAGTGTCACAACTTTTATACAACTTTCTTTAAATCTTATTTAATCCCTATAATTTTATATAGTTTAATGTCCATGTAATTTTTTTAATTACTTTTCATATTTCACTGGTATTTTTTCATATAGTATTATTCGAGGTTGTCAAGATAAAAATGTTCTCTATAAATTGTTTTTTTTTGTGTTCGCTACTCAAAAGTTATAGTCAATTTGTAATGAATATTAAAGTACAAAATATATGACAGATTTATAATTAAAAGTTAATTTGAATACAATATTTAGATTACCAAATTTTTTTACATCACATATAAGCTTTAAAATGTTGATCTATTAAAGTCGAATACCACATGAAATGTAATTTTGAGTTAGATACATAAATGGTCCATGTATTTGTTAAAAAATAACATATTTTGTCCCTTGGTCGCAACTCAATTACGGTTAGTCCCTTTCATACATGTTTGGTTACAAGGTTAGTCCCTACTGTTGGGTTATAACTTAGCTAAATATAGTTTAACCATAAACAATATACCTAACATACAAGAAAAGTAACTTAAGTTGTTAATACGGAAGGTATTATAAGTTACTACGGAAGATCAAGTTGGTGCGGCTGTTCAACAAGTTACTACGGTTCATCAAGTTACTACGGCTAGTATTAAAGTTGCTATGGAATGAGTTAAAGTCAAGTCAAAGTCAAGATATGGAAGAAGTCAAGACACGGAAGATAAACTTATCTTACAAGTATCAAATCTAATTAAATAGAGTTATAATTAGATTAGATTTCCTTTTGTTAATTAGATAAAGTTTCCTTAATCTAGATAATGATAGATTTAGATAAGGATAGATGTAGATTTCTAGTTTATCTAGAACGAGCCTCAAGGTCTATAAATAGATAGATCCTTGAAGAATAGAAAACACGTTGTATTGATATATTTGATTAATGCAATTGAGGCTTAGAATTCGACAATAATTAGTTTATTCATTATTCATTATTAGTTGTTCGATAACTCGTAATATTGAAGTGTTCATCCGCTGCTGAACTTCTTCAATAGATCTCGATCTTAATCGTTAGCAAACTTATTAGTTTATCCAGACTAATACGATCCTGACAAGTGGTATCAGAGCACAGGAGGTGCTTTAGATCCATTGATCAACGAGTTCATAATCCTCTCAAGCAAGAATCATTACAACCATCATGACAGAAGTTGCACTTGGAAAAGTTCCCATCCTTAACAGCAACGAATTCGACTTATGGAAGCTACGAATCAAGCAACACATCCTACTGGCCGACTACACAGTATGGGATGTAATCATCAATGGTAACAAACATCCTACCGCCCAAGGAGCTGATGGAGAACCAGGAATGGCTGCTCGAGCACTGGTGAGTGATCTTGAACGAAGGGAGAAACAAACTGAGATCAAGGCTCTCAGCATTCTTATGATTGCAATCCCCAACGAATATCAATCGCAATTCGAAGAATATGAAGATGCCAAATCACTATGGGAAGCATTGGAAAAGAGATTCAGCGGCACTAAGAATACCAAAAAGAACAAGAAAGCTCTTCTCAAACAGGAGTATGAAAACTTCAATGGCATACCCGGCGAACGAATGACTCAGACTTTTGATCGGTACAAGAAGCTCACTGGAGAGATGATAAGTGCAGGAATCAAGTATGAGAAGGATGATCTAAACAGAAAGTTTATCCGAGCTCTAGGGAAGGAATGGATTGTGTATACTGTTATCTACAGACAAGGAGACGCCCTAGAAGCACTAGAGTTGGATGATCTCTACAACGACCTCAGAGTCTTTGAATCTGAAGTCGAAGCAGAAAAGGTTTCCAACAACAATCCCAGTATTACCAATGTTAATACTGCCCTTGCTACAACCTCTGGAGGATCCAAACATGAAGTCAGCGAAGAGATCTCATTCGAATCTTTTATATGTAAGTGTGCTAATCTCACAGTTGAAGAGGTTAAACAGATGCATCAAGATGATTCTGAAGAAATCGATCTCAAGTGGCAATCTGCTATGTTGGCCCTACGCGCTAGAAGATTTTTGAATAGAACAGGAAGGAGATTCAATCCACGAAACAACGAACGAATCACTTTCGACAAGAGCAAAGTGAAGTGCTATGAATGTAGTGAACTAGGTCACTTCGCTAGAGATTGTCCAAACAAGTCAAACACCAATAATCCACGAACCACTCAAGAGACAAATCAAAGTGCACTCATGTCACAGGACATCTTTGGATTCGATTGGAGCGACTTGGCTGAAGAAACAAGTCAGAATAGAGCACTAATCTCTGAGGAACAAAATCACGTAGAAAATACTACGGCTACTGTTCACCATGCATGCATAGCCGTAGTAACATATGATACGGACATTCTAGGAGAGTTGGTTGCTGCGGACGATGTATTTTCTACTGAGCTGACTTATGCTGATGTTGGAATTCCTGTACTCAACAACAACATATTGGGATATGACTGGACTGATGATGATCAAGGAGCACCACACGAGGATGCTCTCATGGCTATTGATTCACAAACTCCAGATTCAGCATCTCTTATGGCCGAGGTAAATAACAAACTTTGTACTCCTGAATGTAAGAATATAATCACTAAGTACAAAAATCATAATCAATTAATGAGTGACTCCATTAAAGACTTAGAAGAACAAAGAAGGTCAGCTCTTAGAGTAATTGATAATTTAGAAAACCAAATCAAGTCCCACAAAGTAAATGAACAAAGCTATCAAGAAAAAATCAATCTACTTGAATGGCAACAAGAGGATTTGCTTCTTAAACTCAAAGCGGCTAGGGATAAGGTTAAACTTTTAGAACAAGAACACACTAAAATTGAGTTAGATGTAGGGAAGTTGGAATTTGCTTCTAAATCTGTAAACGACCTTTGCCAAAAACAAATTCATGGTAAGGTTAAGGCTGGCCTAGGATACAAAGAAGTTGCCCCTCCATTTAACCAAAACTATATCCCACCATCTTTAGATGAGCCTAGAATCCCAATCTCTCAGACACCTCCAAAAGAATCATTCAATGTTGATCCAATCAACTATGATGAAGTTCTAATAGAGGACTTAGTGGAAGAAAGTAAAGTACATGTTATAAAGAACAAGGACATTCCATTGGAAAATCATCTACTCACAATAGAAGGAAGAACTCTACCTTCTACACAAAGTCTAGTGTCTCTGCCCTCCACAAACCCCATTCAGACTATAAAAACACTTTCAGAAAGCAAAAATAAGCAAACACCTAAGGAAAACAACAAGACTTGGAAACACATAGGCAAACGAGGAAATCAAAGAAACATGAACCAGGTCAAAACCCAAAAGGGTCAAGTTGTACAAAATACTAGGAAGGGATGTTTTATTTGTGGTAAACTAAATCACTATGCAAAGATCTGTTATCACAATTCACAAAATCAAGTGCAAGTGACTCAAAAACCACATCATGGGGTAGGGTACAAGGGAAGGGTTGTCTCTAAAACCAACTTTGTTAAACAATTATCTTCAAAAAGGCAAAGTGGTAAAAACAGGAACAAAACTTCCAACAACAGAGTTAGTACTGCTAGACAAAACATAGTTTCTACGGCTAAGGTTAATACGGCCAAAAGTAAAGGTGTTAATACTGCTCGTGTTAATACTATGAAAACTAACCGTATGAACCCTACTCGTGTTAATACTGCCAAAGGTAACTTTGTCACTAAGGCTCCTATTAACAATAAGAAACAACGACATGTCAAACCAGTACCTACTCAAATTGTTAAAACAAAAGTGATTAACCCCAAAATTGTTCATAAAGATAAATCTTTCAAGAAAGTGTGGCAACCAAAGGTTCAAGTAACTCAACCACCTATCCCCACTGATTTTTCAAAACTTGTACAAAGGAAGGTGAGTTACTTCGATGAAATGGGCAAACCCAAGTCAACTTTGGCTTGGGTTCCCACCAGAAACTAATCTCTTATGTTAATGTGCAGGTTCAGCCAACAAAAGAAGATGAGAACAGTTGGCATGTAGATAGTGGCTGCTCCAGGCACATGACAGGCAACATGTCCTGCCTACAGGACTTTGAAAAGTTCAACGGAGGATACGTTGCTTTTGGAGGCAATCCAAAGGGAGGAAAGATTACTGGAAAGGGAACAATCAGCAATGGTACACTACACTTCAAGGATGTGTACTATGTGCAACAGCTTCAATATAATTTGCTGAGTGTTTCTCAAGTTTGTGATGAGAAACACACACCGATCTTCACTGCTACTGAATGCATTATAATGAAGCCTGGGTATGTAATCGATGAAAGCATGATACTACTCAGAACACCAAGGAGGGACAATGTTTATTGTCTAGACATGTCCAAGGTTCAAGTCAATTCACCTGAAGCTTGCTTTCTCTCAAAAGCAACTTTGGATGAATCAACTCTATGGCATAGGAGGATGTGCCACATGAACCTGAAAAACATCAACAAACTAGTTAAATCTAGTTTGGTTAGAGGACTCCCAAACAAGCAATTCAAACTTGAAGACAATTGCTTAGCCTGCTTGAAGGGGAAGCAACACAAGTCTTCCCACAAAATCAAGGAAGTCAACTCTAACACCACTCCTTTACATTTATTACACATGGATCTCTTTGGTCCTACAAATGTAAAGAGTATTGCAAAGAAGTCATACTGCTTGGTCATCACCGATGATTACACAAGATATACATGGGTCTATTTTCTTGGTACCAAAGATGAAACAAGCCAACTCCTCATCTCCTTTATCACTAAGATTGAACTTCAACTCACCCAGAAGATCAAGAAAATCCGTTGTGATAATGGTACAGAATTTAAGAATAGTGTGATGAATGACTTCTGTGAGAAGAAAGGAATAGAACGCCAATTCAGTGCTGCCAGGACTCCTCAACAAAACGGAGTTGCTGAAAGACGTAATAGGACACTGATTGAGGCAGCCAGAAGCATGCTAGCTGACTCAAACCTTCCTATCTTCTTCTGGGCAGAAGCAGTTAACACTGCCTGCTATGTCCAGAATAGGGTGTTGCTAGTTAAGGCACACAACAAGACACCATATGAGCTACTACACAAGAAGCAACCCTTGATCAGCTTTCTTCGTGCTTTTGGATGCCCATGCACAGTTCTTAACTCAAAAGACTATCTTGGAAAATTCGAAAGCAAAGCTGATGAAGGAACATTCGTTGGATACTCATCTCAAAGCAAAGCATATCGGGTCTACAATCACAAATCAAAGATCATTGAAGAAAGCTCAAATGTCACATTCAATGAATACACACCCAACAAGAGGGGACATGGACCAGATTGGGTATTTGATTTGGATGCCTTAACAAGATCACTAAACTCTAACTTTGAGTTTCATCCAAAGCAAGTTGATACGGACCAAGTTGCTACTGAGCAAGTTAATACGGCAACAAAATCCACAACTACGGCACCTGTTGCTACGGCTCCTATTACAGGTACTGCCCACTTGGATGTGATGGAATACATAAATCTTCCAATCATTTTAGAGGATCCAGCTGTTGAATCAAAAGCCACAGAGGACGACTCTACCAAGGAAGATGAAGTTGTCACTCCTCCATCACCAACTACTACGGATAATGCAACACGTCCTAATGGTGTTCCATTCCTAATTGAAGAGGATGAGGATGGAGTTGAACATATTGTAACTGAAGAATTTGAGCACTACTCAACTGATATCCCTAAATCAGTCACCTCTCCTTCATTTACTACTCCTCCAACCACTCCTTCTCCATTCACTACCAACTATACAAGCAATGTCATGCCAGATATGAATGAGACAAACCTAGGTGGTGAACTACGTATTGAGAAGATCCCATCTTCTCGTATTACTAAGAACCATCCTCCTGATCAAATCATTGGCTCACTTGACTTCTCCATGGAAACTAGAAGTCAAATCAAATCCAAAAAGGATTCTCAAAGTGCCCTCATAAACACATGTCTTTTTGCATGCTTCCTCTCTCAAATGGAGCCAAAGAAAATTCAAGAGGCTCTACTAGATCCACACTGGATAGAAGCATGTCAGGCAGAACTTCTCCAGTTCAAGATTCAAGGGGTTTGGGTACTTGTTGAGGTCCCATATGGCAAAAAGGTAATTGGTACACGCTGGATTTTCAGGAACAAGAACGATAAGCGTGGAATTGTAGTCAAAAATAAGGCAAGACTGGTTGCCCAGGGCTACACTCAAGAAGAAGGCATTGACTATGAAGAAGTATTTGCTCCCGTAGCTAGGATAGAAGCCATACGCTTATTCCTAGCCTTTGCATCATTTATGGGATTCAAGGTATATCAAATGGACGTCAAGAGCGCCTTCCTATACGGAGTCATTGAAGAAGAGGTGTATGTCAAACAACCTCCTGGATTTGAAGACCCTCAACATCCACACAAGGTGTACAAACTGATCAAAGCCCTATATGGACTTCATCAAGCACCACGTGCATGGTATGACACACTATCAGATTATCTTCTTCAAAACAATTTTCAACGCGGCACAATTGACAAGACCCTATTCTACAAGAAATCCCAGTCCGATATTCTTCTTGTACAAATCTACGTGGATGATATCATCTTTGGCTCCACAAAGGATTCATTATGCAAGGACTTTGAAGATCTCATGCACACTAAATTTCAGATGAGCTCAATGGGAGAACTCACCTTCTTTTTGGGCCTTCAAGTCAAACAAAAACCGGATGGCATGCTTATAAGCCAAACCAAATATGTCAAAGACATCCTTACAAAATTTGGACTATCAGATGCAAAGGTGGCAAGTACTCCGGTGGAAACTCACAAACAAATGACTGCTGATCTTGAGGGGGAGGATGTGGATATACACAACTATAGATCTATGATAGGATCTCTCATGTATCTCACAGCATCAAGACCAGACATCATGTTTGGAGTGTGTGTATGTGCAAGATACCAAACAAGACCAAAGATGTCACACCTCATAGCTGTAAAGAGAATCTTTAGATATCTAAAGGGCAAACCTAATCTAGGTTTATGGTATCCTAAAGACTCTCCATTGGACTTAATAGCCTATACTGATAGCGACTATGGAGGTGAGAATTTAGACAGAAAGTCGACAACTGGAGGATGCCAATTCATTGGCTCAAGACTGGTGTCATGGCAGTGCAAGAAACAAACAACGGTATCAACCTCTTCAACAGAAGCTGAGTACATTGCTGCTGCTAGTTGTTGTGCTCAAGTACTTTGGATTCAAAATCAGATGATGGACTATGGATACTCCTTCATGAACACGCCAATATTCATTGACAACCAAAGCACAATAAGCATCATCAACAACCCAGTCAAACACTCCAAGACAAAACACATAGAGATACGCTACCACTTTATAAGGGATTGCAATGAGAAGAAACTAATCCATGTTGAGAAGATCCATACTGACAATCAACTCGCTGACCTCCTCACAAAGGCATTTGATGTTGGAAGATTCACGTTTTTGGTCACAAGCATTGGAATGCTTAATACGGAAGAATAACTCAACTACCCTTCTCTCAGTATTTCTATTACGTTTAACATCTTAAGTCCCTTCGAAGAAGCAGTAGTAACCTTATGATGAAAATCAAGTACCTTACTCTCTAGTATTGTACTATGTTACTACTGCAATATTAATAGTAAAGACAAAAAGTATCCAAAGTATGATTAGTACGACCAAATTTTACGGCTAAGGGAAGGTTTAACTACTACTGCCATACGCTAATAAATTTTTGGACGGAATGGTTAATACGGACGAATAGGAAGTTGCTACGGACCTCTGGTTTAATACTGCCAGTAACTCACGTTGCTACGGACAGTCCAGTTAATACGGTCCATGAACCATTCCTACGGACGTTTAACCTACTTACTACGGATCTTTACGTTAATACTGCAGATTATTTTATTAATAAATGTTTCTTAATCAATAAGAATGCCCTAATTAATGATGATTTGACAAGTCAAAACACAACTTGTACCCCACTTTACACGTGTCAGTCACAGAGCACATAACCATAACACGTGTTAAAACCTGATTGGAACTAATTTTTAAAATTCAGGCGCGAGGTTCAAATACTAGCTACACGTGGCGATTTTTAATTAGACCGTCATTTTTGAATGATTACCCGCGTCTAATCAAGGGAGTCAAGTTGCTAAAATTTTTTTTTCGGTATACAAGGGGGTTAATTGCATAATTTTAAAATTACCGTTGTAAAAACCCCTAAGTCTTCCAAAAAGTTACCGTTAGAGTTTATAAACCATTTTTCCTTGCCGTTGTAACTAATCACTCACATTCTTGTTTATCTCTGTTTCTAATCATTCACAGAATCAACAATGGCGGATCAATTGCAATTTTACAAGACTCATAATATGGTCGCTTACCTGGAAAAGAATACCGATAACGCCGATTTCCACGAAATCATTGATTTCTTTAATCAATCAAAAATCAAGACGGCGTTAACTATTAATCCGGAGATTAATGAATCCCACATTAGGGATTTTTGGGCATCTGCCACGCTGGACCAAGATGACATTGCCATCAATGCGGTGGTCAGGGGAAAAGCAATCCAGGTGACAGAATCCTCGCTCAGAATCCATCTTAACCTTCAAGATGAGGAAGGTATAGAACAAGTTCCTGATGACACCCTAGTTACTACTTTTCAAAACATGGGATATGCGGGGAACTTAAATACTTCCACATTTTTAAAAGCTAAACTTTCCCCTCAATGGAAATACATGTTACACAATTTGCAACAATGTATGTCCCCCAAGAGAACAGGGTGGCATGAAGGAAGTTCATCATTAGCCAATGCAATGGTATGCTTGGCTACGGGGGGTACATATAATTTCTCATACATGATTTTTGATGCAATGAGAAGAAATATTGATAGTACAAATAAATTTCTAATGTATCCAAGATTTCTTCAACATTGTATAAACTGTGTTCATAAAGATCTCCCCAGATCAGAAAAATGTTTTGTCTCACATGCTCATACAAGAAAAGTTTTTACAAATATGAGACAAGCAAACAAGGGTGGACCATCTCGTGTGACACCATTATTCTCAAAAATGTTGGTGGTCACAATTCCCACAGCTGCAGGACAAGAAACTCTTCCTCTGTCCCAACCCACAGCTGCCACCCTCAGTACTACGGCAATATCTGTTGGCACTAGTGCCATATCTGTAGCCAGTACTGCAGGTGGAAACCCAGAGGTTGCTACGGTGGTTACTACTGCCAAAGTACCTCCAGTTACTACTGTGAGTTCTACTCCAGTTGCTACTGCTCCAGTCACTACTGCCAAAGTGACTAAACCCAAAGTTTCTGCGCCTCACAAATCCCCCACAGCTGCTTCTAAAAGACTCAAGAGGGTTACTCAGCCTCTTGTGTCTAAAACCATCCCTCATTCTACTACTGCAAAAGCAATCCCTGAAACATCTTCAGGATTGCCACACAAATTAGGGGAAAACCTTGAACATACCCCCTTGTTCACTGAGTTGGTCACTAAGGAGAGGGAAGACCATGTGGGGAGGGCTGACACTACTGCAGCCTCTACTTCTTATAGTAGAGCTCAGGACAGTGTCAACATCACTAAGACCCAAACTACGGCAACACCATCCTTTGCTGAGAACTTATTCTCAAATTGGGAAGGTGGTCCCTGGCGCCAAGAGACCATGGGGGAGATTCATGCTTCTGCTAGGCAGGAGAGTTTCTCTTTTCCCGAGGATCTTCCACCTGTTGGTACCCAACATGAAAGGGGTGAGGGTAGTGGTGATAACTACAAGGAATTGATGGGTATGTACCAGAAACTATTGGTGAGGGTTGAAAAGCAAGAAGATATGTTGTCTTCTTTAACATCTTTGGTGCAGCAGGTTCTGGCACAACAATCGTTAGTATCAGTCCAGCTACTGCCCAAAAGAATCACCACACAAGATGCTGGCAACTCACCAAGGCCCTCTAGTTCATCTTCTTCAGATGACTCTCCCTCAGATGACAACAAGGGGGAGAAAGAAATAGATGTGTTATCATCTGGTGAAAGCAGGGGAGAAGTCAAATCAAGCACAGACACTGTCATCACTTCCACCTCCAATCAAGATGAAGAGATGGAGACCGACAGTGTAATTGAAGGGGAGACAGACTTTGATGTCAACATGGTGATAGATGCAGAGGGTGAAAATATGGAAGTGGATACTCCACTTAAGGGGGAGCACCAGCAGCAAGAAGTCAAGCAAATGGTTGAAGAAACAATAGACGAGATGGAAGATGAAACTTCACCAAAAGTTGCTGCGGATCAAGATGCTGAAATGGTTACTGCGGATCAAGTTGCTACGGATCAAGTTACTACGGTGGATCCTATGGTAACTAGCCCAGTTACTACTGAACCAATTGCTGCGGATCCCATGACAACTAGTCCAGTTGCTACGGACTTAGTTAGTACGGCTGCAATGGAGCAAGTTGCTACGGACCCAATGATCATTAGTCCAGCTCCAGAAACAGAGGAGGAAGATCATTCCTATGTATTCACAACCATTCCTCCCACGTTTGATCAAGCTTTCTCACAGTTTCAAACAATTCAAACTGAAGCCACAACTCCCTCCACCACTGTCACAGAAGCTCCTTCCACCATTGATCAAGAAGAAGCTGCAAATGATCTTATAAGAACAGAATTGTCAAGAACTGCTGTAATGGAAGATGAAGCTACACTATCATCACAGCTGCAGAAGATCAAGGATGAAAAACAGAAACAAGAACAGAAGAAAGCAGAAGAGGAGAAAAGAAAGAAGTTGGTTGCTATAGCAGTTGCTAGACAAAGAGCAGCAGCTGCTGAGTTAGTTACAACTTCAGCAACCTCTCTAACATTACCTGAACAGGATGCTAGTTTATCTGTTTCTGCAGGGAGAGTTGGATTCATCACAGTTGACAAGAAAAAGAATAAAATCAAAATGGTCAACCTTGATGATGAAAAAGACAAAGGCAAATCTGTGGTAGTGAAGAAGTCAAAGGAAGAAATACAAGAGGAAGATAGGCTGGCTAAAGAAACACTATACTTTAGCACCATGACTGAGGAGGATATTGAAATAGTGAGAAAAGAAAATGCAGCAGCAGAACTACAAATAAGAATGGATGCTGAGTTAAAGGCTGCAGAAAAAGCAACAGAAAGAAAAATGGCTGAAGAACAAAAAGAAAAAGAAGCTTTTGAAGCCATTAACTTTCAAGGTATGACTGCTGAAGAGATAGAGGCAATCAGACAAGAGAATGAAGCTGCAGAGTTGTACATCAGAATGCAAAGAGCTGCTGCTGAAGATGCAATAAAAGCCCAGGAGATGGTTAATGATGACATTTTGAACAGACTGGTCAAGAAGGGTTTGAAAAAGCCTTTGGAAAGAGAAGATGAGCTTCTAGCACAGAAGATGCATGAAGAGGAGCTTAAACAAGCAAAAACCAAAGCAAAGCCTGAGAAGAAGAAAGTGTCCAAACCTACTCCTACACAAGTCAAGATAGCTGAGGATAGAAAGAAGTACACAAACTATCTCAAAAGCAAAGGTCATAGTGGCAGATCCTTAGGCCCTATGAAGCTAGCTTCTATCCTAGAGCTTGTGAAGGAAGAAAGACAAAAGGAATCCAAAAGGGAAGCAGCACTTGCAAAGCTTGAAGAGAAAAGGAAGCAAAATGCACAAAAAGTGTTGGATGCAGCCCTTAGAACAGGAAGAAAGGTATTTCAACCTGAACCTATTTCTAAAGTCAAACAATCAGAAGAGAAGCAGAAAAGAAAGAAGCTGTCATCAAGAAGGATTCCAGTTCCTCCATCTAAAAGACAAAGGATGGGTGATGATGCTACTGCCTCTCAAGAAAAATCCAGAAATTCCATTTGCTGATGTTAAAATTGAGCCTGAACATATGGAACAAAATCCTCCAAGTACTGCTCAAGGGGGAGATTATTCAGCATATATCAACCATGTTGATGGTTTGAAGTATACTCCATTGAAAGTGAAACCTCCAATGATCATTGATTGGAAATATGTTGGTGGACCTTTGAAAACCGAATATGAAGTTACAAGAGCAGATAAGTCAAAGAAAAATCTTATAGCTTTTCATTGGGTATTCAGAGATTTTGATAGGGATGATCTGGAGAGAATGTATGAGATTGGCATAAGGAAATACTCACATCAAAGAAAAGGAGTATGTCCTGGTACTGATCTAGCAATGGATGTTCTGTGTGGGTTGTTTGAACCTGACTACAAGAAAACAAGTTCTGTCTTTAAGAAAGAAGGACCTAATAATCCTGTACTTAACTGGTATGTGTATGAGAAATGTGAAGCATACTCAATTATAAGAAGACACGGAGCAAGGGAATTCTACTTGGTAAGTCACCAGTATCCACACTCATTGAAGACATTGGATGAGCTGATTGAATTGAAGTTGAATGGACCAGGAGATTCAGGGATTGCTCAAGAACTTATTTGGAAAATCTTGTGTCAAAGAATAGTAGAAAAGAACAAGATGGAAACTGACTTGTAAAACTCTTAGTTGTTGTAACACCCCGGCTAAAGCGGAATACACCTGAGGCATTACAATTGTTCATAACTCGTGTTCCTCTATTAGGTTATAATAGACACATTTAATGGTTTAAATGAATGAATTAAAGATAAATAAATGTTTTACAGAAAAGTAACCGAAAAACGACAAACGACTTAAATTATTCATTAATGTCATTAACTAGGTCCAAGCTCTTATGTTTTCTTCAAGCAAACCTATCCATTTCCTGTATCATGTAAAAAGTAAACGTCAATACAAAAGTATTGGTGAATAAACAAGTTTAAGACACAAGTATAAAGTATTAAAAAAGATTATGTAATAAAGAGTATAAAAGTAATATAAATGAATATGTAAAATGTAGTATAAAAGAATGCATAATAAAAGAATGTATAAAGATTGTATATTGTAAGAAAGTATAATATGTGTAATATAGTATCAAATATGAATATAAGTACATATAAACATAAATGACTTTACGAATGAATATAATAAGAATGACTTTTATGAATGAATACCAATATGAATGAATTACGATGAATATAATACAAAAAGTATACATATAAACATGATTATAAGTGAGTATATAAACATGAATATAAGTTTTAATATGAATATAAGTATGAATCTCGATATGAATATAAGTCTGAATATACACATAAATATAAGTATGAATATAAACATAAATATGAATTTGAATCACCATATTACTATAAGTATGAATATAGACATAAAATATAAATGTGAACATAAGTATGAATTAAACATAAAAGTCTGAATATAAGTATGAATATGAATGTCATGATACAGCCCAAAAATTTATATAATAAAAAGGGCATCGAGTTTACTCACATGATTAAATACGGAGGTAGATACGGATACTAGATTATGAATACGGAATACGTTGAAAGGAACACCAAACTTGCCTTTACAAATCTAGAAATAAGAATAAATATGAATAAGAATATATCATGAAATTAGAGTTTTCTAGATTAGAGTTTGAATAGACAAGATTAATAAGATGATGATGGTAAGCTTGAGTAACATAAAAGATAAACATGATTATGGATTATTATGATGAAAAACAATAGAATTGGGAACCTTTACAATCGATTATGGGAGGCTTGAAGTTTCGATTATGGAGCTTTGTGTTGGTTCGATTTTTGACAAGAAGACACCAATTTATAGAGTTTGAAATGTGATAAAGAAAGGTCAAAATGTAACTCCCCTAATAATTAACTCCAAATTTAATTATTGTAGGTTACAAAAAGAAATGGTTAAAGAGGTGTTTAAAGCCATAAATAAGAAATGTGTAACTCATTTGACCAAACTTGAAGGCTAAGAACAAGGAAACATACATACATACATACATACATAGTTTCTTGCATTCATGTATTAATTAAACTACTTGTCTTTAACACATTACTAGAATTACTTGCATTTATATAAGTCCATGTGTAATAAACACATTTTAGTGTACATTAATGTACACATGCAAGATAACACATTAATAATGTTACAAGGTTTAAATAGAATTAAGATAACCCAAATATACATAACTCAAATCGAACTTTTATAAATCGTCAAATGTATACAATTACAAAGTCCGAATTAAAGTTACAAGTCAAGTATCGGGTCGGATTCGGGCACGGTGTTACAGTTGTAATAGTTAATACTGCTCTATGAATGAAGTAGTTAATACTGTTGAAGCATGAAACTTGTACTTTTGATGTACCATAAAAGTTCAAGGTTAGGGGGAGATTGTTGGGTTATAACTTAGCTAAATATAGTTTAACCATAAACAATATACCTAACATACAAGAAAAGTAACTTAAGTTGTTAATACGGAAGGTATTATAAGTTACTACGGAAGATCAAGTTGGTGCGGCTGTTCAACAAGTTACTACGGTTCATCAAGTTACTACGGCTAGTATTAAAGTTGCTATGGAATGAGTTAAAGTCAAGTCAAAGTCAAGATATGGAAGAAGTCAAGACACGGAAGATAAACTTATCTTACAAGTATCAAATCTAATTAAATAGAGTTATAATTAGATTAGATTTCCTTTTGTTAATTAGATAAAGTTTCCTTAATCTAGATAATGATAGATTTAGATAAGGATAGATGTAGATTTCTAGTTTATCTAGAACGAGCCTCAAGGTCTATAAATAGATAGATCCTTGAAGAATAGAAAACACGTTGTATTGATATATTGGATTAATGCAATTGAGGCTTAGAATTCGACAATAATTTGTTTATTCATTATTCATTATTATTTGTTCGATAACTCGTAATATTGAAGTGTTCATCCGCTGCTGAACTTCTTCAATAGATCTCGATGTTAATCGTTAGCAAACTTATTAGTTTATCCAGACTAATACGATCCTGACACCTACCATTAAGTTTAGTTTATTTTGTTTGTTAAGTGAGATCAGATGCTCCTCACATAAATGTTACTATCATCTTTTCTTATTATAAGACCATTATGTAATTAACATCTCTCTCTCCCTCTGTAACACCCCACCATTTCATACCCACGATATTGTCCGCTCTGCCAGCAAGGCTCACGGATTTGTTTTTGGTCGAGCTTCTCAGGGGGTCACCCATCCCGGAATTGCTCTGGCTCAAACACGCTTAACTATAGAGTTTCTAAGCTCTGCAGTGCCTGTAGCCACCAAAACGCGGTATGTCATGAAAGGCTAAAGGTTTACTCATATACCCAACATCACTCTTGTGCACGAGGGATGTGAGATTTGCCTAAGATCTCTCTCTCTCTCTCTCTCTCTCTCTCTCTCTCTCTCTCTCTCCACCAATTACACTATTCGCCTGCATATATACGACAAGTTCCCGCCTCTCTACACCTTCACTTCCCAAACCAGCTCCACGATTACGAAAAAAAGACCACCATAAGTAGCAGAAATACTAGCAAGCCTACCTTCGCCATCGATGGAGCTAACTGGAAGAAGAATAGAATGAGGAGGTTTTAGATTTTGTTGGTTTTTATTTTTCATTTATACATGTTTTCGAAAAGCCCTAAATTAAATTCGGTTTTAACCGATTTCTTATGGTTTGAAAAATTGTATATGTATTTATTTCAAGGTTTATAATGTTAGATAGTTTGGAACCTGTGAAAGTTTATGTTGAAGTTTAAGTTTAGATTTTCTCACTTTCTTTTTTGGGTGTGTGTTAGTTACAATCGAATAGCTTTT